>WPIO01000007.1:3277500-3460000 GCA_009760855.2 Cristatella mucedo
TGAAAGAGAGAGAGAGAGTGAGAGAGAGAGAGAGAGAGAGAGAGAGAGAGAGAGAGAGAGTGAGAGAGAGAGAGAGAGAGAGAGAGAGAGAGAGAGAGAGAGAGAGAGAGAGAGAGCACGCAATGCGTCGAGCCGTGCGGGCATTAAGGAAAGCTGCTTTGGCGGCACGCGCTGCGAACGCTCGAGACTGACTGTGCAGAGCGTAGAACAGAGTGAGCTCTTTAGTACCTCCAGAAATACGACGATCCCCTTGAAAAAAACTCTACTGCTCTCCGGAAATTGACCAGGAACGAAGCACACGAAATGGCAGCTTGTCTGGCTCTCTTTAGAATACGTTTAGTGGATCACCTTTGGAGACGCACATCAAATCTTCTCGCGGAAGCCGTTCGCCGCCAGACCTCGCCTCCAGAATGGCTATTTATGCCTGGTATGGTGGCTCTTCGGAAGCTCGATTGCCAGCCAGCCGGTAGGGCCTACCGTGCTTCCTGTGGGTAGGGTAGGTGGCGTACTCTTCAGAAGGGTCTTGAACCTCTGCCGGACTGGGTGGTCGTCTGCAGTGGCGCTGGGAGACGGAAGAGGGCAGATACATCAACTGCCGAGCTGGGGGCCTGATGGAGAAAACGCGTTTGATTAAGCCAGCCACGGTGTTTTCTGTCGCTGCTTAATTCTTACTACTGGTTATCGTATAGTGTGACCGTTTTTTCTAATCGTCATGCCTATCTAACATAGTTGTCCGAGGATCAGGTCCTATCAGGTCCTACGGGCCACATCGTGTAAGGATCGAGTCTTATCTAACCTCCCCGTCACAGCCGAGTTACTCGAAGATCTTTACTAGATCTCGTACCAAGAAGCGTCTCTTCAGCGGGGTATCCTCGTCTGCCTTATCGGTTACAACTTTTGTACAAATGACCCCGCCTTATTTAATCTCCAATCACTCAGATTTGGCGGTTAAAATTTGAAACTCATGTCTCTCTTTCGTTGAATCCTAAATGCCGGTCAACATTTCAACACTAAAGGATGGTGCAACCGAACTGATCCTAATCAGGAGCGCTTCACTTGCGCTGTGAGCTTTTAATGGTTAGAGAGGTGGGGATATCAGCATCACGCACTCGCATTAAGGGTGAGATTATTGATAACTACATAATAAATTAGCACTGCCAATTCACAAGAATCGTTTACAGTCCGTAATGCAGACCAACCTTAGCGATTTCCATCTCACTTTCACGGACAATTTTATGCTGCAGGACTTAAACCCAAGACTCAGGAAGCGCAGCATTACGATCTATATGCCGAAGACTGCGTATATGCCCAGCCGTGGACATTCTCTCTCTCTCTCTCTCTCACTCGTTCTGTGTTTCTGAGAAAACGTTCGAATCCGAGTACCATCGAAAAAGATTCCGCGGCTAGATAGATCTTTAGCTCCAACGCTTTTCAACCGTGGGACTCTTAAGTAAGGAGCTATAGTAGATCGCATTGATCTGCGTATACAAAGCGGAACTCTTGCTCGGACCACTCAAGGCCCGCTGCAAAGCAGTGCTACCTGGATGAACAGCTACAGCTGCAGTAGCTTCCGCCCTCAGGGCCTCTCGGAATCTCTGCATCAGCATCTACCAATACCTCGTACAAACCTCAAATCCTTTGGAGACCGGGCACTTAGTTCGTATGCTCCCTAAGCCTAGAACTCACTCCCGACTTGGGTCAGAACATCCCATGATTTGACCACATTTAAAAAGAACTTAAAAACACACCTATTTAGGACAGCTTTTCGTGGGTCCCTGTGATTAGTCCTTCATGTGCTTATGCATGCTGACACTGTTGCATGCTGCCACTAACCACACTTGCATGCTGACCCTGTGCATGTCAGCCCTAACCATATTATTCATTTTGTTTATCAAGCATGATATTACTCACCATTCAATTGCGTTTCCCTTTGCAGCAAATGAAAAGCGCATAGAAAGAGATTTGAGTTCTCTGAGGGCGCTTTATCAAGTGCATTATTATTATTATTTCTTTCATCAAAACCTCTGGGACGTACGCTTTTGCTCTGCTGGTACTTGACTATTCTCCTCACTTCAAAAATTTTAACACAGCATTATCTTTCTCCAGCTCGAGCTTCTTAATTTTCCACAATCCTTGCTGCTACCTCTAAGCTACTCACTGAACCAACAATTTTCGTAGTTCTGCAATGCTTCTTACAGTTACCGTATTTTTACGAGTATAAGTCGCACTTTTTTTAATTTATTTTGAAAAAATAAACCTGTGACTTATAAACTGCAAGTCATTGTCAGTCATTGCATACAGTGACAGTGACGATTCAGACATCGACAATGTTGCAGAAAACTATAAACATATTAGCAGCGATACGGACGACGGGTTTCTTGCTAACTGTAATAATAATAATAATAATAATAATGATACATCTAATATAGCGCCCTCGGAAAGCTCGATCCCTTTGTAGGTACTTTCCATTTACTGCAAAAGAAGCACGATAGAATGGTCAGTGGTAGCATGGTCAATAAACTCCAAGAATAACGTGGTTAGGGGTTACATGCACAGGGTCAGATTGCAAGTATGGTTAATGGCAGCATGCAGTGTCAGCATTCACCAGCACATAAAGGACGAATCACAGGGACCCACTAACTGCTGTGATACATAGGTGAGTTTTTAGCTTCTTTTAAAATGTGGACAAGTCAGGGGATGTCGTGACGGAATTCGGAGTGAGTTCCAGGCTTTGGGAGCACACGAACTAAAGGTACGGTCCCCAAAGGATTTGAAGTTTGTATGAGGTATTAGTAGACAGTTAGATTCCGGAAAACCAGGTGGTACGATGCTTAGCCAGGTGGGACAGTAGACCTGATAGATAGGCTAGAGCAAAAGAATGAAGGGGCCTAAAAGTGAGTGACAAAACCTTGAAGTCGATGCGTTTCTTGATTGGGAGCCAGTGCAGGACGGCGAGAAATGGTGCGACGTGGCAACTGCGACATTCGCGACAGGCAAGCTTAGCTGCAAAGTTTTGCACCAGCTGTAAGTGCCTGAGTGCACAGGCAGGTAGACCAGCAACTGTGATGATTAAAGCAAACCTATATTAATATAAAATGAGCTATATATTCAGTGTTAGTTTTTCAATAAAAATCTGTTTTCTAGATAGTGTCCATAAATTTAGGGTGCGACTTAAACTTGGGTGCAACTTACACTTGTAACAATCGTTTACTTATTGCAGATCAAAAGTCGTTTAGGCTTGAAAGCGCTTTTGAAAATTCTACCGTGTAAAACTCGTTAACTTCCAACGAACATTCTAAAGCTGAAGACATCATCGAAACAGCATCGTTGCTTCATTTTTCGGCAGCAGGCTCGCGCTCAATGCCCATTAGTTCTGAGGTGGATCCAAAGGGTACGATGCGTGACGAGGAGACATACCTCATAAAGTTCTTAATGGCTGGTAAGTACGTGTGCCTTGACTTAGTAAACTGCGACATTAACACGAGTTCCCGGCAGTACAAAAGCCGCACGCAGCAGATCAGTGAGATGCATGGAAAGCAAGAGATGAAAACGCTCAAGCGATCCGTAGAAAGTGTCGAAACGAGCTCAGATCTTGGTCCAGTTCCTGGAAACGCATCCCAGCTTTTCCAAATCAGATACTTCAAATATTCTGGCACACTTCATAGTTCCAACGATTTACATATTGTCATGCTCCAACGGATCGCCACCACCTGACCGATGGCAGTCGACATACAAATTGCAAAACCTCGAACTAACATCGGGCCTAGACGATTGCTGCAGGTACCCTAGTAGGGTTCCTAGCGCCGGAGCACAATACATAAAGTACGACTCACAGGGACCCACTAACTACAGTGATAAATAGGTGCGTTTTTAATTTCTTTTCAAATTTCGTCAAGTCAGGGGATATATATGTGTGTGTGTGTGTGTGTTCGTGTGCGTGTGTGTAATGTATTGTACTGTAACTCCACAAAGCCATAAAGACTATGTAGGTGTTACGCAGGGGAGTTTTGTCTAGCCCACTCACAGCCTAAGCGGCTTTCGGTACGCATTCGGTAGCCAATAGACCGTCTCACGCAACAAAGAGAAAGTGGGAAGCATAGCAGAGTCAGGAGAGCAGTTGAGGTAGTGAGTACCATGGAAGTAGCAGCTCAGGACCGCTGAAAAGGATGACCCATAGGCGGCAGCAGGAGAGTAATTGTCGTTGCGTAAGAGCTGTGGAAGCGAGTTCCACGGTCTAGGACCTGCAGAGCTAAAGCTTCTGTCGCCAACGGTCTTTCAGTGGAGGAATGGAACAGCTAATGTATCGTCCACACACGACCTGCGGGCATGAAGAGGCTGAAACTGGTGCAACAGTTCTGCTACGAATGGAGGAGCCATGCCGTGGTGGGCCTTGTGGGTCAGGGTAAAGACGTTGCTCTGTATGCGTTGATCAACCACCAGCCATCGTAGCTCTTAAGCAAAGGAGACACGTGGTCTAACCTCTGGGACTTGAAAACTAGCCTTGCAGCCATATTCATAACCAGCTGCAGTGGCCTAGTGGCTTTCTTGGTAGCCCAGCCAATAGGGAATTACAACAATCAAGCCGAGACAAAACTAAGGACCTAGATAAATTTTTTGCAAGCCACTGCGGAAGACAGCCCCCAATCTTAAATAGGGATAAGATGTGATGGCTAGCTGTAGAAGCAGTCTTCTGAATGAAGCTTTTAAAATTTAGGTAGCTGTCGAAAACGACGTTTAGATTTCGAGCATGTGGTGATGGTCGCACAACAGCATCACCTATTTGAAGAGCAAAGCCTTTTAATCCAGCCACACGCATAGGGCGTCCTATGTTCGGTTTTATCGTCATTTAGTTTCAAGAAATTTTCCGACATCCAGGATCGAATAATAATAATAATGCACTTGATAACGTGCCCTCAGAGAACTCAATCTTTTTCAAGGCGCTTTACATTTGCTGCAAAGGGAAATGCGATTAAATGGTGAGTAATATCATGTTTGATAAACAACATGAATAACATGGTTAAAGGTGACATGCACAGGGTGAGCATGCAAGTGTGGTTAGTGGCAGCATGCACAGTGTCAGCACGCATAAGCACATCAAGGACGAATCACAGGGACCCACTAAATGCTGTCCTAAATAGGCGTGTTTTAAGTTCTTTTTAAATGTGGTCAAGTCATGGGATGTTCTGACGAAAGTCGGGGGGGGGGGAGTTCCAGGCTTTGGGAGCGTACGAACTAAATGCCCGGTCTCCAAAGGATTTGAGGTTTGTACGAGGTATTGGTAAACTGTTGGATTCCGAAAAGCGGGTGGTACGGTGCTTGGTCTGGTGGGGGAGTAGATCTGAGAGATAGGCTGAAGCCAAAGAATGAAGTGACCTAAAAGTGAGCGACAAAACCTTGAAGTCGATCTGTTGCTTGACTGGTAGCCAGTGTAGGTCGGTGAGAAGTGGTGTGATGTGGCAACTGCGAAACTCACGACAGACAAGCCTAGCTGCAGAGTTTGCACCAGCTGTAATAGCCTGATTGCAGATGCGGTTGGCCACCAAGCAGTGAGTTACAGAAGTCAAGACGGGATGTCACAAATGCACGGACCAACTTAGACGTGGTATCCTCATCTAAACAAGCCCTAATTTTAGCAATGTTATGTAGCTGAAAGTAGGCAGACTTGATTGTGGAGCTGATGTGGTCGTCTAACGAGAGGTTTCGGCAAGCATTCAGTTTATCAGTTGCTACAGCAGATTCCGACGTCTGGTGTCGTCAGCATAAAAGTTGCATCCTATTCCATGAGCCTTAATAACTTTTCCCAAAGGTTGAGTACAAATGGAGAACAGCAAGGGACCGAGGACGGACCCTTGAGGGACTCTACAGGTGACCAGTCTCGTGTGTGAAACCTGAACCCCTACATGACACTCATTGTACACTATCAGACAAGTACGATTTGAACCATGCCAGTGCCTCGACTGCCAAACCGATTGTTGTTCTCAATCGCTCAAATAGGACACCGTGATCAATGGTGCCGAAGGCAGCTGATAAATCTAGCAGAGCTAGGGCAGTGACATTCCCGTCATCGTTGCCACATTGAATGTCATGGTTAACAAGGAGAGCAGTTTCAGTGGAATGCTGCCTCTCGAAACCCGATTGAATATATATATACCGCACTTCCGACTTCTGCAACGACATCCCTTGACTTGAACACATTTAAAAAAGAAATTAAAAACGCACCTATGCATCGCAGCAGTGAGTGGGTCTCTTTGAGTCGTCCTTCATGTGCTTATGGGTGCATGTCACGCCTAACTATGTTCTTATCGTTTATTAGGCATGCTTGCACTGACCATCCGACCGTGTTTCCTTTGCAGCAGATGTGAAGTGCACAGGAAGAGATTGGGTTCTCTGGGGGAGCTTTATCAAGTATTTATTATTATTATTACTACTAAGATTTCTTAAAATATTGAATGTGCACTATACATTAGCCGGCAGTGCCCTGCCCTGCTGAGGTCGCGGGTAGTACGTGTGCCTCTCGCTTCGGGAACGGGACTACACGGCTTCCGAGCCGGTAATGGCATCAGAGACCCACAGCTGCCACATTGCTGTTCGCTCCGAGTGCTGAAAACCGAGGTCCGCCAGCCAAGCTTCATTGTTTGGCCACCAGCTGCCGAGAGCCACGACCACGAAGGGCCTTGCCACCGCCGACCGGTAGCCAGCTGGGCAATGGCTGCATCCTTATCGGCCGTCGGACGGCACCTTAGCATCAACGATCACCATATCGGCTCTGTTGTCACCAGGTCCGGCTTGAGAGCCGCACCACCTGCAAGCATAAGGGCACGGCCTGCCGACATACACGTGAGGGCTGTGGCCGGAAGGGCTCCGACTAAGCAGCCCATAACTAGGTTCTGTCGGGCCGTGATCGCATGCAGCATCGGCCGGCAGTGGCTCGGCACGTGGCAAATGATCAGCCACCGTGCGGGATAGGTGGCAGCTGGTAGCCGTCCTGGGGTATGACCGACTCCTAGCGGCAGCTACTGGCAGCACGTCCAGGCGTGCTCGGTGGACGAACCGCCAGGCCCGGGACGACAAGACCTGTGGTCTAGAAGTGACCGTGGGTCGCGAATCTGCTCGTGGAAAGGCAGCAGCTGGCCCTACCCTGTTCAGGCTAGGTCGCACAAGCCCGGCCTTCCACGAGCCTTGCGAACTCGTACAGCTTCGTGATCGCTCGCGGCACGAACGAGTGCTCGATGCCGTCAGGGTCGGTGGACACCGCCAGCACTTCAGGGCTGGCTAGCGAGAGGCAGTAGGAAAGCCGCTCGAGGCGCTTGCGCTCGTCCGACCACAGCGACATCGGGCTGACACTGTTGCCGGGGCCGAAGGCTGCTGTGATCAGGTACCGCGAGCATTCCTCATCGGATAATAGCATGTCAACCAAGCTGGCGACGGCTCGGTCGAGGCGATGACGTGCGACTTGACGGACTCATGGGTCGCAGAAACACAGTATGTGACAGGTTTTCGCGTCGCCGAGGACGAAGGCATTCGTCTCGGACCAAGTCACGGTCTTTCCCGACGGAACGCAGGCGAACAAATGAGCCGACAAAATTTCGGCAGACCACACGTGAACCGACATAGCAGCTCCCATCGAAGCCTCTTTGGCTGGCTTCAAGACAGCCTGCTTAGGCACAAGCCACGCCCGACAGAGGTAGTCAAGCCGTGGCAGTAGGAAGCTCTGCAGGGCGTCGAGCTTTTGCAAAGGGTCGAGAAGGTTACTAGTTACTGTCATACTCCGCTACTGTCGGCTTACCTGCATGGATTGGTGTTGCACCTACAATTCGTTAGCCGCGATTCCATGGCTCGAGGCCTTGTATGTCGTTCATGTCGAGCGTCCACAGGGGACTGCACCGCTACGGGATGCGTGCTTGCAGCCTGGTTCTGCCTGGACGTGGAGGCTGCTACTGACCCTGTTTGGAACAGAATGAACCACTTACCACCCAGGCTCAATCAGGCCTGAGCAGCTCTAGTGGAAGTCACAGAAGGATGAAAATGAATTTTCAAGAACAGCATCAAGCAGCCGAGCTTGCAAGCTAGTTGCAGACAAAATACGAAGAGTCGCTGACAGTCAGCCTGATGTTAGGCCAGCAGATTAGAAATGTAGTCACCAACCCAATAGGGTGAAAGCTTTCGCTGGTTTGGTCCGGTGGCTAAGGTGCTCGCCCCGCCCAACGTTTGGCCGAGGTCGTGGGCTCGAGCCCTGGGGCATATGTGAAGCACCTCAATAGAGATTTAAGTTCTCTTAGGGTGCTATACGAATGAATTACATATATATAAGCTTCACCTGGTGGTAAATGGATATGATCTGTTATTTACCAGCATATCGTGCGCCTAGAGACTTAAGCATCAGGTAATTGACCTTGAGAGCTGAGCAGGGCTTCTCTCGGTGGCTTGAGGTTGGATTCATTAATATTCACACTTATTTTGCTGTCGGTTGCCACTCGGTTTTTGCTCTGCTTCTGCCCAGCATCTGAGTGTCAGATAGGCAACGGTCATCCAGGGTAGCCGGATCGATCAAGTTCCTCACCGGCTGAGACGATACGTACTGAAGCTTATCATGTGAACTTCTACTGGTGGCCTCGGTCAGCAGCCCAATGACTGGACGACAAGCCTAAGCTTCTGTCGTCTATGCTTCTGGCACGAGATTTGCAGTATACCTTCTCTTTTTCCCCAACCCCCGAAAAATTTCGAGCTATGCTAGCCAGTTTCGGACAAAAAGGTGCAAAATTGACAGCCAACCAGTTAAAAATTCTTAAAGCTATTTTTATTTACACCACCACGTTTGCTTGGCAAGACTTTAACCGAAAGAATCAAGCATGGAATTGGTATCCATCGCATTAAAAAAATGTCAATATCATGTAAGTCAGTTTAGTGAGAAAAAGTGTATACAAGCAAACACAGCATAAGCTGCAAACATTACCCAGTAACAAACTGTGGGCACTAAATAGTGCTAGGGGCAGAAAACGACCTCATGGCAATGAACAGGCAGGCGGGTGAAGCTACATGCAATGTGGGTGGATCGAAGTAGTTAAGCCCACAAGTTGGCTCTCCATTAGCTGGCCAGCTGCTATGCCTCACCATGCCGTACTGGAAATAAGCACCTGCTTGCCATCAGCCGACACAGCTGGTCCTTGCTCAGCGACGCACCGAGGCAAGCTGTCGCCTGACCTCGAACAGCAGCACGCCGACGGCAACAGCTGAATTTAAAGAGTCGACGTTGGGTGCCATCGGCACGTGCACCCGACAGCCATATCGGTCGAAAGCCAGCTTATGAGCATAAGCACTTAGACCGTGCGTCTCGCCTCCGATGACCAATGCCACATGCTTGCCTGTCCCAGCAGCATAACTGATGTCACAGTAGCTACTCGTTGCCAGAGGAGCCAGCCGATATTTCTCCACGTCGGCTTCATTGCCTTCATCTTCGTCATCATCCTCGTGACTATCACTTATTCGGCCTTGTTTCGTATTCCCAGCCTTACTCTCTTCTCCTGGCTTGTCCAGCACCGTCTCTTCATTGTCAGCACCCTCTAGCAACAAGTCAAGCTGAAACGAGCAAGGATGGCTGGCATGAATAGCCGAAGATTCAAGGTCTCGGCAGTGAAAAATGAGGCTCGAATGAGCACCAAAAGCAGTTCGCAGTGCAGCGCTGGATTGGCCCAGTGGTGCTCGCCCTTAACGACCGAGATCACGGTGCATGTATTTGATGACCGAGGTCGTCGGCTCGAGCCCGGGGACATATGTGAAGGGCCTGAATAGAGATTAAGCTCTCTTACGGTGCTATAAAAATTATATATATATATATATATTTGTACAGCGGGGCATTTCCAATTTTCGCCTCGTTCCGTGGCTGGCTTGGCCTGATCTGCTTCGGGACGAACTCCATTCTACCTGCTTTGCAAGCCTGCTGAATGCTGTGCTCGCCCGACGCGTGCGTCCGTCAAGTCACCCGTCACAGACTCGACCAGGTAGTTGCCAGCCTGGATGGCACACCATCGTCTGATGAGGAGTGTTCGCGATACCTGAGCCCAGCAGCCTCCAGCCATGGCAACAGGGTCGGCCCGATATCGCTGTGGTCGGACGCACGTAAGTGTCAAGCGGCTCTCCTGTTGCCTCTCGCTGGCCGGCCCTGAATTGCTTGTTGCGTCCACCGACCCTTACGGCATCGAGCTTTCGGTCGTGCCGCGAGTGGTCATCACGAAGCTTCGACAGTTCGCCAGGCTCGTGGAAGGCCGTGCTTCGGTGGCACAGCCTGCATAGGGCAGGGTCAGCCTCTGCCTGGCCACTGACAGATTCACTACCCCAGTCACTTCCTGACCACGGGTCTTGGCCTGCCGTTCCGGGCTTGGCGGTTTGTGCTCGGCACGAACCCACTTGGACGTGCTGCCAGTGGCTGCTGCCAGGAGTCGGGCATACCCTGAGACGGCTATAGCTGCCGCCTATGCCACACTGAGGCAGAGACTGTATTCCACGTGTTGAGCCACTGCCGGGAGATGCTGCAAACAACTATGGCCTGACACAACCTGGTTCTGGACCGCCTAATCGGAGCTCTTCCGGCCAACTCGATCAACTGCATGTCGGCAGGCCACGCCCTCCCGCTTGCCGGTGGCATGGCTCTAAAGCCGGACCTGGTCATCAACAAGAGCACTCATTTGGTAATTGAGGATGTGCCGTTCGGCGGCAGGCAGCTAGGATGCTGGCGACCCGGAACAAGACCGATAAATATGCAGCCGTTGCCCGGTCATTCCTGACCTGGGGGTAGTGAGGCCCTTCGTGGTCGGGCTCTCGGGCGTGGTGGCCAAACAATGAAGCTTGCCTGGCCGATCTCGGCATTCCAGGCACCCAGAGGACGGCAGGCGGCTTTAAGGCTACACTGGGTCTCCCACCACGCCATTACCAGCTCTGAAGCCGAATGATCCCTGTTCCTGAACTGGGAGGCCACGGTAGCAAGCTCGACCCCGGCAGGACTGGGCACCGCCGGCTAATGTATATATACTAGTTACAATCTTTTTTTCGATAATTATACATTATATATATATATATATCGAAGCATCGTCCGAAGGAGAGGTAGCCTGCACGAGCAATCCTTTAAAAAGCCTTGCAAAAATGTTTTACAAATATGTATGCTAGCTCACGGTTACTAGTCACTTCATTGGAGACAAAACAATCGTCAACAGCCGAATCTTCGGTGTGCGCGCACACACACACACACACACACACACACACACACACACACACACACACACACACACACACACACACACACACACACACACACACACACACACACACACACACACACACACACCGTAGGCCTGCGTCCTTTCACTAGTGCTACTGTTTCAGGCTGCTGCAACGCAGCAACAGATAGGCTGTTAATGCTGAGTCCAAGCAGTGGAAACCACAGCAAGAAAGGGTAGCACCGTGCCACAGCCTGTCATCCGGACATAAATTTAATTGCTTTTTCTATTAGGCAGTGCAACAGTTTTCAGTTTCAGTTTCCACAGAGACAGCAGTCGTCCACGGAATGCCAAGGCCATGAATGAAAGAGGCTAAACAGAGCAACCTAAATCATCCTTAAAAAATCAAGTAAAACTGACAAGCTTGCAAGGTGGGAATCAGAGCAGGCAAAGTATCACCTGCAAGAAAAATGAGTCACCAACGAGAGAGTGTAGCAAACATTTATTGGAATACTAACTAGCAGCCTTAGTTATTTGTTATTGGTTAACAAATCAGCTGAGTATTCAAACAGACAGTCACGTAAAGGACACGCAGGTGGATGACCAAGGTTCAAAATGCAAGCAGCAAACTAGTCTTATAAATAATAATAATTCTCTTTCTAGGCACTTGAAGAATAATGCACTTGATAAAGTGCCCTCAGAGAGCTCAATCTCTCTCTAGGCGCTTTACAGTTGCCGAAAAGGGAAATGCAATTGAATGTAATACCATGCTTGATAAACAACATGAATAACATGGTTAGGGGTGACATGCACAGGGTCAGCATGCAAGTGTGGTTAGTGGCAGCATGCAACAGTGTCAGCACGCATAAGCACATAAAGGACAAATCACAGATTATTATTACTAGCGTAAAACCACTAACAATTGCAAGAAATTACACACGAACATCAAAATTCGCTCATATATAAGCTTACGAGAGCATACTACCTGTGGACTCGCTTCGCTGAGGTATAGCAGAAGTAGTCACAGCATGGTCACGGAAGACAACGCTGCACCATCTTGCCACTTGTCGGAAGGATACCATATTGCCGGATAACGGGCAGACATTCTTGCTTTAATTAGCAGAGATAGCTGTGCAAAGGCTAAACCGCAGTAACTTACTCATCAGCAAACCGAAGCTAATACTGTCTTGTCCCGGCCAGGCTCTTAATTCTTATTTGTCCTACTGAGAGACAATTTCCACAGTGTTTACAAACTTAATTAAATAGGATAATCAAAAGCCTGTTCATCACTATTTCTAAATTAGATGCACAATCCATTGTTCAATATCAACAAGTAAAGTACATAATATAGCTAAGTGCAAATTAGTACATTTTCTCCCTTGATATTTTTAATGTAACTCATAGCAGTGGGGTCGCAGTAGTACTACAGATGTCACTAAGGACACCAAGGTAACATAACGTCAGCGACGTGCGTTTATGGGCTCAGGCACACTCACATCACATTCTAAATTATATAGACTTATTATTATTAAGGCTAGTCATAGAAGTACAAGAGAGACTCACTGCCTAAGAAGGGCCATCTTTATATCAAAGTTTCTGAACAGCCACCAAGTTCACGATTATTATTAGTTAATCACTCATCAATGAGCAACTTTATAAATAAGGCAGGCAGAAATTATTACACTAAATCATTGGCCAAGACCAGGATAATCCAATATTTTTCTGCTAAACTTTTGACTTTGCTCCCACCCTCCGGCCACGGATAATCGAGATTGATGGCACCTCCTCTGGGTCGGGGAGGGAAGACCTACAGGATTCCGCAGACCAACTTTGCTAATCCAAGATTGAAGCAGAAGCTCTAACCAACACTATCTCGGCAATAGACATGAGAGGGTTCGATCTGCAGCACTTGGCAAGCAGCTGTCTCGCACAGGGCTTAACCCAATCGATTCCCAGTCACTCAAACTATGAGCTGACGACATACTTGTGAGAAGCCTGTATGTTGTGCAGCAAGCCATCATTCACGACTAGGAGCTAAAAACGTTGGCCAGTATAGCAGAACACTGCCTAGTGGCAGTGTTGATGGAGATACTGAAAAAGCACTACAAATTTGTATCTATGATACTGGTCTCACAACACGTAAAATAAAAACCAAGTGTATTGAACACGAATGCACATCAGCTGGCTATGCCGGTATTGGGAAGATCTGGCGTTCTGCCTCTGACTCATTTGCTGATTAGCTTCTGGGGAGACCATCACCGGGCGTCAAAGACTGCTTTCTCGATCTACCGATATTTTTGGTTATCTACAGTGGCACCAAAGCATATTTACCTTCAGTTTGATTGCCCACAACAATAGTAGCACGTACACAGCAATTAACCGAACAACATCTGCAAAACGGGATCATGTCTAAGGAACACAGAGGAAATTGTGCATGCTAGCATGAAATCCGAGCCTCGGGACTATTGACGCAAAATCGCAATACAATAGAAGAAGCATACCAATATGATAGCACAAGTACACTATAAGTGGCCCAAAATCTTACTGCTTGTCGATTTCGCTGAAGTGAGTTGCTCTTTCGGTCCAACTCGGCCGAGCTGCTGGCCAAATACACCGAGTAGTCGGTGGTGATAACGGCATTCACCTGCTCCCAGCTTTGATCAAGGAGTATCGGGACGTGGAAGTGTCCACCAGCAGCTGCTCTGATGACTTTGGGCTCCCAAATGCTTACACAGCCTGCAAATACAGCCACGAACACACAGGTACTCGAGGCCGTGCGGCAGGGCACTTGATCATACAACAGATTTATATAGCAACCCAACATCAAAGAACTTAATCTCGATTCAGGAGCTTCATATATGCCACGGAGCTCGAGCCCATGACCAAAGTCATCAAATACCTTGACCGGGGCGAGCACATTAACCGCTGGACCAAACCAGCGATAATAATAATAATAATAATAATAACACATTTGATTTAGTACACCCCCAAGAGAACCCAATCTCTTTCTAGGCACTTAACATTTGATAATAAAAGATGCCAAGTGCACGGTCCGGGGACGACTGGTCATGCACTCAACTAAGACAAAGCAGCTCGCCGGGCTCATTTTTTCACCATTTGCATGTTTACAACTGAGCATTTTCTCGGCTGAAATAATCCCTTTCACCAACGCTCACAATGTTTCACCAACACCTTTGACAGTTTCGCATGCAAACAAATTTCCAAAATTCGATACACTCCCCAAACTTGCCCAAGACTCATGTCTAGCTTCCCCAAGGCTTGTTGGGCAATAAGCTGGACGTATAAACTAAATAAGGCTAAATAAATCAGCTAAATAAAGCAAAAGGAAGAAAGAGAATCGTCAGCACGAGAAAAAATATACTCGTGGCGCCCTAAGAAGATCTGAGAGTACTGGGAGGCTGATGATGATGCAGCAATCCGTCTACATATAGCACATAAGTGGGCGCATACGGTGAGTAGGGATACAAACATAGGTTGAGAGAAAGAGACAGATAGTGTTAGGCAGGAAGTGAGAGTACTATAGCAGAGAGAAGAGCAAGTGAGTGGTGCGTGCTCACACACAGAGCGCGAGTGAAAAGAGTAAAAATCCTAGCCAGTGAGACCGAAATGACAGACATGCAACACATTCAGTAACGGCCGCACGTTATGCCGAACTCATCCTAGCTATGGCCGCCTAGTCGACTATTGCTGTAGGCAGTTTTAAAATCTACCCGGAGGGTCTGAAAAGGCAAAGTTGATGCCAAAATTAGCACAACAACTCGATTTATTAAGCATGACAACCAAAGCATGAGCCGTATAAGCAATAGTTCTGGTAGGATGTGGCCTCTCTCGATTGGCGATCACTTCCACTTTTGGAGTTGCATGGACTGGAAGAGTTTCTGAGTTACATCAGATGGCGTAGCATGCTTAACGATTTGCAATGTGTGCCATAATTCGGCAGGTGATTTGATATTACTGTCTAGTGCTCTCAGCCAATGCTGACCCGCATCGCATAGATGCTTGATAGGATTATGGTCTGGGCTTTGACTCGGCCACAACAAGCACGTGAAGTGAGCCGACCTGTCAAGAAACTGCACCCTAACTCGGGCAGTATGTTTCGGATCAATGTCCTCTTGGTAAATAAAAAAGTAAATATTAGCTAATATAACAGCCTCATTTGTATAAGAGCCTAAGCAGCTATCACTACTGCTAGCAGTTGGCAGTAAAGGATCACTCACTGCAGGATTCAAATACAGGACCTCGGTCGTCAAAACGAACTAGCACCTTACCTCCTGGGCTATCACAGCCCAAATAAAACTACAGCCAAGCAGTCATGATGCAATTAGTATAGTAACAGTACTTCATGACTTGCAGGTAGCCGAAACTTTATTCATTATGACGTACCATCAATGCAGTAAAGTGCAGGCTACTTCCATGCTACTCACTACCTCAATTGCTCTTCTGATTCTTCTATGCTTCCAACTTTCTCTTTGCTGAGTGAGACGAAATCTGTTGGCTACCGAATGCTTACCGCAAGCCGCTTAGGCTGTGAGTGCGCTATACACAACTGACCAGTGTAACACCCACATAGTATTTGTGGAGTTACAGACGGAGATGCATTACACCACCTGCTGTGAAGCCTCGACACACCACTGATCCGGACTTAACCCCAACTTCGCAGTATGTTGCATGCACGCATCGCTTGTTTAGATAAGGATACCACGTCTAAGTTGGTCCATGCATTTGTGACATCCCGTCTTGACTTCTGTAACTCACTGCTTGCTGGCCAACCGGCATCAGCAATCAGGTGATTACAGCTGGTGCAAACTCTGCAGCTAGGCTTGTCTGCCGTGAGCTTCGCAGTTGCCACATCACACCACTTCTCGCCAACCTGCACAGGCTACCAGTCAAGCAAGGGATCGATTTCAAGGTTTTGTCGCACACTTTTAGGTCACTTCATTCTTTGGCTCCAGCCTATCTCTCAGATCTTCTCCCCCACCAGGCCAAGCATCGTACCGCCCGCTTTTCGGAATCCAACAGTTTACCAATATCTCGTACAAACCTCAAATCTTTCGCAGACCATGCCTTTAGTTCGTATGCTCCCAAAGCCAAGAACTCACTCCCGACTTGTGTCAGAACATCCCATGACTTGACCACATTTAAAAAGAACTTAAAAACACCTATTTAGGACAGCTTTTCGTGGGTCCCTGTGATTAGTCCTTCATGTGCTTATGTGTGCTGACACTATGCATGCTGCCACTAACCACACTTGCATGCTCACCCTGTGCATGTCACCCCTAACCGTGTTATTCATGTTGTTTATCAAGCATGATATCACTCACCTTTCGATCGTGTTTCCTTTGCAGCAAATGTAAAGAGCCTAGATAGAGAGATAGATAGATAGATAGATAGATAGATAGATAGATAGATAGATAGATAGATAGATAGAGAGAGAGAGAGAGAGAGAGAGAGAGAGAGAGAGAGAGAGAGAGAGAGAGAGAGACACTTTATCAAGTACATTAGTATTTTTATTATTATTATTATCAGTATACGCTTGGTCGTTCGTGTATCGAACACAGAATCGACGTTTGCAGCTGCAATAAACGGTGAACCTACTTTCCTCGGTAAAAAATACTCCCCACAATCTTGTCTAGTGTCTGTGCTGGCACGCCCACAGGCAGGCCTTTTGTGGAGTTTCTTCAGTAGCAGAGCTTTCTTAGCTACCTTTGCCATAAGCCCCTGTTCGTCGAGCCTTCGCCTCACCTCATGATCTTGAGAGGATCCAGCTGGTGATAGATAAGCTTGAGTGTTTTAAGCATAGCTGTGAGCAGGTACAAAACGAACCTTCCGGCATCCCATTCTCAAGAGCCAATAATACCCTCTCGCTAGAAGCCCGAGGGCATATAGACGCTGGCCGATTTTTTTTATCGTCTCTGGGACGAACATTTTCGATATGATACATCAGACAGATTTCTTGCATTTCACAAGTTACCAACAAGTTACCAAACAATCTCTTGATTAATAACCTTCCCAAGATGGTAGGACCATAGCTGGTTCTTCACAAAATCTGTAAGGCTGCCTCCCTTTGCCATAGCTGCTAGTACTTCGCATACATTGGCGGCCATACGTTTTGCCCAACAGAGCCAATTATAACTGCCTGCCTGGGTCTACTACTGCCATTGGCAGTTTTGAAATCTACCCGGTGATTATAAACTAGTGAAATTTATAATAAAAAAAATCACAGCCCAACACACTATTTATATAATAATAATAATAATAATAATAATAATATTGCACTTGATAAAGCGCCCTCAGAGAACTTAATCTCTTTCTAGGCGCTTTACATTTGCTGCAAAGTGATATGCAATAGAATAGTAAGTAAAATCATGCTTGAAAAACAAACAAAATAAATAATATGGTTAGGGGTTACATGCACAGGGTCAGCATGCAAATGTGGTTAGTGGCAGCATGCACAGTGTCAGCACTCATAAGCACATCAATGACGAATCACAGGGACCCACTAAATGCTGTCATAAATAGGTGTGTTTTTAAGTTTCTTTTAAATGTGGTCAGGTCAGGGGATGTTCTGACGCAGGTCGGGAGGGAGTTCCAGGCTTTGGGAGCATACGAGCTAAATGCACGGTCTCCAAAGGATTTAAGGTTAGCATAGCAACTACAGCACGGGTGGTAGTAGCACTAATGATAGTAGAATTTGGCTTCTCTCCGATTAGCAATGTCTGCTACTGGGGCTGGAATGGACTCGGCGAGTTTTAGAATGACATTGGAAGGTGCGGCATGCCAAACCGCTTGCAGTTTGTCCCAATATGTGGCCATGAAGCCGGTGGTCTTGTGCTACTGTTGAGAGGCGTCAGCCGACGCTGAAACTACAATCTTCCAATCTATGTATGTGTACATACATATATACATATATATATATAATTCATTTAAATTGCACTCAAAGAGAACTTGATCTCTATTCAGGTGCTTTGCATATTCGTACCGAAAGCCGCTTAGGCTAAGAGTGTGCTATACAAAACTCTCCTGCGTAACACCCACATGGTCTTTATGACTATGTGGAGTTACAGACGGAGACACATTACATTATATATGCCACGGGGCTCGAGCCCACAACCTCGACCATACCTTGGTCAGAGCGAGCATCTTAACCACTGGACCAAAACAATGCTGGCGAATCTACAATCGACCACTAGCTGTGCTGCCATGCGCACTCTATAGTTGCTTCTCTTTGTGGGCTTTTGTCAGTAGTGGAACTTTCTTTCTTAACCTTGCCATAAACCCGTGTTTTGAGAGCCCTTGCCTTGCTATCTGCTGACTGTGGATCGCAGCAGTGCCAAATTCGAGTGTTTTCGCATGGACCCAAACGGTGCAAAATGGATCTTCGTGCACACAATTTTGAAGAGCCGATCATCCCTTGGAAGGAACCCCGAAGACATCGATACATGGGGCGATTGTTTATCGTCCGTAGCACGTACTTTCCCCGAACGTTATATCGGACAGCTTTCTCATTTATACCAGCTTCCGAGCAGTCTCTTGGTTGCCAACATTGCCAAAATTGTATGACAACAGCTGGCCCCTCAAAAAATCCATAAGGCGACCGCCCTAGCCATGGCTGCTTCCTCTGCACACACGTATCGATACTGTCTGCCAGCTGCAGCTAAGGTCACTGGTGTCGAACCAATTTCTCAAGTGTGCTAGCACGTCGTTGCAGCTTTTATCAGATGAATAGCATTTGCAAATGCAACTAAAAGGGCGTCGGTCATATTCAAAGATACTAACAGACTGCACATTTTCTCTGCTGGCAGTCTTTTTTTTTTTTAGCATTACTATCATGTAGCACACCCATCGGTGAATGGAGTAATACCTCCTGCCCAGCAACCGTAATTCGGAACAGAAACCAGCCATCGGCAATGGAGTTATTCGGTTGCAGAGGGATCAACCAATACACCTACTTCCGGGTTTTCCTGGGTTTGGCACTCAAGTTTCCCTGAATAATAATTGACGGATCAAAACACTGTTTCCCGAGAGCAAATAAAAAAAAATCTGTTAGCATTTACCATCAATTTACAGCAGTTCCCAAAGCTACCCGAGGGAGGGAGGGAGGGAGGAAGATGGAGAAAGTGAGGGAGAGAGAAAAGAGAGGAAGACAGAGATCTTCGAAGAGCAGCCGCCTGCTGAAGGTCCTATAGCAAGTGTGCGAGTAGATTACTGGCTACCAGTCAAGCAACGGATCGACTTCAAGGTTTTGTTGCTCACTTTTAGGTCCCTTCATTCTATGGCTCCAGCCTATCTCTCAGATATACTACCCCATCAGGCCACGCATTGTACCACCCGCTTTTCGGAATCCAACACTCTATAAATACCTCGTACAAACCTTAAATCCTTTGGAGACCGTGCATTTAGTTCATATGCTCCCAAAGCCTGGAACTCCCCCCCCCCCGACTTGCGTCAGAACATCCCCTGACCTGACCACATTTAAGAGGAACTTAAAAACCCACCTATTTAGGGCAGCATTTAGTGGGTCCCTGTGATTCGTCCTTGATGTGCTTATGCGTGCTGACACTGTGCATGCTGCCACTAACCACACTTGCATGCTCACCCTGTGCATGTCACCTTTAACCATGTTACTCATGTTGTTTATCAAACATGATATTACTCACCATTTAATCGCATTTCCCTTTGCAGCAAATGTAAAGTGCCTTGAAAAAGATTGAGTTCTCTGAGGGCGCGTTATCAAGTGCAAGTGATTCGTCCTTGATGTGCTTATGCGTGCTGACACTGTTGCTGCCACTGACCACACTTGCATGCTGACCCTGTGCATGTCAGCCCTAACCATATTATTCACTGTGTTTGTTTTTCAAGCATGATTTTACTTACCATTCAATTGCATTTCCCTTTGCAGCAAATGTTAAGCTCCTAGAAAGAAGTTCTGTGAGGGCGCTTTATCAAGTGTATTATTATTATTACAATGTTAGATAGAGCATAATGAGCTCTTTACAAACCTCCCAAACCTAGCTACAAAATATGCGAAACAGTGAAGCTCAAGCTACACTGTTTCCTATGTATTAACATTGTAGGATAGAAGCAAAACTAAGGAACCCCGAAAACAGCCAAAACTGAGTTTGAGAAGGCAGAAACAACAAGCGACAGGCTCATAATAACAACAAAAATATTAATAACAGGTCTTTCTATCGCATCGTAGGAGAACTGGAGTCCTATCCAGGCGCTTCACAACTCGTTACACAAGAAGCAATAACCAAGGGTCAGTAGCGTGCAGGGATTTAACTTGGACCAAAATGCAAAAGCACACATGACATCCAGGGCCACCAGTTTGTATGACCCTTGGTTAATAACATTTACCGGGCAGGTTAGTAACATACACTGAGTAGGTATGCATGCAAAGTACAAACGGAGAAAACATAAGGGTTCACGGGAACAGGGAAAGTTGAGCAGAACAGGTGCTTTTGTAGCTGAGACTTACACGGTGGAAAGTAAATGAAGATGTTGACAATAGTTGGAAGCAACTTCAAGACTTGTCGGTGCCTACTGAAGCTGAAGGCTGGATTTCAATTTAGGTTTTAACCAAGAAGAAGAGCCACAAGACGACGAATGGCTGCCGAAGAGCACGTGGTTCGACACTAAACAGGAGGAGAGCAAGGAGGCCGGATAGGTACGTCGATGAAAGTGAGTAAAGCGCCCCATTAGCCAGACAGAAGACCTCGAACTCTATTCGTAGCAGGAAAGTGAGCTAGGGAAGCTCAGACAGAGGTGAAATGACGTGGCAGCTATGCAGTTGACAACAGGTGGACCAGCCGAGCTGACGAGTTTTGCACGAATTGCAGCCGATTACAGGACACAGGACGGTAGTCCCGAAAAAAGGGAAATTGCAGTGATCTACACGCAACAACTCGTGAACGTGTGTTTGGCTGTGTTGCACTCTTGTATAAGCAGGTCCTAATTTTGGCGACGTTCTTAGGTGAAAGTAGGCCGAATTGACAGTGCAGGTAATGTCCGAATCTAATGACTAGTCGTTTCGGAACAGTAAGCCTAGGTTACAGGTAAACGGCAAGGAAGTGATACTAGCCGAACTTTGAGGGTTAGACCTTCCAAATTGGGTTCGTCACTTGGTTTGCCCATACATATTAAATATAATTAAATGTAATTCTTTTGTATAGCGTCCCAAGAGAACTTAATCTCTATTCAGGCACTTCACATATGCCTCCGGGCTCGAGCCCACGACCTCAGCCAGACCTTGGTCGGGGCGAGCACCTTAACCGCTGGACCAAACCAGCTCGGCGGAGAGTACAGATAGAGAAAAGATGGCGGTTGAATATAACATCCTGACATACCCCATACTTAAAGAGCTTCTGTGATGACCAAGAGTCATTTATATCTATATCCTGACATCTCTCACTGAGGTAAAACCTAACCAAATCCAGCACTGTGCCAGTAATACTTAAGCGTAGCGAGAGGCATTCCAGTAGGATATTGTGGTCAACTGTGACAAATGCTGCTGAGATCTACGGCTCAATGCTCTAGAAATATCGACAATGGACTTTAAGTGTACGGGGCACCTAAGCTAGCCACAAATTAAAAACCAAGTAATTAATCCAAATACATCAATGATTGCACCAACGCTGATATACTTCGTCACAATGTATAGCCCCCCTGAGAAACCCCCTAAAGCATCCAGGTTCAGACAAACAACCAAATAAACCAGATAGCATGTATAATATGTAAGAGTACCGTGTATTGGATAATCGCACCCTGTGAAAGTGCAATGACATTACATGTAACCAAACAGCAACACTGCAAGGGCATCGACATCCGAATTAGTCGGACCAAGACTGGCATGGCCACCCAGAAGCCTGCGCCACCATCCAGGCAGTGCACTACAACCATCGACCAGCAGCCTCCATGCTATTGGATAAGGGGTGGGCGGAGTGTGAGGGAAGGATTAGGCAGGGGAAGCAGCAAAGCCGACCTTGTCCAACAGATAGTAGATAAAACAGTCACGTGCATAAACAAATATCCAGATGAGTTGGAACGGCAGTAGACAGCAAGCCGATCTGACACAAAACAACTGGTTAGCGTCACCAGTTCCCACGGGGTGCCTACCTTTTGTAGTTACAAGCCGCTCACAGCCTGCTGCAGCAGCAGATCTGATTATGGCACCCATATTGCCAGGTTCTGCAATGTTGTCACAGATCACCGTCAGGGGCAAGGGCGAGCCATTTTTGACGACATTTGCTTCATTCGGTGGCATTAGAAAAAATCCTGTGAAAAAAGATACCAAAGGTCCTTAGAACTGAAACTCGATGTTAAATGTCCGATAAACAGATAAAACACATGGTCAAAACAGCAGCATGCCTTGAAGTACTTGCGTAACGTAACATAAATGCTATCAAAATGCAATAGTGCTATCCAAAAGAGTGAATAAACTTCGGAAGGTGCAACCTGAGCGAAGACAAAAACCACAACATCAATCTCTCATCTCTAGTCTTATCGAGGAGGCAGCATGGCAGATAGCACAGCAAGATACAAGACAGAAGGGAAGGGACCAGAGAAGGGAGGTCATAAAGAATCGTGACGGGACAGCCACTCTAAATGCATACACATCAACATCACCTGTTTGTGTTTGGGCTGCAAATACACATCTTCCCATGCTTTGCATTACTTCAGTATGCCTGGCACAGTAGAACAATCTCTTGCAAGAATGTACAGCCAAAGCAGCTGCAGCCATACTGCCAGGATCTTAGTAGTATATGCCATCGATTGGGGGGGGACACAACACGATCCACGCGAGGGGGAGGAAGGGGAGGGAGGGAGGGAGTGGGTGCTCGTGAGACCAGCAACGGCTGCTGCTGGGTTAGGCAGCTACAGAACTGGCACCGACAGCCTAGAGTATTCCTGCGGGTACTGCAAACAAAGGTCACCATCGGCTAACGACCAGAACCCTCTGCCTGATGCTGAAAAAAGGAGTGCCACTACACCAGGGAAAGAGTTGGCAATGATAGTAATAATACTGATAATAACAAGACTTTTGCATCCCTGCGAGAACTAAATCTCTTTAGATACTGTAAAGGAAGCATTCAGTTGGCTAGCTGTGGATAACATGCAGGACGGCCAGCCAACTCCAGTTCCAATTTGGGAATTAGCCCTAGCCCATGGCTTGCCCTATGGCACAGTGGCCCAGCGATTGGCTGACAAAAAACTAAGGCACAAGTATTGAATGACATGGTTTGCATAGCCTCTTTCGGGTCGCAACCCGTTAGCTGCCAGTAGTGGCTACGCAGGCTGGAGTATTAAGGAGCATCAGCAACAAAAGCGGTCAATCTGGGCATGCCATTCTTAATAATAATAATAACAATAATAATAATGCACTTGATAAAGTGCCCTCAGAGAACTTAATCTCTCTCTAGGCGCTTTACATTTGCTGCAAAGGGAAATGCAATTGAATGGTGAGTAATATCGTGCTTGATAAACAAACAAAATGAATAACATCGTTAGGGGTGACATGCACAGGGTCAGCATGCAAATGTGTGGTTAGTGGCAGAATGCACAGGGTCAGCACGCACAAGCTCGTTCTTACCACATACACCCTGAGGGGTTTGCACATCAGACCAGGATTTCAGGCACTGGTAGCGAACCTTGTAGATAAGCTGCCCACGCAGCCAAGCAGGCTGAAATTCTTGCAGCACCTCGGCTGCACTGCCCGAAAAGAACAGCTCCTTCAGCTTGAGGCCAGCGGTAAATGCTTCCTTCACCAGACGATTTCCCTCCAAAAGGATGACACCACTCTTCTCCCGTTCTTTTCGAGATTTTGCGGCCAGAAAGGCAGCACTGCAGCAATAGTGTCGGTTATTTAAATATTAAGACCTGCTTACCATTGTAACGGTCACAAACGAACAGCAATTCCACATACGAGCAACGATATTGCCCTCTACGTGCACAAAACAGAAGGGTCTAACCATTTTCACAGGGAAGCAAACAAGCTACCTTCAAAGAAGCAATGTGCATAGCTAGAGGCTAAGGGGAATGTCTAGATTGCAGAGAGTACACGATCTTAGTCCAAAACTTACCGTGCAGCCTGCCGGCCTAGGCCACTATTAATAATAATAATAGTAGTAGTATATTTGTATAGAGAACTGAATCTCTTTCGAGGTACTTTACAAATGCTGCATAGAAAGCATTACCAAATGATTGGTGAGAACATGCCCAAGCAGCAGGCACAGTGTAAGCAGGTACATGCACACGAAGAACGGATCACAAAGACCCATTAAATGCTGTTAAAAACAAGTACGTTTAAAGCTTCTTTTTTAAATGTCGTCACGTCAGGGGAAGCTGTGACATTGCCAGGCTTTGGGAGGGTCTAGCAGAGCCACCAGACAGCACCAGAAACGAGCGGGCCTACTGTCAGAATAAGTATTTGACAAAAAAGGAACTATTTCAACATCCTCTGGATTTCTGATCCGTTGAGTTATGCCGGGTACAATCGGTTACAATCTGTGAACTAGTTATGCGGTTGAGGCTGGCTAGTGGGACTTCATCTCAAGCTGATATGTATATGTGTGTATATATATATATATATATATATATATATATATATATATATATATATATATATATATATATATATATATATATATATATATATATATATATATATATATATATATCATCTAGCAAGATGAATCGTTAGTGCTCGTAACCAACTAGAAATAGGGTCTGTTTAACGACCTGTCAGATTGTGCCCAACATGTGGTCCGGTGATAAAACTTTCGAGTGACCTTTGGGTTGCCATCTCGGCCCAAGTGCCATAAAGGTGCTGTGATTCACTGGGGAATGGTCGGTGTTAACTCACCAGCAAAACTTCTTAGCGCCAATGGAATCTGGAAACGAGTGCTCAGTCACCCAGAATCGTCGACACGGACTACTATGGCACCGACACGCATCTCAGTACACCAACAAACTGTACAGAGGGAAGTCTTGTTCGGCTTATGTGTAGACGGTCTCTCTCTACTAGGATACTGATCTGCAGGCATGTACCAGCGATTCGTCGTATCCAGCCATTGCACAAACGACTGCACTTCATTATCTAACACATCAGTTAAGAGACTCTTTGAGGCCAGTATGAGTGACTATCTCAAAGGAATGAACGGTGTTGATCAGGCAGCCAAGCTGTTAACAGCGAAGCGTCCTTTTAAAATAATGTAAATAACCAAGGAGACTTCTTTTCACGAATGTAATCTTAGCTCAAATTACACTTAGCAATACATAATAATATAAGAATAATAATAATGCACTTGATAAAGCGCCCTCAGAGAACTCTTCGTAGGCACTTTATACATGCCTCAGAATGCAGCATCTCTTCTACCTAGGCTCATGGCTAACGCATACATTTGACTTCCCGTCAGCCGCTAAGTAAATGCTGCGGATGGCTATCGAGAGTTATTAGCCAACCGTCTCGTCTGCTAAACAAGTGTTACTGGTTTACAGTCAAATGAACAACGAGACAGTGCTACGACATTCCGCACGTGAAAGACTCGAGCGGCTGACCAAGTCACGGCGCAAATTGTGTACATTTAACTCTTTCGAGCGCACGTCGTTTCCCTATTTGCGCCGTCAACCCCGTCTCCCCCAAAACAACTAACGCCGCAACGCGAACACAGCAGCGACACAATCGCCGGGGTCGCGTGGGACAGCAGCGATACAATCAACGCGTCAGGCAGCACTTGCCTGATCTTCTTGCTGCTGTCTTCGAGAAACTCGTACTCAATAGCTTCGCTACCAACGTTAGCGCTCGACTTCGATACTTCTGAACGCGGAGGGCCGGTTGCGGTGTCCGGGCGAGAAGTCCTTTGTCGCAGCCCCTGCGGCTGCGCGGTCTCGGTCTGCTCGGCCACGTGGTCCGGACGGCCCGAGCTTCGAGACACGACGTTCTTCGGCGTTGGCGCCGCACGGCTTTGCGGCGCTGCTTCTCGCTTTGCATACGACGGTGCGACGCGGTCGCGACTAAAGCTGGCTGCTGCTGCGAACGGAGTAGGCGGGCGGCGACCCGGCGCCGGGAACGAGCCGGCGCCGGCTTTCCTCGGCCGGGCCTGCGCCCACTCGCCGCCTTGCTTACTCTGGCCAAACGCACGCGGTCTCTCGCTTTTTGTGGCAGCCCATCTCACACAAAGGGTGCATCGGTTGCACGAGCCTATCGTTATTTTACCCGCAGTCGCTCTCCCAAGCACGGCAACCAAGGGCGCAGCCATGACGCAGCTACACGAGGCGAATGGGCCCAACCTGACAGACCACGTGAGGCGATATCTGCATATCCGCGAAGAGTCGGACTTGACGCGCGTCGGCGTGCTGGGTGAGTGCGCTTCGTTAGACGCACAGGAGATAGATTAACACTGTCTAGTTTCGCTGCTTAGCGTGACTACGTAAAATGTTCAGTATTGCAAGTTGAAGAAACGGGCAGAAAATTCTTTCACACAGATGCGACCCGCGAAAAGCTACGCAAGACAAGGTACGACCGCTGTAGCTTGTGGCGCTTCCTGTGCATTACGTATTCCCTGCGCTGCCAAGGCATGAGCGTCCAGTGAACGCCGGGGACACTCGCATTTTACTCTATTCGATCTTTTGAATTTGCTGAGCAAGACTCCCAGCATAGCAGCAGTATCGAAGCTGTTGGATTGCTTTGCACGTCGTCTCTTACCACGCTACGCTCGTTGTCAACGAGCATGACAACGCCAACCATTCGACCATGCTTCCTTTGCGTAAAATTTAAAGTTTATGGAAATAGATTAATTTCTCTGAGGGTGATATGCAAATTTATTATTATTACTGTTATTATTATTTTTGCCGTCACCGTAAGCTGCCGTCCGCGGTGAACTCGCGGTCGCGGTGGAGGTGAGGTAGAGGTTTTTCCAAAACTTTTAGGTTGGTTTTATTATTGTTAAGATAATGTAATGATAAATAATGATGCTATGATATATGATATCAATGATGCTATGATATCAATATGCTAAGATAATGTAATGGTAATGCTGCTGTAAGTTAGTAGCCTTGCAAACGTAAATGTCGTGTATGCTGACAGCAAGGGAAATAATTGAGGCGGCTGAGGAGCAAGGCCTAGACGGGACGAAGAATGCCGAGCAAGAATGTCGCAGAATCCCCGAGCTGGTTTGGCCCAGTGGTTAAGGTGCTCGCCCCGACCACGGTCTTGCCGAGGTCGTGGGCTCGAGCCCCGATGCATATGTGAAGCGCCTGAATAGAGACTAAGTTCTCTTATGGCGCTATATAAATGAATTACACTTTTTAAGAATAAATAAGTAGAGTTGGGTGTTGTTGACATAGCAATGAAAGCCGAGATTTTTTTGGCGAAATAATCGCCCAAAGGGAGAGTATAGATAATAATGAGATCCAGCCAAAACACCAAAACCTGCGATACATGAGACAGTTTAAGGGCTCCCTAGATGGCCGACTGCCATTTACATCTACATTCCGATGTCTTTCACTGAGGTGCGACTTAACCAGTTTACCACCCTGCCAGTGGAACCTGGTCATATTGCGAGGTGCTCCAGAAGAATCCTATTTGCTAGAAACTTCCTTTTACCCTGCGACTTTCTCTCGGATTCAAGCGTACTCGCTTCGACAAAGGCACTTGCTAGAGTCGACTAATGTTGGAAGTAAAAGCTTGTTTCCACCCAGGATCGAACTGGGGACCTTCTGCGTGTTAGGCAGATGTGATAACCGCTACACCATGGAAACTTCCCTTGGTAATGAACCCTATCACTAACATTGTACTATGATAGCTACCGCTTGCCAAACGATAGACTTTTCCGACGCTACGGTAAGTACTCTCAAATTCGTATTATGATTGCAACGAGCATCCTTAAATTCAAGCAAGACAAATCAATTTATTACTATTAATAAAGTACTTGATAATATCAACGTTAAACAAGCGCTACTTAGAAAACTGAAAGCCAAACTCTCTAATTGGGCTCTACCAGCATGCCTCCGACAGCCTTGGCCTGGGTACCTCGGTCTGCACTTGTAACGACTTGTCCAAAGATGAACAGATTAGCTCAATGGTCTAGTATTCCTACTTTTAGAGACTTATCAAAATTTGGCCTAGCATAGAAGAAGTCAGAACGGCCTAGCTCGGCGGTGCAGTCGCGGGATACCTACAGTAAGGTCTTACCAGCGAGTGTTCTTTAACTTGCAATAATAGGCTTACAGTTGATGCAAAACTCAGCACTTCGCCTAATATGTCGAAACGATTGAAACTGCCACACTACTACGATGCTTATTCGTCTGCTCTCTCTCTCTCTCTCTCTCTCTCTCTCTCTCTCTCTCTCTCTCTCTCTCTCTCTCTCTCTCTCTCTCTCTCTCTCTCTCTCTCTCTCTCTCTCTCTCTCTCTCTCTCTCTCTTTAGTCAAGCCCGCCCTCGCTCCAACTCTCTCCCCCTACCTCTTTTTGTCAGCTGGTACTGTGATGCAATGTAATGTATCTCCGTCTGTAACTCCACCAAGTCATAAAGACTATGCGGGTGTTACGCAGGAGAGTTTTGTATAGCGCACTCACAGCCTAAGCGGCTTTCGGTACGCACTCGGTAGCCAACAGACTTCATCTCATGAAACAAAGATAAAGTGAGAACCAAGGCAAATTCAGGAGAGCAGTTGAGGTAGTGAGTAGGATGGAAGTAGCACCTCAGGGCGGCTGGAAAGGATGTACCGCAGTCGGCTTCAAGAAAGTCGATGTTGTTGCGTAAGAAGTTTGGAAGTAAGTTCCGCAGTCTAGGACCTGCAGACCAAAAGCTTCCGACGTCAACGGTCTTCAAGCGAAGACAGAGCAGTTCTTGCCAGAACCCTCACCGACTGCTGTTAGAACGAGAATCACAGGTGTAGAGACCGCGAGCAGTCGTTAACAAGCGTCGATCTGCTGGAGCCTATAAAGTTGGCATGCAATTATATACGCACACACACACACACACACGCACGCACGCACGCACGCACACATACACACACACACGCACACATATGTATATATAGACTTGTCAAGGCTAAGTGTTCGCACCTCTAGTTCTTAAAGTCTCGTCGGCGAGGAGGGGAGGTGAGGACGAGATAGGTACAGCTATCCACCCACACGATAACGGACTGTTCTCAATATTGCTCCGATTCTTATCGACGGCAAGGCTCGGACGCTGTCACATCGGTGCCGCTTACCGATTGCTGACGGCAACCTGCCAAAGTCAAAAAGCTCAACGCAATATCTCGCTCGCTTTTGGCTAGGGGTTTTAACAGATGGATACTAAGAACGGCCAGTCGTCGTCCGAGATCTCGGTAACTGATTGGCCAGCAGGCTTGTAAGAGCTAAAACTAACACGGAAGAAAAATTCAGACCAAGTCCTTGTTCTAGGGCTTAATGGCACCGTCGGCATTTAAACAGAGAAATGAACAGCATTGCATTAATAAACTATTATGATTGCACCCATTTATTTTGCAACGTTCACACCTAAATAAGGTATTAGAGAGTCGACCAAGCAGAAGAAGAAATCAAAGCCGAGTCAACTTGTCTCTTATGGCTGCTTAAATGTGTAAACTAGCGTAACTTGAAGTTGATCGCAAGTTTATACTTCACAGATGTACTTGTAAATAATTTTTTCTTAAGAAGCTGCTGCCCATACTCGGAAAGCAAAGACATTTCTCTCTCGCTGGGTAATTATTTCCAAGTGATTGCTGTTTTTCCAAAACAAAATCCGGCCCCCTACTGTTTTCGTTGACCCCCTATTGGTGCCAAAACCTTTTGTCCGCCCAGTATCGAACTAGTGACCTTCTAAGTCTACCGCTGATATAATTGCCTCTACACCATGGAAAAACATGTATGCGTTCTACTATCATTTTTTATAAAAACCCTATCATGGTTGTCGGTAGATCGTTCGCCTGCCCGGTGCAAGTTTGCCGCAGACGGTCGCGAATCACCAGCGTACGAATTCTGCGGTTGAGTATCGCCTGTATAATTCATCCTACTCCATCCGTAGCCTGATGTCAGCGAAGGTGCGTACCAATGAAGCTCAATGTGGATCTCGGAATGAGCGCACACACTTCTACGTCTGAACAGACGATCTAGGTTGAACTAAATTGTTCAGTCCGTAAGTCTGGCTCCTTGACCAATGGGAACGTGTGAAAATACTACTACCCGATAGTCACCACTGAGCAGCGTTCAAGCTTCGGCTATCCTAAGGGCCGTCAGCGACACCCACACGAAGACCGAAGAGTTGGACAGAAGGCATTGCTTGAGACCACGCTATAGGGAGTGCATCTGTGGTGGGGAACATGCTTACATCAAAGGCTGCACTGAGTCAATTGTAATGTAATGTAATGTATCTCCGTCAGTAACTCCACAAAGTCATAAAGACCATGTGGGTGTTACGCAGGAGAGTTTTGTATAGCGTACTGAAAGCCTAAGCGGCTTTCGGTACGCATTCGGTAGCCAACAGACTTCGTCTCACGCAACAAAGAGAAAGAGGGAAGCATAGCAGAGTTAGGAGAGCAGTTGAGGTAGTGAGTAGCATAGATGTAGCAGTTCAGGACCGCTGAAAAAGATGTGCTATAGTCGGCAGTTGGAGAGTAGATGTCGTGGCGTAAGAATTGTGGAAGCGAGTTCCACAGTCTAGGACCTGCAGAGCTAAAGCTTCTGTCGCCAACTGTCTTTAAGCTGAGGAATGGGACAGCTAATTTATTGTCCACACAGTACCTGAGGGCTCGAACAGGCTGAAACTGATGCAGCAGTTCAGCTAGGTACGAAGGAATCAAGCCGTGGCGGGCCTTGTGGGTCAGCAGAAGAACTTTGCTCTGTATCCTTTGCTCAACCGGCAACCATCCTAGCTCTTTCAGCAAAGGAGACACGTGCTCAAACCGCTGGGACTTGAAGACCAGCCTTGCAGCCATATTCATTATCCGCTGTAGTGGCATAATAGCTTTCTTTGGTAGCCCAGCCAAAAGGGAATTACAATAATCAAGCCGAGACAGAACTAAAGAGCTAGTTACATTTTTTTACAAGCCACTGTGGGAGACAGCTTCTAATCTTGGATAGGGATCGGATGTGATGGCTAGCTTTTGAGGCAGTCTTCTGAATGAAGCTTTTGAAATTGAGGCAGCTGTCGAACACGACACCTAGATTACGAGCACGTGGTGAAGGTCGCACAGTAGCATCACCTATTAGAACAGCAATTGCTCAACCACCTGCTGCAGGTGGGGCATACATTAGTGGCTGAGAAGCAACAGGCTCACGTAACAATAGCGTTACAACCGGGATGCCACAGGTTCTACGAATTTCCCCAATCCACTGCAATCCACTCTAATTAGGCTAGCAACGACCAGACGTAAGCGTTGCCGAGCTCAAATTTTGCGCTGATATTGTAGTGGATGTTCGAATTTATCTGTCCACACAATTTCATGTCGCTTTGCGAACGCTCACTTCTGCAAATGAGCTGTGACGCCAGGACGCCTGTACCTCAATCCATTCTAGTTCTCGTCAAAATCTCGTGTACGTTCAAGATTGGTTGATACGACGCGGTTGCACTTTTAATGCAGAACACTGTTACGCAAGAAAAATGCGATCTTCTCCCACCAGCTTCGTTTGTAATTGCAACTGACAATCATAGATTGCTGTATTGTGTCGGTCAGTTGCCGTCGATTGCCATGGATTGCTCAAGGTTGAACGCGAAAAAGGACACGTGCGCCCACAGCGAGCGTTATGTGGTTGGATAACTACTAATTCAAGCAGCCAATTTCCAGCAAATTTGAACCAGGTTGCTGCAGAGACCAGACCGTTGCCGTCGATTTCCCAGCACTGCCCTCGATTGTGCCTTTGTCGATTGCATAAAAGGATGTGGCATCACTTTTAATGCAGTGTAGTGCAATACGCAAGAAAGCTCGAAGCTCCTCTCAGCAACTGTGGGTACATTTGTAACTGTCCGTTATGGATTGGCGTATTTCCCCGGGCCATCGCCGTCGATTGCCGTGGGTTGCCACCGATTGAATGTGCACCACGGGTAAAAATTATCCGCCCACACAGGTACATGTTACATGCCATGAGAGTTGCAGTTTATTGCAGCCAATCTTGTCAATTTTCTACGGATTTCGCTATCGGCCCCTACCATTGCTGTTGATTAATAATAATAATAATAATAATAAAGTACTTGATAAAGCTACCTCAGAGAACTTAATCTCTTTCTAGGCGCTTTACATTTGCGGCAAAGGGAAATGCAAATGAATGGTAACTAAAATCATGCTTGAAAAAAAAACGAATAACATAGTTAGGGGTGACAGGCACAGGGTCAGCATGCAAATGTGGTTAATGGCAGCATGCACAGTGTCAGCGAGCATAAGCACGTGAAGGACGAATCACAGGGACCCACTAAATGCTGTCCTAAATAGGTGTGTTTTTAAGTTCCTTTTAAATGTGGTCAGGTCAGCGGATGTTCTGACGCAGGTCGGGAGGGAGTTCTAGGCTTTGGGAGCATACGAACTAAATGCAGGTCTCCAAAGGATTTGAGGTTTGTACGAGGTATTTCTAGACTGTTGGATTCCGAAAAGCAGGTGGTACGATGCTTGGCCTGATGGGGGAGTATGTCGGAGAGATAGGCTGGAGCCATAGAATGAAGGGACCTAAAAGTGAGCGACAAAACCTTGAAGTCAATCCGTTGATTGACTGGTAGCCAGTGCAGGTCGGCGAGAAGTGGAGTAATGTGGCAACTGCGACGCTCACGACAGACAAGCCTACCTGCAGAGTTTTGCACCAGCTGCAATCGCCTGATCGCACATGCTGGTAGGCCAGTAATCAGTGAGTTGCAGAAGTCGAGACGAGATGTCACGAATGCATGGACCAACTTAGATGTGGTATCCTTATCTAAACAAGCCCGAATTTTAGCAATATTATGAAGCTGAAAATAGGCAGATTTGACCGTGGATCTGATATGGTCGTCTAACGAGAGGTCGCTTTGGAATATGACACCTAGATTTCGAGCTGATTCGACAGGAGATATGCAGGCAGAGCCAATTTTGAGCGTCAGCCTTTCCAATTTCTGAATCACACTGGGTTTGCCCATAACTAGTAAGTTAGTTTTGTCATCGTTCAGTTTTAGAAAATTTGCTGCCATCCATGTGCGGATGTCACCAATGCATGCAGCAAGTGAGTTTAGAGAATTTGAGGTGCTCGAAGGCTGGGAGAGATCGATGCAAAGGTACAACTGAGTGTCATCCGCATAGAAGTGAGAGCCTAGATTGTGCTTGGCAATCACATCAGCAAGAGGGAGAGTATAAACCGTGAATAGAACCGGACCTAGGACGGAGCCCTGAGGTACTCCATATTTCAGAGGTACTTCAGATGATTGCCGTGCATTGCTGACAGTTAACAAACAAAGCATCTTGAAAGTTCCACGGTTTTACTTTGGACGCAGCGGAATGTTATATGTAATAACAATTGAGGCTTCCAAGCTGCCAATTTTTCTTCAATTCGCCGGGAATTAGGGTATCGGCCCAGAACATTGCTATCGATTGCCGTTCATTATTCGTGATTGTACGTTCGCGATTGGTTGTAAGGATTTGATTGCACTTTCAACGCAGGATGGACCATAATGGATTGCCGTATTTGCCCGGGCCATTGCCGTCTGTTGCCATGCATTGCCCAAGACTGAACGGTCAGAGATGGTTGAAAGTGTGCACGCAGTGAGGTGTGTACGTATGCACGTGTGCACGCAGTGAGAGGTTACGTGGAATGAATATTGGAGCTTGGTGCAGCCAATTTCTCGTCGATTTGCCACGGATTTTGGTATTTGTCCCTGCCATTGCTGTCAATTGCCGTGTATTGTTGACAATTAACGTGCAAATTAGCTTGAAATTCCTACGATTTCACTTTTAGCACAAAGAAATGGGAAATGCGATGACAATCGGCACTTCGTGCAGCCAATTTAGTGTCAACTTGCCACCGATTGTAGTGAGTGGATTGCTGCTTCAAGCCGAGCCGTTGCCGTAGATTGCCATGCATTGCCCGAGATTTTACGAGCGCAATTGCTTAAAATGATGTCGTTGACTTTAACCAGTGTGCTTTGTTGCATGCATTAAAAATTGAAGCATTGCGAAACCGATTTCAGGGCATTTTGCATCAGATTGCTGTAAATTGAGGCATTGGCTCGGACCATTGCAGTCGATTGCAGTGCATTGCTGCCGAATGATCGAGGCAATTGGAGTGAATTTGTGGAATTACACAATAACCAAAAATTAGAGCAACGTGCAACCACTGTTAGAGCTTACAGTGTACGTATTTTTGTCATTTTTCGGCGGGTTGCGGTACATTGACGTACTGGCCCGGGCAGTTGCAGTCGATTGCAGTGCATTGCTGCAGAATGGCCGGGGCAATTACAGTGAAGTTATGCGAGTACGCAATAACCTAAGAGTAGAGCAGCTGGCTATCATAATTAGAGCATAGCTTCTAGTGTACGAGTTCTGGTCGCTGTGTATCGGATTGCAGCGGCTTTCGGCGGAATGAGGTGGACTGTGGCATGGGACCGAGTCGTTGCAGTCGATTGCAATTCATTGCATGAGAACGCCTGTGCACAATGAAGCGAAATTTTGTGGATTCACTTTGAACTGAATCTATTCCTATATGCAATGTCAATTAGAGCTTCGCGATGGCGATTTGAGAATGATTTGCAGTGGAATAAAGTGGATTCCGGTAGTTTTCCAGGGCATTTCAGGCGATTGGCACCCATTGCCACAGTGCGAGGTTACACAACTTTATTTTACGTGGTTGTGAACACAGCACGGTGCACTTTAATATGCAATAAAAACTGGAGCTCGGCGCAATGTATTTCGATTTTTTATGGAGTGGATTCTGTGGATTGAAATGGATTACGGTATTGGCCCGGGCTACCACAGTCGATTGCAGTGCATTGGACGAGAACGACCACGCCAATGCAAGTGAATTTCTTTTAATGCAGTTGTCGCAGAGTGTGCTGTCATATGCAATGCTGACACTGTGCATGCTGCCACTAACCACATTTGCATGCTGACCCTGTGCATGTCACCCATAACCATATTATTCATTTCGTTTGTTTTTTGAAGCATGATTTTACTTACCATTCAATTGCATTTCACTTTACAGCAAATGTAAAGCGCCTAGAGAGAGATTAAGTTCTCTGAGGGCGCTTTATCAAGTGAATTATTATTATTATTATTATTAAAAAAGCTTTTCCATCAATATTTCTTTCTTTGCATGGTGGAATGCAGTGGATTGCGGTGGATTGCAGTATTGGCCTGGGCCACTGAAATCTTATTTCAGTGGACTTTGTGAGAACGCGTGCCCGGAATCTCGCGAAATTTTCTGGGTACATTGTGCGTATAGCCTAGTTGATATTCCAGACTTTTTGGAGCTGTTCGCAGCAAATTTGGGGTGGATTTGACGAGAACTAGAATGGATTGAGGTACAGGCGTCCTGGCGTCAAAGCTCATTTGCAGAAGTGAGCGTTCGCAAAGCGACATGAAATTGTGTGGACAGATAAATTCGAACATGCACTACAACATCAGCGCAAAATTTGAGCTCGGCAACGCTTACGTCTGGTCGTTGCTAGCCTAATTAGAGTGGATTGCAGTGGATTGGGGAAATTCGTAGAACCTGTGGCATCCCGGTTGTAACGCTATTGTTACGTGAGCCTGTTGCTTCTCAGCCACTAATGTATGCCCCACCTGCAGCAGGTGGTTGAGCAATTGACTCAGTGCAGCCTTTGATGTAAGCATGTTCCCCACCAGAGAGCCCAATTAGAGAGTTTGGCTTTCAGTTTTCTAAGTAGCGCTTGTTTACCGTTGATATTATCAAGTACTTTATTAATAGTAATAAATTGATTTGCCTTGCTTGAATTTAAGGATGCTCGTTGCAATCATAATACGAATTTGAGAGTACTTACCGTAGCGTCGGAAAACACTGTCTATCGTTTGGCAAGCGGTAGCTATCGTTTGGCAAGCGGTAGCTATCATAGTACAATGTTAGTGATAGGGTTCATTAACAAAGGAAGTTTCCATGGTGTAGCGGTTATCACATCTGCCTAACACGCAGAAGGTCCCCAGTTCGATCCTGGGTGGAAACAAGCTTTTACTTCCAACATTAGTCGACTCTAGCAAGTGCCTTTGTCGAAGCGAGTACGCTTGAATCCGAGAGAAAGTCGCAGGGTAAAAGGATGTTTCTAGCAATAAATTTTGTGAGTGAAGCCAGTAATGCTTTCGTTGACGTGGGCGAATGAACATTTGGCATGTCAAAGACAAATAAAATACCATATAATTCGTTTCTCTGGTGCCGTAAAAGAACTTCGTCCACATTCAGGTGCCTCACGTACGACACAAGACTCGACCCCACGACCATTTTTATCCGATACATTTACGTAGACCTTGGTCGTTAAAAGTGAGCTCCTCAACCGCTGGGCCAAGGCAGCGCCCAAGGCTAGCCAAAACCAAAGTTTGACGCCCGCAGTGACGCCACCAGAGAGAACGAGCTGCCTGTCCTAGATGGGGCACGCCAGTCTGCCATTTGAGAAACGCACGGCTTAGCCGAGTAGACAGTTGCTGGTGTAGTTTAATGGAAGACCAGACGGTCAGTTCGATTTACGCATCGCAATGAATAGCCACATCGCAGCCTTAGAGAGATGACGTCATGTAATGCGTATCCGGCTGCACAAAGCAACCAGGACTTAGCAGGTCTGAGCGACCGTACGAAAGCGACAGCCAACAGCAGCCCAGTGATCCTACAAAGAGTAGTGAGAGCTATAACTAGCTTGGACTGCGGTCGAGCAAGTAGCACTGAAGCACTCAGTAGCCGAAGGGCAGCTGTGGAGCATCCGAACGTGTCGACGGCCGAAGTACACTTGATCGTTGTATTGTGAGAATTATTTTAAGGCTCGAGGCTCAGCTCTTAGGCGGCGAATATAGCGAAAGCAGCTATCGCTAAAGTACTTATGAGCGAGCCACTGGTTTTTGGTTACGATAGGAGCAGGCGAAAGAGGAGGCACGGCACTGAGCGTAGCCACTTGTTCGATGAAAGCAGCCAACGTAGACCGCATATGTTTTTTAAGGTTTACTTGGCGGTAAAATAGTTACAAAAGAGGCCGTCACAAGCCAAGATTTTAGATGCTATATAATTGTAAGTGCCCGTCCATAAGTGCGTCCCGAAAAAGAGGTCACCACTGATTCGCTAGCCGGCGCAGACCAAATGAAAGTGAGTCAGCCGAAGTTGCATCTATAAAAGGCTATTACAAATGCACGGTGTTAGTTCTACTAAAAAACTTATGTGCAGAAATCACAGTGTTATGTATGTGTGCATATGCTCTACGTGGTCGTTCTGCACTGATTCGCTAGGTGATGCTGGCTACTGTTGAGACATTTCTTACGCAACGACAACTAATCTCCTACTGCCGGCTATGGCTCATCCTTTTCAGCGTTCCTGAGCTGCTACTTCCATGCTACTCACTACCTCAACTGCTCTCCTGAGACTGCTATGCTTCCCACTTTCTCTTTGTTGCGTGAGACGAAGTCTGTTGGCTACCGAATGCGTACCGAAAGCCGCTTAGGCTGTGAGTGCGCTATGCAAAACTCTCCTGCGTAACACCCACATGGTCTTTATGACTTTGTGGAATTACAGACGGAGATACATGATACAAGATTTCCCGTAATAAAGACTTCGCGATTTAGAAAGAACCTCAAGATTGACTGTCAATAGGGCAGAGTCACCATACTAATGCAGAGGTAAATTATTCATTATCCATGACTCAGGTCGTGGGTAGGAGCCCTGAAGCTGGCATTCTTAATTTCCGATAACTGCAAGTGGTGGTGATAGCTGCTAAGGCTGTTTGACCTCTGCATACATGAAGCGGTAGAATCAGCCAACTTTTTCTTACTTCTGCGAACATTCAGGCCCACCTTGCAACGCGAATTTGGAGTTTCCCGCAAATTTGTCGCTTATAGGCTGATATATATATTTAGTATGTAGTATTTAATGTGTACACACCACTGCGTTTCACCTGGTATTCGTTGTGCTTGGTATCTGATGCCACATTTGAATGCCTGTACGTGCGATAATTCGTCTCAGCTTGATTGCAGGTCATCAAAGCCGTGCACAAGCAAGCTCTGCACCTCATAAGAAACACTGAAAAACTGTGTCTTCAAGCGGTTTTAGCAAGCCTACTATCGCATAGCCGGCCTTGGGTGCTCCGACCGCTAATTCTAGAGTGCAGGGGCATGATGTGCGAAAGGTTAGTGTGTCGAGCGAGTCGTAGAAGCGGTTGACCGGCGCAGGCAGTTTCTATTGGACCGTAGCGACGAGAGATGCAAAGTCAGCTTGCTGGCATTCATCTCGCTAGTTGTTTGGGAAAGCCTGAGCCTCGACACTCTTGTTCGTTAAGAGAAGCATCTCGAATGATCGTCTCGCCGCTTTTGTGGGCGTCAGTGAAGAACCCACTCGTTAGGGTGCTCATGCAGGTGGATATGGAGTGGCTGCTTCATTGTCAGCTCGGCGGACGAAGAGGCTCAGCTCGAGACACTCTCCAGAAACTGCAGCGTTTGCTTGACTTAACGAGCTAGAAGCAAGCAACTGCAATCTTTTGGAGAAGTAAGTGATGCTCGTGCAGCGGCCAGTCCGTCGTGAAGTGTCACCACCGTAGTCCCGATCGCACCGATGCTACCAAATTGCAGGGGTATGGTGCAACTGTACTGTGCTCCTAATAAAAGATCTAATCGAAACTCAGAGCAATATTCACGACAAGATTGTGACGGAATTCACCTGGCACAACGGCTAACTCAACTAAGTGCTGGTGAAAGTCACTTCAGGCTGCTTGTCACTTCAGCCTGGCCAGTAGCAAGAAGACAGCTCCATTCAGTTTCAGTGAGCTCTGACTACATTTGCGTATTTTTTGCACGAAGTAATAAAAAAACTGAGCGCACGTTTAAGTGTATTGGAATCAAGGTAGCAGAAAGCGAGTCAAGTTTATAAGAGGCTGGATGCCCTGCCAGTGGACGGCAAAGTTGTTACGCAACGTAATTTATCATACTTACTACCACACCAAAGTTCCCGTTTAGTCTTGCTAAAAATGAACTAAACACTTAATATGACTCTGAAAAAGGGCTGCAACCAGCAGAAAAACGATGTCTGAGATGGCAAAATTTTGCTTTTATGAGACTTTGCTAACGACGATGCAACCAACACTGACACGTAGGACTCATTCACACAGTAGAGCAACACAGTGTCTTAGGTAGGTCTGAGAGTGATAGAATATCGGTTCTAGACGTAAATGATCGCGTGGAAATTCTCTTTCTTTTGTAGCCACTGGTCTTCTGATCGAGCTACTGAGCCGTAGGCTTCCTGTTCAATTCTCACTGTCCAAACTCCTCTGCTGTCTCCGTAATGAATCACTTTTAAATGTGCACTTGCATGCCTGAGCCTAATACCTATGTACTGCCCGCATGTTTATGTGTTTTCGTTATTGGGTCGGTTGAGCTTTATTGGCGAGTTCAGCTTTCCCGTTTCTGAGTAGCACTTGGTTCATGTTCATATAATCAGCTTGTTATTTATGGTAAATTAATTTGTCTTCCTTGATTTCGAGACAGCTCGCTGCCATCAGAGTGCAAATTTGAGAGTACTTACCGTAGCGTATGAGAGCAGTGCCAGTCCGTTGGCCTCGTTTTCTTTCATGCCGTACCATCCAGGCTTACTGCTGCGAGGAGAGCCCCCGCAGCACGCCGCCCAACTGTAGGGGGGATAAGTCCACTGCTGGTGAGCAGCCTACCTGTGAACTGGCAGCTGCCTTGGCTGGCAGTTGAACGACAAGCGACTATCGCAGTGGCAGCCTCAAGTTATAGTTACCTAGCATATTCTTACACCAGCCACCATGGTAATTCAGTGCAACCGCACCGCAAGCGACAGCTATCTTAGTACAATTTTAATGACAGCGTTCAATACTAAAGAAAGTTTCCATGGTGTAGCGGTTATCACATCTGCCTAACACGCAGAAGGTCCCCAGTTCGATCCTGGGTGGAAACAAGCTTTTACTTCCAACATTAGTCAATTCTAGCAAGTACCTTTGTCGAATCGACCTCACTTGAATCTGAGACAAAGCCGCAGGGTAAAAGGAAGTTTCTAGCAGTGGATGTTGTGAGTGAAGCCGGTAATGCTTTCGTAGACGTGGGGCGAATGAACATTTGGCACGTCAAAGACAAATAAAATACAACGTAATTAGTTTCTCTTGCGCTCTTAAAGAACTTTATCCACGTGCAGACGCCTATCGTAGGCCGCAGGACGACCCCACGACCATTTTTATCCAATACATTTACCTTGACCTCAGTCGTTAAAAGTGAGCTCCTCAACCGCTGGACCCAGGCAGCGCCCAAGGCTAGCCAAAACCAAAGTTTGACGCCCGCAGTGACGCCACCAGAGAGAACGAGCTACCTGTCCTAGATGGGGCAAGCCAGTCTGCCATTTGAGAAACGTACGGCTTAGCTGAAAAGACAGCAGCTGGTGTAGTTTAATGGAAGACCAGACGGTCAGTTCGATTTACGTGGCGAAATGAATAGCCACATCGTGTCAATGATAGCATGGAAAATCTCTACCTTTTGTTGCCATTGCTCTTTCGATAGAGCTGCTGAGCTACTGCCCTCCCGCTCATCTCCTATTCTCTTAACACCTCTGCAGTCTCCGTAATGCTTCACTTTAAATGTGCACTTGCATTTCTGAGCCTTACTTTGATGCATTAACTATAGATGTTTTTGTATTCTTGTTATGAGTCGGTTGGGCTTAATTGCCGAGTTCAGCTTTTCAGTTTCTGAATAGCACTGAGTTCACGTTCTGATTATCACGTCATTGCTCCTGACAATTAATTCATCTTTCGTCATTAAATTTGAGAATGCCTTCTGACATTAGGGTGAGAATGTCAGTGCACATTCTGTAGCGTACGAGAGCTATGGTCAAACGCTCGCCTCATTTTTGTCCACGACGTACTAGCATGACTGACCGCTGTAAGGAGATAATAATAATAATAAAAATAATAATATACATTGGTATACTGCCCGTAGAGAACTGAATCTCTCTCTATTCACTTTAAAGATGCTGCATACAAAGCATTACCATGAAATTACATTAATGAACTGCTGCATCAGTTTCAGCCTGTTCGCGCCCTCAGGTCCTGTGTGGACAATAAATTAGCTGTCCCATTCCTCCGCTTAAAGACAGTTGGCGACAGAAGCTTTAGCTCTGCAGGTCGTAGACTGTGGAACTCGCTTCCACAATTCTTACGCAACGACATCTACTCTCCAACTGCCGACTATGGCACATCTTTTTCAGCGGTCCTGAACTGCTACTTCTATGCTACTCACTACCTCAACTACTCTCCTAACTCTGCTATACTTCCCACTTTCTCTTTGTTGCGTGAGACGAAGTCTATTGGCTACCGAATGCGTACCGAAAGCCGCCTAGGCTGTGAGTGTGCTATACAAAACTCTCCTGCGTAACACCCACGTGGTCTTTATGACTTTGTGGAGTTACTGACGGAGATACATTACCAAACGCTTGGTATCAATTTCCGAAAACAGAGGGCATAGCAAAAGCAGGTACATGCACACGTAAGATGAATCACAAAGACTCACCAAATGCCGTAATAAGTAAAAGCGATGACGATGATAATATAACAATAATTATATAGAAAACGAGATTCGGGAGCCCCAGGAAGAATACGCGCAGCTGTGGTTGGAAAATGCTATTACTATTTGGCAGCCTACCCCGTAAACTAGCAGCTGCCTTACCAGGCAATTGATTGACAAGCCGCGACTGAGTTGGCTTAATCAAATGTCACCTAGCATATTTTAAATCGAGCCACGGCAATTCAGTGCGACTGAATCGCAAATGGCAACTAGGTCAGAACAATATTATCGATAGGGTCACAAACTATTGGTCGTGTGAAAAAACATGATCCAGCGTCTTTCCAGCGACAGTGCTCTCAATTCGGCGAGCAAGCCTCGCGAGATCTCGATCGTCGCCTCGGCTTCTCTGAGCAACGCAGCTCTAGAGCAGCCGCTCACGCATTTGCTAGCGCGGCCAATGAGGAGAGACCGTCGGCATAGCTCGACGCCGCTCGACTAAGCTTTGTTAGCTAGGACGATTAGCTAATCGATGGATCTCGTGCTGGTCGTTCGATCGATCGATCTCACAGATCGATCTCGAGCTGAACTATTTATTTTTTTGAATATCCCAAACGCAAGTTCATGTCTCGCAACGCCTAGAAAAACCTTGTTCGAATTATCGTCCGTACCTGCTACGAACAGTCTTACCACCGACTAGACACGGTTGATATCAAAGAAGTAAAGAAACATGGTTTTCATGAACAACCTCAATCCAACACAATACACTCTAATTAGGCTAAATCGACCCGAAATCAGCGAGGCGATGCTCCCATTTTGACTTAATATAGTAGTCCACACGCATTATGATTAATTCACTAAATTTAATGCAATTGCACTCACATGTTCTCGTTCAAATGGGCTGCAAAGATGGTGGCCTCTACCAAGATTAGCCAAAGTTCACAGAAATCCACTTTAGTGACATCTCAAATCTTTCAGAGATTTGCTTCGCGAAGCTCTAACTCAAATTGCATATTAGACTGCCGCATACTTTAAGTGTTACTACGACATTTCTCGCCATGCATCGCACTTACTCTCACGGAGTGCACTCCAAGTGACTGAAACTGAACTGCTTCTCATAGGACACCCCGAGAGTGTGGCTGGACTAGAAGGCTTTGCTCTTCTAATAGATGGTGCTGTTGGGCGACCATCACCACGTGCTCGAAGTTTAGGTGTCGTTTTCGACAGCGGCTTCAATTTTGAAACGCTTATTCAAAAGACTGCTTTTACAGCTAGCCATCACGTCCGATCTTATCAAAGATTAGGAGCTGTCTTCCACAGTGGCTTATACAAAATTCAACTAGCTTCTTAGTTCTGTCTCGGCTTGATTATTGTAATTCCCGTTTGGCTGAGCTACCGAAAAAAAAGCAACTAGGCCACTGCAGCTGGCTATGAACATGGCTGCAAGGCTACTCTTCAAGTTCCAGAGGTTTGAGCACGTGTCTCCTTTGCTAAGAGCTAGGATGGCTGCCGGTTGATCGACGGATACAGAGCAAAGTTCTTACGCTGAACCACAAGGCCCGCCATGGCTTGGCTCCTCCATACCTAGCTGAACTGCTGCACCAAATTCAGCCTTTTCTGCCCTCAGGTCCTGTACGGACCATAAATTAGCTGTTCCATTCCTCCACTGAAAGACCGTTGGCGATGGAAGCTTTAGCTCTGCAGGTCCTAGACTGTGGAAATCACTTCCAAAATTCTTAGGCAACGACAGCTACTCTCCTGCTGCCGAGTGTGGCTCATCTTTTCCAGCGGTTCTGAGCTGCTACTTCCGTGCTACTCACTACCTTAAATGCTCTCCTGACTCTCCTATGCTTCGTACTCTCTCTTTGTTGCTTGAGACGAAGTCTGTTGGCTATCGAATGCGTACCGAAATCCGCTTAGGCTGTGAATGCGCTATACAAAACTCTCCTGCGTAACGCCGACATACTCTTTGTGGCATTGTGGAGTTATAGACGGAGATAAATTGCATTACATTGCTGCAGAGGCCCGGACCAATGCTGCGATCTACCAAAATTGACCGTAATCCGCCACAATCCACCACCAATCGAACTAAATCCTTTTCGAAAAGCCCTTTTTATTCGAAATGACAGTTTACTCTGTAGAAAGTGAACTTCCGCACTAAACGTCCCGAGAGTCGGCAAGGGCGTTCTCTTGCAGAACGCTGGAATTGACTTCAGCGGCCCGGGAAAATACCGGAATCCACTTCATCCACCAAAAAAAATTCCAAAATAAGTGTCGTTGAGCTCCAAACTTCTTTAAATAGTGTAGTGCATTACGCCTAAACTACGTGTAGTCACGTGATTTTAATCCATTGCGCTCGTAAAATTGGGCAGTGCCAGGAAATCGACATCAATTGCTCGGTCCAAGGCGTATCCACTACCATTCAACGCAAAACGAGAAGAGATTTGCCGTGTCAAACTCCAATTTAGACTTACCGCTACTTTATACTCTATTTACGGCGTAACCACGAAAAGCCATAATAGACGCTCATTCTAGAGCACTGCACTGCAGTCGACTGCATAGGTCTGGGCCAACACTGCTGTCCATTCTGAGCAGTCGCAGATCGACCGGATATTGGACGTGTGAAGCTCAAATTTAGATTTGAGTTATACAGCGCCCTCTGTCTTAAGTTCAACCAATACATTTCAACCCATCGAGCACTTACGATCGCAGACAATTCATGGCAATTGACAGCCCGATAGGCCCGGGCCAATGTGGCACTCCCCAATAATCCAATGAACTGACTAAAATCGGCTGTGTGGAGCTCCAGTTCTAATTGCATGCAGCGTATCCCTGTTTGGAAAGCAAATTCAACAGCTTTATAGCCATTTCTTAGCTTAATTGTCGAAAATTCAGCACACAATTACAGCACACGGTATTTGAAGTGCAACCACATCGAATCAAAACATTGCGCACGTAAAATCTCGGACAGCGCACGGCCATCGACAGTAACGACAGGGATCCTAAACCAAAATCTATTACGACTCATTAAAAATCGAACAGAAATTGGTTGTGCGAAGGTCTAATTTAAATTGCATGTATTGATACAATTTTGCTTTGCTTAAAGTGAACCAAATAGTTTAACCCATTTAAAACTTATCATCTCGGACAACAGATGGCTATTTAATTGCTAGAGAACTTAACATTCACGCTGACAACTATGAAAACAGCCACGTACGCTCATTTCCCGACTTTCTGGAGAACTTCGGCTTGGTCCAAGGCGTTAGTCATACGACTCATAATGGTGGCCATGTTCTGGATCTCGTGATCATAAAATATGTCTTCTCCACTGACATTGCTATGTGCTCGCTAACTATCTCAGATCATTGCTCAATCCCTTTAACTGTTCCTGTTTCGTCGTGTTCACAGCATAGCATCGATTTTTCAGCTACGAAACGTAAAAAGCATAAGTGCCGAGAATTGTTTGAAATCTGTTTGTAAGGAAGGTCTTTTTGATCTGCACCCAGGCTTGCCGACAGCGTCAATGCCCTAATTAATTTAGTGTACTCGATATACTCGAAATTCCTCTTGAACCTTCCTACATACTTCTTCTTGAACTATTTGAGATGAGCATTGATTTTGAACTCGCGTAAGTTCTGTACATAAGTGTTCTGATATCCATCAATTTCTATTTAGCTCTGCTCCAGAATTTGTATAATTCAGCAAATGATTCTTTGTTTGAATCATAAATTTTTGGTAGAGGCAACCCGGGGATTTCAAGCACTCAGTTCTGCCTTCAGGGCATGCATTTTTTTCGGCTGACTTTAAAACCCCTATTATACGTGAAATGCACAAAGACGCAGTCGCAAGCAATGAGAATAGCACAAAATGACTGCACCCGCTTTAGAGGACAATTCTAGCCCAAAGTACAACTGAGCTGAACGTCACTTCAGATGGACTTCGATTGCTGCCAACAACCAAAGCAAGATGGAGAAGAAACAAAAACCTAGCGAAAAAACTGCGGCTCGCTAGCTCGCTGGGATCCCTCGTGGATCCCTCGGGCGACTCGCAAGTGATGCTCTACTGCTGAGCGCTTACAACGGCGACAGCCAGAGCACTCGTACTTAGCTGCGGTTTCGATTAACTTCTACAAACGACCGAAGCGCCAGATAGCCGCGGGCCTGGAGACGAGCTGGGCGATCCGCCACGAGCGGATGTGAGCCTCAGCCTCGGTTCGGTCGGCCAAGGTTGATGCTTATCCAGACGTAAAGAGTAAGTGACTCTTTATTTCCATCAATAGAAATTTGAACCGCGAACCACGTCCAATCGCCAAACTATATCTTACGAGTCACGGGGTGCGATCGCTGACCTGCAAATTATAGACAGTTCCCCCTGCGGAGACTTCGCGGAAAGGCTCAAAACCAGCGGCAGCTATTGCACAGCCTCACCCGCATCCAACACGACTGTATTTTCGGGTATTCCAGTTCATTCTACGGAGGGATGTGGCCGCAATAAATTCTGGGGTCGCTCACCTTTATCCCTCCCAGCGAGTCCGATCGTTCTTCTTCAGAGCCATGTTTAGTTGGCTATCAGGAGTGTGCAGGCTTGCTAAATTGAAAAAATGGCATGCTCGTACGCATGGCGTTTTAGAAGTCAAGCCGGCATTATTACGAACACGAAGCGTAGCGGCTTGGACGCCCGGACAGAACTAGGCCACAAGTACCGCGCTCGTAACGGCGCTTATCCCAGCCGACGCGGGGCAAACGCCAACGACACACAAAAAGTTCCACGATGATGAGCTATGAGGCTGACTGTTGAGATTAACGTCAATTATGAACTATGAGCTTGGCCGCTAAATTAGATCTGAAAGCCTTATAAAGGAAAGGCCAATAAGCTTCGCGGCTTACGATTATGCACCCCATTGACATTGACTTTCTAACTTACTGCGCTGTAGTTTGGTTCGCCCATCAAAGAGCCAGCCGATGAACAACGCCAACGGTTTATTGCGCGAGGCACGGAGCAGCAAGACGCACGACTGCCTTCGCCCCCTTCTCACACTCGAGTCTCGTCTCCTCGACTCCGGCTCTCCCTTGGCCGACCCCGATGGTGAATGGGTTATCGGCCTGTGTCAACGCCTCATTAGAAGCTGACCACAGCTGTGCACCAGGGCCCCTCTCGGGGATGCTTCCACCAGCTGTCGAGGAAAGGAGCGGTACCAGCCCGCATGCAATCGAACTACGTGCGCTAATCCTCACGCCCTCGAAAGTTGTACACAATCTGAGTAGCGAGTTTGGTATGCAATTTCAGGTTCGCGTAAGGATTACGACTGAGCAACCGCTACCAATGTCCAGTAACTCTCGGAGCATGTTAATGTTTACTGCCTTGGCCATTGTATATAGATCAACCTCGGCCAAACTAACCAAAGAAACCTGACGTCTTCCGTAGATAAGAGTCGGCAGTCCTCGGCTTTGCCACCCGATCCATGCTTCGACGTGAATTTCCACCGAGGATTTACAATGGCTCCTTCTTCGTCTTCTTCGCAGCAGCAGCTGTTGCAGCAGCTGTTTTCTCTTCGGCTGCATCGCGGTGCTGCCGTCGTCGCAGCGTTGCGCTCGGCTTCCACAAAGCGTCGGAACCCTAAACCTAACCCTAACCCATTGTCTAGCTAAACACCGTTTGGCTAGACAATGCTCTAAGCGCTAGGCTGCGTCTGCCTGAATAGCCGGTCGTATCAGCTGTCATACTAGGACAATTATGTTCACCTCCGCCAGAGGAGGGCTGTTGATAACGCCGCTTTCGTCACTATGGGGGCGCTCGATCCTTACTGTCTCGCGCGAAACGCGTCACGGGTGTCACTTGCTGTGCACACTGCACGTGCTGTGCAGCCGCCTGTACTGGGTTAAGCTGAAAAAGCACCAGTGCTAGCAGTGAGATGGATTTTTTACCGCTTGCTGGTTTGTTTGTTTCTCTGTCGTTTTGCAAAGACTAAAAACGGCCAATCCCTGCTGTGGTAAGGCGTAGTTATGCATTGGGGCAGCTCTCAGGCTAGCCGCAATATTAGCCCTTGCCTTGGTAGGTCTAACTAGGGCACCGAGAGCAACCCGTAGCGGGTGAACTAGCGAAGGAGAATTTGGTAGGGGACACATTAGTTTACCGGGAGCAGAGCAAGGCGTCAGTCTGACAGCGAGATCCGCTCAGGTTAGAATGGAGCTTGGTCAGACTAATAGCGGTCAGGATGTGGACTGACTACTGTACTCAATTAGACAAAGAGCGAAAGGATGGCTAGCTGGCGCAGGAGCCATCTAATAAATTACAAGCAGAAGCAAATAGGCCGAGGCCGGACACCGAGGGTTAGGGTCTGACAAAAACGGCAGCTACGCTCAAGGTCAAGAGGGCAGAGAGAGAGAGAGAGAGAGAGAGAGAGAGAGAGAGAGAGAGAGAGAGAGAGAGAGAGAGAGAGAGAGAGAGAGAGAGAGAGAGAGAGAGAGAGAGAGAGAGAGAGAGAGAAAGAGAAAGAGAAAGAGAGAGAGAGAGAGAGAGAGAGAGAGAGAGAGAGAGAGAGAGAGAGAGAGAGAGAGAGAGAGAGGGAGAGAGAGATAGAGAAAGAGACAACGTGAGACTACGCCTCGAGAGCACGAGAGTCGAACCTACGGCGACGACCAGCTAAGTGCAACTTAGACTTCGCGGTTGTGTTCTGCCGGCTACTCAGTTATCTGCTCATATCTTGAGGTGCTGTAGCGGTCCGCCTTCGGGGTCGGGACCATCGCTAGCGACGCAGGCGTGTGATAGCTTATTGTAGTCAGGCTTCGGGAGTTCTCACGCAGTTAACTCCGCCGGTCCGGTGCCTCGTAAACGCGTAGGGTAGTATGTAAAGCGCCTAGAAAGAGATTAAGTTCTCTGAAGACGCTTTATCAAGTGCATTATTATTATTATAATCGGGCCGGCGCCGGGTAAAGCGCTTGCGCCTGCGCGTAACCACTACTAACAGGCTCACCATAAACTGTTGCTTTCGGCGCCCAGTTGTGGCCGCTTATGTTTTAACCAAGCTGCAGCGCTGCACTACACCGTCCAACGGTAGAGAGCCGGAGGACGAGCTTCTGAGCGGTTACATTTATGTACCGAAGCAGAGTGCAGCAGCCTATGGCGGCTGTTACGTAAGACGATCAGCTGGAGGGTCGCCCCCAAAGCCCCTCCCCATGCAAAGCCTGCCCTTTGACTTAGGCTTTGACTGCCATTTGACTCCCTTAGACTCCAGAGTATCAATGTGAACGGATAAAGATCATCCGAGGAGCGACTAAAGGATGATGTAGCTCCGGGCTCTGTGCTGGGTCCGGTTCTTTTCACGGTTTATACTCTCCCATTTGCCGATGTGATTGCCAAGCACAATCTAGGCTTTCACTTCTATGCGGATGACACTGAGTTGTACCTTTGCTTTGATCCCTCCCAACCCTCGATCGTGTCGAATTCTCTCAACTCCCTTGCTGCATGTACTGATGGCACCCGCACGTGAGTGGCAGCAAGTTTTCTTAAATTGAATGATGACAAGACCAGCCTACTAGTTATGGTCAAACCAAGTGTGGTTCAAAAATGGGACAAGCTAACGCTCAAAATCAGCTCTGCCAGCATATCTCCCCCGCCGAATCCTCACGAAATCTATGTATCCTGTTCCAAAGTGACCTTGTATTAGACGGTCATATCAGCTCCGATATCCATATCAAGTCTGCCTACTTTCAACTACATAACATTGCTAGCATTTGGGCTTGCTTAGGCAGAGATACTGCATCCAAATTGGTCCTTGCATTAGCGACATCCCGTCTTGACTTCCGTAACTCACTGCTTTCTGGTCTACCGGCCTGTGAAATTAGGCGTTTATAGTTGGCGAAAAACTCTGCAGCTAGGCTTGCCTGTCGTGAGCGTCACAGTTGCCATATCACACCACTTCTCACCGACCTGCACTGGCTCAAGCACCGAATTAACTTTATATGGTTCTGTCACTCACATTTAGGTCCCTTCATTATTTGGCTTTAGCCTACCTTTCAGATCTACTTCCCCACCAGGCTAAGCATCATACCACTCGCTTTTCGGAATCTAATCGTTTACCTAGACCTCGTACAGAGCTCAAATCTTTTGGGGACTGTGCTTTTAGTTCGTATGCTCCCAAAGCCTGGAACTCACTCCCGACTTGCGTTGCGACATCCCCTGCCTTGACCACATTTAAAAAGAACCTAAAAATGCACATATTTATCACAGCATTCAGTGAGTTCCCGTGATTCGTCCTTTGTGTGCTTATGCGTGCTGACACTGTGCATGCTGCCACTAAACCATTCGATCATGCTTCCTTTGCAGTAAATGTGAAGTGCCTAGAAAGAGATTGAGTTATCTGAGGGCACTGTATCAAATGTATTATCCATTATTATTGCTGGGTCCACGTGAATCGTCCGATGTGTGCTAATGCTCAATGAAACTACGCGTAAGTTCCTATACATAGCTTAAGTTCAATTATGGAGCTATCTTATTGCTGTTGTTAATGCATCACTCAATGAAAGGATTCTACTAAATGAAAGACTTGTTCCAGAGCCTCTTACATCCACCGTCCATCGTTGGGCGATGGACGGTGGTTGTAAGAGCGAGTAAGTACGTAAGCGAGTAAGTAAGAGTTTTAAGAACTCTACCTCACTCAAATCATGGGTTGGCTACCCAGTATTAGTATATGAGGTGGAGTGAATTTGGTTCTCAACCCTACCAATCTGGGTCTGTTGGTTGGTGACGGCAAGTCCCGATCCTGTGGAACACCAGTATGGAAAAGACCAAACTTGGCCAGGTCTGGCTTGAACTGGCTAAATGACAATATCCGAGCCTCTCGCATGTTGATCGACGCTGCCTGGCCCATATATGGTTGACCAAGAAAGTTAGGGTCTTCCCTAGCTGAATAATACAGTATGCTGAATAATACAGTAAATTCAAATGAGCTTTCAAATCTACAGCTATCGCTTAGCAACCGCTCAAGGTTGGTCTCTCCAAGGCATGTGCAATTTCTTAACTAAAGTCTGTCTGCATTTGTCAGGGAAAGCGGTCCTGCTCAATTAAACTCCAGTAGCTCCTTGGGTCACAACAGCCCAGAATAAACATCATCCACGCCTTCGTGCATTTATGCTCGAATCGGTGACATCATCGTCGGCTCACCTCGTACCGACTAGGTGTGTCTCGATCTGAAGTGGTTGGCAGAAAAGTTTACTTGGTGCCAGATGGTTTTCAAGCCGAGCACAAGCTGTAGACTACGAAAACAAGCAGGGTGAGAAACCGATGCTTCCTGGTTGGGGGGGGGGGAGTGCATAGCACAAGTGAGCTAACAGATGGTAAAAAGACTAGGATTGCGTGATCGTGTTTCGAGGTTGGCAGGAAAGCTGCAGGTAGCCCACAAGCCACTGACAGGTGTGGGCTCATAGGGAAGAGCTACTACTTCGGCCCATTGACCAGATCTGATTGACCATTGGTGAGCTATCGACTATCTATTGAGCAAATCAAGCAACCGATAAGGTGACACAGCCGTAAGGGGTTGGGTCTACACGATAGGGTTTTTACACGACAATGCCTTGAAATTATCACACTTTAATAATAATAATAATGTACTTGATAAAGCACCCTCAGAGAACTTAATCTCTTTCTAGGCGCTTTACATTTTCGGCAAAGGGAAATGCAATTGAATGGTAAGTAAAATCATGCTTGAAAAACAAACAAAATGAATAACATGGTTAGGGGTGACATGCACAGGGTCAGCATGCAAATGTGGTTAGTGGCAGCATGCACAGTATCAGCGAGCATAAGCACGTGAAGGACGAATCACAGGGACCCACTAAATGCTGTCCTAAATAGGTGTGTTTTTAAGTTCCTTTTAAATGTGGTCAGGTCAGGGGATGTTCTGACGCAGGTCGGGAGGGAGTTCCAGGCTTTGGGAGCATACGAACTAAATGCACGGTCTCCAAAGGATTTGAGGTTTGTACGAGGTATTTCTAGACTGTTGGATTCCGAAAAGCAGGTGGTACGATGCTTGGCCTGATGAGGGAGTATGTCGGAGAGATAGGCTGGAGCCATAGAATGAAGGGACCTAAAAGTGAGCGACAAAACCTAGAAGTCAGTCCGTTGCTTGACTGGTAGCCAGTGCAGGTCGGCGAGAAGTGGAGTAATGTGGCAACTGCGACGCTCACGACAGACAAGCCTACCTGCAGAGTTTTGCACCAGCTGCAATCGCCTGATGGCACATGCTGGTAGGCCAGTGAGCAGTGAGTTGCAGAAGTCGAGACGAGATGTCACGAATGCATGGACCAACTTAGACGTGGTATCCTTATCTAAACAAGCCCGAATTTTAGCAATATTATGAAGCTGAAAATAGGCAGCTTTGACCGTGGAGCTGATATGGTCGTCTAACGAGAGGTCGCTTTGGAATATGACACCTAGATTTCGAGCTGATTCGACAGGAGATATGCTGGCAGAGCCAATTTTGAGCGACAGCATTTCCAATTTCTGAATCACACTGAGTTTGCCCATAACTAGTAGGTTAGTTTTATCATCGTTTAGTTTTAGAAAATTTGCTGCCATCCATGTGCGGATGTCATCAATGCATGCAGCAAGTGAGTTTAGAGAATTTGAGGTGCTCGAAGGCTGGGAGGGATCAAAGCAAAGGTACAACTGCCTGTCATCCGCATAGAAGTGAAAGCCTAGATTGTGCTTGGCAATCACATCAGCTAAAGGGAGAGTATAAACCGTGAAAAGAACCGGACCTAGCACGGAGCCCTGAGGTACTCCATATTTCAGAGGTACTTCAGATGATCTTTGTCCATTCACCTCAATACTCTTGACTACTTTAAAGTCATCTAATTAAGTCCCAGGTCTAAATGCACGAGATAAGACAGATTGGGATGGAAATGATGATCACTTTGCAGCAAATGTAAAGCGCCTAGACAGAGATTAAGTTCTCTGAGGGCGCTTTATCAAGTGCATTATTATTATTATGCTATCAGATTCAAATAGTGGTATAATTAGCAACTTCCGTTGCGAATTATAAGGCAGGCGAGAAGACTAATAATGTCAAGTCTTTAACTAGACGACCACATCATCTCCACAGTCATCTGCCTACTTTCAGTTACATAACATGGCTAAAATTCGGGTTCGATTAGACAGGAATACTACATCGAAATTGGTCCATGCATTTGTGGGTGCTTTACAAATGCATTATTATTTGATATATATATGTGTATAAAGTTCTCTCTCTCTATATATATATATCACTTTGACAATAAATATATGAACATACATAGAGTATATGCCATTTAATGAACCAGTAGTGGCCTCAGCTCTTCTGCTGCTAAGCAAATGAGTGTCGAATTAGCTTTCCCTTAATTAAACTTTTACTTTTCCTAAACTGGAATTTAAATGTCTGATGCTTGATTCTTAAAAGTAACGAGCATGCCCAGTCTGTTTCACTATGTGCATACTTTTCTCAGAAAATGCACATGTTTGAAGCCAGCTGAAACAAGATCTGACATTCGGGTATTGTAACTTTTCACAACTCAAGTTGCTAGAGTAGAAGACCTTATTGGAATTCACGAGGCTGGTCAGCCAATCAGAGGAAACAAGTAATCAAAATACCTTAAAGCTAAGCGTGAGATTTCCTACCGGTAACTTTTCATCAAATGTTTACTATAGACATCAGCCTATTGAACACTACAAGGGCACTAAGATACCAGACAGATTTTTAGAGCAAACCAAGCTTCATCTTTTTTAAGATATAAATATGATCTGTGTAGTGTACTGCTTCAAAGACGGTAAAGATAGGAGCACCCAACAAAGCGACTCGAATCAAAATATATGTATCATCATTGCTACCGTGGGACGACGATTGGACGATAGATGATTGTTTAGTAGCATTCACTCCTCGGTTCTTTAATCTTGCCTTTCATGGCAGAGCTACCTCCAAGATGCTCTTACATTTCGGAATGCATAGACATGACAGCACGCTATCGGAATAAGAGCCTGGCAATATTTTCTGCATTTCACCGATGCTCACGAATCTGATTAAATTCCACCAATATAAATGTGAGCGTTATTCTTCATCAAGCAAGTTTAGACTGAAAGTTACTCGATCTTCACGACCCAGTTCGTGGATTCAAATCATGCAGCAGGTAATCCTTAATTGCTTGCTAATATATATTTCATTTGCATAGCGCCCCAAGCGAACTTAATCTCTATTCAGGCGCTTCACATATGCCTCGGGGATCGAGCCCACGACCTCAGCCAGGCCTTGGTCGGGGCGAGCACCTTAACCGCTGGACCAAACCAGCTCGGCGATGCTACAAGCTGGGGTGATAGCCGCCATGGCTCTTCTGCTGCTATATTAATGAGCCTCTTGGATCAGCTGAACTGTACTTTTACTTTACTTTATCTTGAGGTATCCGAAGCACCGAAGGGTTAGCATCCGGACTGACATGTGAAATAACGGCCTCAGTCGGAATCATTCGGTAAGATACGATCAGAGCATATCAACTATTATTTACAGATGTCCATTTCTTCATTTAAGAAACTATCAGCTGATTTAACACCTCATCGCACAGCAGCAGAAGAGCCTTAATGGCTATCACCACCGCTTGCAGTTGGCAATAAAGGATCACTAACTGCAGGATTCGAACACACGACCTCGGTGGTGAAAACCGTAAATTAAAAAAAAATCACCGGGCTATGATGTCTATTCAAGGCATTGCTTTGGATTTAGTCACTGGCAGGGGCGCCGGGGTCGGTCGGCCACGGCCCTTCCCTAAAAAGGTCAGAGCCCGACCGTGATCTTGCCCAAGCAAGATAATCATAGTGGAGTGCATGACTCAGATGACGTGCAAGGCCCCGATCCGAGGGGGAGCAGTCCAGCATCGGTCTCGGGCGGGCGGCAAGGTACAGCAAGCTTGTGGGCAGCAAAGACCACTGGCGAGTGAGCGTCGGCACCACCGAACATGCACGGCGACATGCGCTAGGCGCGAAAGTGCGTATATTTGATCTGCAGTAGCCATGTACAACTACGTTTAAGCCGCCCTTGCAAGAGCAGGCTGCAAAGCGGTGAGCAGGGGGCATGCAAAACTTGGGGCAGCTCTGAGCGACACAGCTGCCTTGCACAGCTGTCCAAAAGAAGAAGCATTGGTGTGCATGCAAGACAGCACAGCACGACGGCAACATAATTTAAGCAGACAGCACAGTGGCACCGAGCAGTCTGCGGTGGGTGGTTCCACTGCTGCAGGCAGCGGTGGTTTTATGTGGCTGCACAGCCGCCATGCTCAGATGCAAGAGCCGTGGCAGCAGCGACAAAGAGTTCGGCCGCGGTCATGACATCTGACCGGCGGCCGTGACCTCGTCGTGACCCGCAGTCGAAAGGCCACAGTGGCCACAGCAGCGATGGCTGCGGCTGGGGCACAGCAAAGTCCAGGCACAACATCTTGGCAGTGGCAATGTTGCAACACATCGTTAAACAAATACGATGGCCTCTTCCAACGGATGGCCGACCGACACCGATTATTTGCACAGCTTGCCGGTTGGCTGCATGTACAGCAGCCAGAGATTTCGCGAAGTCGCGGGATTCGAAGTCGCACTAGATGATAACGCACGCATCGCACGAATGTAGCGCTGTCCACGGCGTACATCAATGCAAACGGCGCCGCAGCAGCGGTGGCAACAGCAGCAGTGGCAGCACACCAGCAAGTAGGGCAGCCTGACACGTCCACGATACGGGGACGAGCACGAGTGGAAGCACCCAGACTCCATTGCGGTTCTTCACAGGCAAACCAATGCATCATTTAAAAATTGCCACATAAGTGCAAGCAGGGGAAGAGCTCACAGAAAAACAAGTTATCCTTCTTGCGATCAGCATAGAGAAGGGTTTCTCTTAATTACCAACTAGATTTGTATGCTCAGGCGTGAATGGCTACTGCATTGCCGGTGGACCCCACTTCGTCGGACCTCATTTTCCATGGTGACCCGGGTTATGGGTTTGAATACTGCAGTCAGTAGGCGATGCTTTATTGTCAATTGCAGTGGTGATAGCCGTCAGGGCTCTTTTGCCACTGCACAAATGAGGCTGTTAAATCCGCTAGTGTTATTTTAACAGCTGCTGACTGGGTGTGGCAGCCGTGACCATAGAAATGAAGTGGGATAGAGCTACTGCTGACACATCCGGAGGTCGAATGCTGGCATTCGCACTGATAGCCGCACTAGCCTCAGCATGCCAAGCCGAATATCGAGGATGCACAAGAAGAGGCGGGGCTGATGTGAGTAGTGCTCACCGAATCCACCGACGATACAGGGCTTTCGGCTGGCAGGCGAGAGTCTCCGAAGGCCACACTGTTGGAGCCTCCACCGAATTTTCGAAACGTTCATATGATTATTGAAAACCCAGACTGAAGTGAGAGTGTCATATACACTGCTCTCCACAAGTTTCTATGCACCTGGCCCATCGATCTGAGTTCGGTTGCTGCTGCTAATGCCAGTATGTTATTAAGCTACACTAATAATTAAAGTGTAACAATCCGTCAATATAATTTTGTACCATGTTTCAGTTTGCTACGCTTGGCCTAAAATGCACTGCCAGAGTCTCGGCTATGCAACTGGATTGGTCGTAAGCCAAAACACCATGAGTAGATGGCTTTGCGAACAAAGACTAAATGCATGCGTGGCCAAGTCCAAGCCATTGTTGACTGTGCAGCACACAAAAAAGCAGGCCTGGGTTTTGCTTGCTGATTCCAGAATAGGACAGCATCAGAAGTTACTCTTGGGTGACCCGATCACAGCAAAGCCTCTGTGCTACCCTAGTGTAGATGCTTCCTAATAAATTTTCTAACAGTACCCCTGAGATCTTCAGCCGCTTCGAAATTACTAGGTTTAATGGCCATCTCTGTGTAGCGACATCAAAACCGTTCTTATACCCTCAGAAAGGTGTGCAACTGGTGGCATGCTCTGGTTGCCTACCGTGAGTCTCTATGGCAGGGGCTGGCCTCAACAGGTCAAGGAGACATCCACGAACCTTAGCTCATCATTGGCCAAGGCATCGTCGGTGACAAAATGGGCCAAAAATGGGTTCTGCTGGATGGCATTCAAAAGGGTGGTAGCCAGTTATGTGACAACACCACCCCATCCCCTATGGAGTTCAACTATAAAGCAACGATTAGGCCAAAAACATCGGTCTGGAGTAGACAAGCAACAACAAAGATGCTCTGGCATCTTTTTCTGTACTTACAGGCCAGCATCATACTGTCCTGCAGGCGAGATGCCATATTCACCAACGGAGGTCATGCCCAGATAGTGCGAAGTGACATCCATCGGCTCGTGCTGTCCATCGGAGTAGCTACTGTCACCTGCATTTGTCAGGGTCTCTTCGGGCATCTGCTGCCCCTGCTGTGCAGCAGATTCACTCCCCGAGCCAAGCTCCGGCGAACCTAAGACAGCGTGACACTATGACTGTGCTCGTTGCTTGGCAACAGTTTGTTTGCACCATCTAGTTCAGCAAACACAAGCCTGTGGATGTCTACACCAGCTCGTCGGAGCGGGAATCCTCGAGGGGGCCACGCGAGAAGAGAGTAAGGGCACAAGGCAGTTACGAGCTCGCTTCACTGCTGCATATAGGTGTAATGTGAAGCATCAATTAACATAGCATCCCTTTTTCCAGGTAGTCAAGTGGCAATCTAAGAGCAAACTCTAATGAATCTACAAAGCGCACTGTCTTCTACTGTAAATCTATTAAGCCCAAAAGTCCAACTATCTATATTCCTTATATGTCCTACGGCGAACTCAGCCCAGGTGTCTTCGTGAGTGCAAGCACTATCCAAGCAAGCTAAAACATTTCACGAAACAAGCAAATACTGAGAGCACAGTTCAACCGATTAACGATTACAGAAGTGAGACGTAAAGGAGCACTAGTTTAAGGAGCTAGAGTTGGCAATCGACAAGAACTCTACATTATAGACTGCACTTTTACGTTTATATGGTAGCTCTTACTCCGGTCTTATTCTTGTAGAAAGTTTACACGGTCGGTTTGCCTTTCGTCTTGTATATTTCTAGCTATCCATTAGCTCCATCCCCAGAGTGGTCATTAAAAAATTACTTTCGTTAGGGAGGTGGGAAATGGAGCCGTGATAGCACACTAGGTAAGGTGGTTGCTTTTCACGACCTAGGTTCTGATCTCCGTCCCGAGGTCGTGGGTTCGAATCCTGCAATGGGCGATCCTTTATTGTCACTGCAAGCGGTTGTGATAGCCTATAAGGCTCTTCTGCTGCTATACAAAAGGAGGCTGCTAAATCAGCTACTATTATTGTTAACCTGAAAGAAACTAGGAATTTGGCCAGTTTGTGCTTGTGATATAAAGGGCTACTAGCTTGAATGGGATGGGAAAGCTGTCCGAATGGGGCATCAAACACTCCCGACTGAATTGTACTCGATTTAGGCGCAAAGAAGCTGATCGGGATGTAGTCTGCACCACGTGCTAAACCCATTTCATTCGTCACAATTACTTTTTGCTAAACACAGAGCAAAAAAAATTAGAATTTTCAAAGCGGCAGAGAACCTGCAAGTGCACGTACAGAAAATCAGAAGCTCAATCCAAGCCAGCAGCCGGCATTCATTAGTCATCAGTGGAAGCAGAACTGCAAGCATACGGCCATCACACTTGAGAGCTTTGCCCAGAGGTAAAGTCGCGGTTATTTAAACTGAGCAACTTGTCCGTAAAAATGCCACTATGAGAAAAAAGAAGAGAACGTGCAGGTCCCTAAGCTTTCATTAAGAAAAGGCAAAGCACAAACTGGCCACGTCCCACGACCAATGAAATTATCAGCACGACTGTCAGCTGAAATCGGCAGACAATGTAACAGTAGACAACTACAAAAGACTTGGGTGAGGCCAGAAAGTGCGGAACGGTCACGTCCGGCAGATGGGCAGGTAACCAACCGTCTGATGCCCGGTCCCTCCCGACGTCCGAACGACGGGTTCAAACTTGACCATCCCGGGTGACACTTTTCCTCGAACGTTTTCATATCGTATAGAATCAGTGCCGAGGCCAAGGTTCAAGTGGCCACCAGAGGCTCAACTTTCCCTATTTGCGAGGAGCCTCGATTTGGACAGGTGGAAGCACTTGCGAGTGATTCGGCATCGGCCTCTCACCATCACTGACATTTGACTTAGCATACAACCGCCGCCGCCACCACGCTGAACGACGACTCAGTCTTCTCGATTAAGTAAATAAAGATCCGGCAGCAGCTTCAAAAGCCACTGCGAGCGAGCCTCGCTGCCCTGGCAAAGCTAGGAGAGCAGCAGGGCAAGTAGTGGGGGCAAGGGCAAGGGTCTAGAGCAGCAGAGAAAGAGACTGGAGCGTCTTTCTTCCGCCCTTCGCGACTCACCGGCGCGCCAAGCCCGATTGGGCTGGCTGGGGATGCCGAGGCCCAGCGCTCGACATCGGGACACGACCTCGTCGGCAGACCAGGCTGCAGGCATGCGCGGAAACAGCAGGCCCTCGCCCGGCATTCGGAAGCCGAGAGCGACGAGCAGCTTGTGAAAGTTGCCGTCGCACTGCCTGACGGCCTGCTCTTGCCCCTCCGAGTACGTCACCAGAGGCGTGTCGACGTTGCAGCACACGCTGTAGAACGCCACGGCGGCCATGCCGAGACGCCGCAGCTTCGGCGAAGCCGAGAGACGGCGGCTCGGACAGCCGTCGCAGCGTGGCGCCGATGATTTCGCCGATTGATGATCTGGAGGAGAAACAACGGGAGCGGCTTAGCCGAAAAACGAACGAGAGGTCCACGGCCGCCATCTATGATCCATTTCCTTCTGCAGTTCAGAATCAGCTCTTGACTGACGACGATGGGGTCATGGCAGCTGACGGGGTCATGACATCTGCGACGACTCAGCTCATGCCATGAGAGAAGCTGACGCGACTGGCGGCAAGAAACTCGACTGCAGAGTGCCCCAGGGGCCGGCACGCGCCACGGCTCAGCTGGAGCGCCCGAGGAGATCGGCCGGTGTCTGCTGGGCAGCCAGCGAGAGCGAGGGCGTGAGCTCGTGAGCGCTCAGTCCGCCCGGCGTCTCACCTCGCAGCTGCTTGGCCTGGGCCACGTCCGAGAGCTGTACTGAGAGCCAATCGAGCTGCTCGATGCCGCCGGACGTCTCCAGCAATGCGCTGACGCACCGCTCCACGGTCCCGCCGCCGCTGCGAGCGTCGGGCGCCGTCGAACGCTGCTCCCAGTCGTATGCTCTGCTTGCATTGATCGCCTACAGCGGCAGGTCACGGTCAACTGAGCCGCTGGCGCCTCTCCAGCCCAGCGATGCCGAGCGAAGGCAGCTGCTGGCCAGGGCCAGCAGCCCAAGAGAGGCTGCTGCGAGCTTACTAGGGGAGGGGTGTGGGGCGGCTCGCCAGCTCTCCGCTCTCGGCGACGATCTGAGAGACTGGACGGCGCGGCAACACGGAGCGAGCGAGCGCTCGGAGCAAAACCAACGACGGCCGTGCTCCTCCGAACCGCCTGCTGCCTCCCTCACCACCACCACCCGGCCCACGGCTCCACCCAGCGGCATTTCGGGGCGGGTCATTCATTACCTGCGGTGGCACGTGCCCACCGTCGTCCGGGAGACTTTCGTTGCCGATGGCATCGTCGTCGAGGAGGCCATCGGCGCGCAGCTGGGCGGCCACTTCCGACGCGGATCGACGCGAGTGGCCCCTCTGCACCAGGGCCTCGGTCACGCGCTCGAGCTCGGCGGCGGCATCGCCATCGTTGGCGCTTTCGGCTCTCGAGGAGGCGGCAGCAGCGGTCGCGGCGGCTCTCGACTCGCCCTTGAGCTTGAAGTACAGCTCGAAGAGATCGTCGTGCTCCTGCTCCGACCAGCTGTTCCCTGAGGCGGCAGTCCCATCTCCGGGTACGCTGTCGTGGGGTAATTAATGGTGACAGCAACAGTAGAGGTCAGCTTATTCAACCAGCACACGGCAGACGACGAGCGCAAGCGAAGCAGCGACTATCGAGCTGCTTGCAGCGGGCAATGGAGAATGGAGGAAGCGAACCAACTGAGCCTCGTGCTGCGACGTGCAAGCACCCTAGCACGAGGCTCAGGTCGGGGAGGGGGGGTGTGAGGAAGAGCGGAGCAGCAGGAAACCCAGAGAGTAGACGATCGACTAGCAGGCAGAGGGCGGTGCGACCAAGGGAAGGGGGTGCGACACAGCGAGTCCAACTGGCGAGAATCCCAGACGACGGCCGAGAGGTTTTGCAGCATCCGGCTCGAGCTGAGCTCGCTGCTGCTGAGCAGCGCAAGCTGAGCTGCGGCCGTCGTTCATGAGGCGACGAGAAGAAAACCGCCAGCAACCGCTAGCCGACTGACGATTAGGGCCAGCAATGCGGATGGCGCATTAAAGGTGTGAGCCGAGCACGAAATGGGAGCGTGGAACATGCCGCTGCCTATACAGCTCGGACACGTCTTACACTCCCTCAGACGCCTCAATCGTACACGCCTCACCTCTTGCGCATACACCACTGAACCGCCACTGTCGACCAACTAGCCACTGTGGGTCACTGGAGCTTTCTGCACCTTACGTGCAGTGCAGCACCGCTAGGGTGCAGCACCGGAGCCATCAAGCATGGAGGCAATCGTCTACTTAGGACGACACATACTGCAGGCAACCGCGCCGTTTAGAGCCCTTGCACTGCGTTTCAGCATATAGTCTCTCCTGTTTGCACCGTGTGCAGCCGCGAACGTAGCAGCTGCTGTACAGGCTGCGAGGTGCGCCAACATTACAACGTTTATGGCCGACCAGGGGTCGAGGTAGTCGGCGCTAGCACCACGCCCAGATACTTCTGAGCCCTTGTCACGCCTCGAGCAGGCCCACCCCACCCGTCAAAGAATCGAGAGAAACGTATGGTCTCGTTCTGGCGTGAGTCACAGCCCCCCACCCCCGGTTCCTGCAATCAGGGCAGATGCCTCATCTTGACGAACGGTGGCAGAAGCAAAGGACACAGCCACGGCAGCGGCTTGGAGCTACCTCCGTGGGCTACGGCCGGGCACAGCAGGAGGACAGAAAGCAGTGTAGAGCGATGGGTGACACCGAGCAGCCTGCAGCTCCTGCGCATCCAAGCAACCAGTCGTCCCAAGCCTCCTGATGGTGCGCTGCCGCCACCGCCTCTCGCCATTGCTCACCTTGCGGCAGCGGCATCCAAGCTGCTGCAGCCTGCAGTCTCGCAGCAAGCGTCCTCCTCGTCGTCGTCGGCAATGGCGGCAGCGGCTGCTGCTGCCGAGCCATGCGAGTTCAATGCCCGTGACTTGCCCGGCATCAGCAGCTCCATGCAAACCTGCGTGCAACTGCCTGGCGCACTCCGAAGGCGGCCGAGGAACGCCTGCAGCACGTACTCGGCCAGCTCGCAGTTCTCCTAAACGAAACAGGTGACACGTGAGCTGATGCGAGAGCTGGTGGCCGAGGCGCTGGCCGCGAGCGGCTGAGGTGGCAGACGTCGAAACGCAGAGCTTTGGCACGGAGGCCTGAGAGCCGGCCAGCAGCCCCGGGAAAAGCTGGCAAACAGTAAGGCAGCACGGCATCCCGGAGTCACGACCCGAGGCCGATGGCCCTCGGCAGTGCCTGCCTCGTCAGCCACCCAGTCCCTAATGCCAGCACCTCTAGCGAATTCTGGCTACGATCTTGAACCAAGAGTTTCTTTGTGTGTGTATGTGTGTGTGTGTGTGCGCGAGTGCAAACAACCGCTGAGTGCAAGCAATTCGAGCATTGCCAGACATGGGAACCGCACGACAGTGGCTGACGTCAAGTTTTCATGAAAAAACTTGAGTGCCATGTAGAGCTCGCCTATATACACCTAACAGCAAGTCGGGCCATAAGTGCCACCGAGTGCCCAGCTGCTGCTTGTATGCACGGACGCGACACAGCTGAAGATCTAATGTGGGCCAATGACACTGGCGTATTGAGAAAGAATTGCGTCTCTCTGAATTGTAATCTGGTTGCTCGGCCACTGCAGGCCGCCGGCCAGCCCAGCTCAAGGTCTACAGCCAAGGCACCAGCCGGCGGTGTCTAGCCAAGTCACATGCCCGGACCAACCCGTCTTAGGTTACTGATGGCTTGCAAGTGGCGAGGGCGGATCGCTCGGCATGCCTGGCGACCCTGACAGCAGTGACGGCACACCCCAAGCACGGCCTCTCAGCCATCGAAATCAGCGTGACTGACGGCTAAGAGGTGCCCCCCACACCCACGCGCCGGACTAAATAGTGTGGTGTGTGTGTGTGTGTGTGTGTGTGTGTGTGTGTGTGTGTGTGTGTGTGTGTGTGTGTGTGTGTGTGTGTGTGTGTGTGTGTGTGTGTGTGTGTGTGTGTGTGTGTGTGTGTGTGTGTGTGTGTGTGGGGGGTCCGAAAGCGAGGGGCACAGGCTAAAAGGAGCAGCACAGGACCCGCTCTCCCTCGCTCACCGGGAGCGCATTGGTCGAATTCAATCGCATGAATGTACCAATGGCTTCGCTCTGAAGAAGCATGTCTACGCGGCCGACATCTCGCGCGACGTGATCCATCATGGTGAACACGCAGTCGTTCAGCTCTCTGTCGTTGGAGGAGAACCGCCGGGCCAGAATGGAGTAGACACGCATAATGCGAGGCGTCGCAAACCTACGAGCAAACGAGCGGCTGCACATTCCTTCGCTCGAGCGCTAGGCGCAGCAGCAGAATCTTCCAGGCGCTTCGGTAGTAGTTGTACTCCCCCTTCCAACGGTAGAGCCAACGACGTGCCGGAGACGGCAGAGCAGAGAGACACGGTAGATACAATGCCATACAAAACTTGTATAGCACCGAAAGAGAATTTAATCTCTTTCTAGGTTCTTTACATATACCGAAAAGGAAGCACGATCGAGTGGTTAGTGGTAACATGCTCCACGTCAACAGCAAAACATGGTTAGAAGTGAGTGACATGCACAGGGTGAGCATGCAAATATGGTCAGTGGCAGCATGCACAGTGTCAGCACGCAAAAGGTCTCAAAGGACGAATGACACAGACCCACAAAATGCTGTGATAAACAGATGCGTCTTTAGCTTCCTTTTAAGAGAGAAAGAGGGAGAGAGAAGGCTTGAGCAAGAGAGAAGGAGACACAGAGAGAGAAGAGAGAGAGAGACAGCAATGAAAGCCTTCACTCAGCATTTCAAGGCAGTGAGCACTCAGCCGGGGTCAAAGTAGGACCCACTTACTCGCTAAGGCAAGGCCAACCCCCCCCCCTTGAAGGTGCGGTTTACAGCATTCTGATGAGAAAGTCAGGTGCACGCTGCAGTCAGGAGCCGAGACAGCACTTCCATCATTTAATTGCAGCTCGCTCTAAAGTGAGCCGAGCGAACGCCACTCTTTGCACGTAAAGCCAGCGCCAGTGGTGGTCGGCACCGTCTCGTAGGGAAAGTGTGGCAGTGGACTGTGTCTGCCTTTAATTGCGCTGCGCCCCCAACTGGCCCCTTCCTCGGTTACCACCGCTCCGAAAGGAGGTGAGTAGGGAAACAGATCCGACTCCCGTCTGAGTGGATAGCGAGTGTGGGTTGTGGGGGCACCAGGTTACTCACTGCGCAACGTGGTGCATCATGTCGAACTGTGGCTGCAGCGAGCCGTGACACTCCATGAAGCGCTCGGCCAAACGCAGGAGCCGGTGATTGAGCCGGACGACGGCCACGAGAAACGACAGCGGCATCACGGCGCCGCTGTAGCAGCGAACGAAGAGCAGCAGCATCTCGCGCAGGTCCTCCATGGCCACCACTTGACCTGGAAGGTAACAAGCGGAATGGACTCAACGCGGGGCAGAGGGCAACAGCTGCTGCTGCTGCCACGGCCAAGCATCTCAGCGCGAGGCGACGAGCGCAGCCGAAGCGAATCGACTGACGACGTAGCGCATGCACGCACAGAGCAGACGGACGGCGTGAGGGAAAGAGAAGCGCAGAGTGGACGAATCAGTGGAGCACGGTGGAGCAGACTGAGAGAGCCGAGCAGAACATAAACCACGAGGAGCCTCCTGGCTGACTCACGAGAGAGCACCGTGCAGCCGACGAGGATCAGTGCGGGCGCCATGAGCCGCAAGAGATTGCTCATCAAATTGTAGACAAGCAGCAGACCGCTCACGTGTTTGCAGCAGCAGCAGCACAGCAGCAGCAGCAAGTGCTGCCTATCGGGAGTCGGGGGGGGGGGCATGCAGCCCATGCAGAAGCTCTGGGTCGCGAGTCGTCACAGCACCAGCTGGCTGACAGGTGCAAGCTCGAACTCTTGGCCGGTAATAACAGGAGGGGGCAGCAAGCTTCGAGGCAAACAGAAGCTGTGATCAGGCAAAGCAGGGCACGGGTCGAGACCGGAGCACTCGGTCCTCCGGTGCACAGGCACGGGTTCACAAGCAAAGCTCGACCGGCCGCACCAACAAGATCAGCCACTGCTTCCGAGAGATCTCCTGCACTCGATGCTGCCTGCTGTGCCGCTATTGGTAGAATACCTATTAAGCCGGTCAAGTGGGTCACGCTGTCGTCGTCCATCGTCATTTCACCGAATTCTTTAATGACAGCTAGCACCGATGTCAGAGCAGACACTGCCAAACCGAGGCTGCAAATGAAAGGAAATGGTAACGTGGTGACTGCCGGCAGTCAGACTGGAAGCGGTAAGACCACTTTCGGCAAGACCAGAAGCAGCTGATGATTCTAGAGTGAGCTTACAACAAGATAGCGCACTAGGTTTTACACGGCAAGCCAAGCAGATAATAGCTACAAGAGCAGTAGCAGACACTGCCTCGCAGCAGCAGCAGCTGCTGCGAGGCATGAAAGGCCGGGACCACAAGGACACGACACGAAGATCGAGCCTCGCTCGCTCGAGCCTACCGAACTTGCAGCATCTGCTTTTCGTCGCCACCGACAGTCACAAGCCCCAGTTTCGGCTGCTTTGAGGACGGTTCTGCACCTTGATCCAGCTTGCTAGCAGGTGTCGTCATGAGGTACTCCCAGTGCATTAAGCTTCTGTAGACCAGATATCCGAGGCACTCCCTCGACAGAACATCTCTGCAGTTCGAGAGCACAGGAACGATCAACCTCGGGGGCAGGGGGGCGGGTTGCAGCAGACTATGCATCCGGTTGCAGCAGACTGCATCAGCTATCGCAAGGACGAAAAGAACATGACGGGCAATAAAAGCGAGTAGACTCGACCTACTTCAGACACCGTAAAGGTATGTGGACACGCTGATTCTGACTCAGAAAGTAGGCGATCAGCCAGAAGTAGTACTTGTCGTCTGGCGCTTTGCACCGAGGCTGCGGCTTAAGCATGATCTCCTGTGGCGCGGCGGGGCAGACATGCCTGAGCTGCTGCTTATGTTGCACACGTGACGTCAGCAGCGGAGCCAAGTGGAGCGCTTCGCTCTCGCAGGAAAGGAGCTCGGTAAAAGCAACGTTCGCGTGCGACCGGCCGCAGCTGCCTAACCCCACCCGCTCGCAGCTGGGCTCGCGTACCTGCAGAGCGGAGACGGCATTGCCGAGTCCGAGCTCCAGCATGCGAACGATGAGCCGCTTCCTCCGGTCGCTGCAAATGGCCGGCGTTTTGAATATGAGGAGCACGCACAAGCTCGGCTTGAACGCTGGACTGGACGTTTATCGTTTCAGAAACAGATATCTCAAGCAGTGGTAGCGAGACAGCGAGCGAGCAAACTCAGCACACAGGGTTTGCCAATGGGCGATTTCAACCAATAACGAGACCGAAAAGCCACGAGAACGACGGCCACTGTCGGGCGCACAGAAAAGCCGAGCGACAGAGGCCGAGAGAAGGTGTGGGCGAAGGAATGAAGACGACACTACGACGCTGTTATGTCAAGCAGAGCAAAGGTGTGGTGAGCTGTGATGGCTCACTAGGTAAGGCAGTTGCTTTTCACGACCTCGGCCACGAGGTCGTGGGTTTGAATCCTGTGGTGGGCAATCCTTTATAGCCACTGCAAATGGTGGTGATAGCCGTAAATGCTCTTCTGTCGCTATACAAAAGAAGCTGTTTTTTTAAAGGGGGGGAGGGTAGGTGCTCCAACAAGCTGGTGGAGGGCACAGGCACTCCGTGCGGTTTTAGCCGTCCAGTGCTCTCAGCTCCTTGAAACCTCCATCTGGAGCCGAGCTGTATGCCGAGCAGCCATCCCTAGAGGGCACGGCCACCGGGGAAGCTTCTAGGCTCGAAAGCCAGCGCATCGTCAGAGGCATAAGCACTTTTTGCAGGGCAGATGAAACACGAGAGGCTGGAGGCGGCCCCTATTGGCGCCAGACTCCCCAGTGAGGCCGACTCATCGACACCCTCTCGCATGTACCGTCAGTCTAGACTAAAAATTCCTTAGGGGCGGGGTTAGCCAGTGGCTAGCTGCAGCTCCGGTCATCAGAGGCAGCTGGAGACATTGGCATTGCTGCAGACGGCATTGCTCGTTCGCTAGGCGAGTATGCTGGACTCTAGAAGTGGGCACGGTGAGTCAAAGGAGTCATATTTCTGCTTCTGCCGATGGCAGTCATGGTGTCTTGCAGAAGAGAGAGAGAGAGAGAGAGAGAGAGAGAGAGAGAGAGAGAGAGAGAGAGAGAGAGAGAGAGAGAGAGAGAGGAGGGGGGGGGGGAAATAGCCAGAGAGGAGAGAGAGAGAGAGAGAGAGAGAGAGAGAGAGAGAGAGAGAGAGAGAGAGAGAGAGAGGGTGCCGAGCTGATTTGGTCCAGCGGTTAAGGTACTCGCCCTGACCAAGGTCTGGCTGAGGTCGTGGGCTCGAGCCCCGAGGCATATGTGCAGCGCCTGAATAGAGATTAAGTTCTCTTGGGGCACTATATAAATGAATTATATATACATATATATATAATTCATATATATATATATATATATATATATATATATTAGTATATACTACAGAACTCACTTCCACGATTCTCATGTAACAGCATCTATAATCCTTGTGCTGACTGGCAGATCTTTTCTAACCGTCCTGAGCTGATACTTCCATGCTACTCACTACCTCAACTGCCCTCTTGACTCAGCTATGCTTATCATCTTTTCTTTGCTACGCGAGATAAAGTCTGCTACTGCTACTGAACATGTACCGAAAGCCGCCCAGGCTTTGAGTGTGCTACAAAAAAACTTCAGCGTGACACCCACTCTTTGACACCCACCCACTCTTTGCTGCTCTGTGGTGAAACAGAGGGGAGATACATACATATCTCTAGCCAGTTGACATGTTTCCTTTCCAGCATATGCGACAATAATGTGCCTAGATTGGGATATTACTTTAATGTGCTCCACAAATATCCTAATGATTAGTCATTAATACTTTCCTTCACAAGCTACCGGTCAACCTGTAGTTAGTTGACAATTAACACCTGTGACCTCCAGTCGTCTGCCGACGCCTTCTCTCCAAACAGTGCCGACTCTCTCTTGTGGTGCTAACAGCTGCATTGGTAAAAGGTTCTGCTTCCTCAGCAACCAGAGGTTTTATTGATTCCAGGTCGTCTACTAGCAGGCACTCACGTAGGAGTTGGCAGAGTATCGACGCTGACTGCTGAAGCTCTAAATAGCCGCTTTTTTTTTTACCAACAAAGCTTTCGTTTGGTCAAGATGACCTACACTACTGGTGTGCCATGATTACTTGGTGAGGTACTGCTATGCTACAGCTGTGCTTAACAAGCAAGTAAGCACGTGCACCATCAACAGCAGCCGGCAGCAGCCAAGCAAGCATCTGGGCTATGGGACCAGCCACTGAGGGCCCCGGCCCGCTGAGTCTGTGGGCTCGTCAGAGTACATACAGATGCCCCGATGGTCAATTCGACTTTATGCTGCAGCACATGACCGCGAGTGGTGAGCTCTGAGTAGCACACAATAACAGCCTGCTTCACAGCATGGCATCACACATCAATTAAGGTGGCAGCCCGAATAAGGTCGGGCCGAAGTCGTGGGCTCAAGCCCCTTTGCCCATGCAAAGCACCAGAATAGAGATTAAGTTCTTTTGGGGTGCTATACAAATGAATTATACTCCTTTTATTTAACTTTTTTAACATCGCAAAAAAGCAAGCTGACAGCTATGAATATACAGCAACAGACTGCTCATACCTCATAAGACCCCAGCATGATTGAGCAACAACTGGCAGCTGAGCTAGTGTGCAGCTAGGGTACAGCTGAACAAAATTATGTCAGGGTGTGTGCAACGCTTGCTTGTGTAAGTACACGTAATAGCTATCCCAACCGGCAACACGACTTTCTAAGCCGACCCTCACTCCTCTCCAACTACCACTACTGCCACCAAGGTCAGCATGGCTACTTCAATAGACAGACAAAAGTTGATTAAAAATTGATTTATTTAAGAAAGACTCAATTAAAGATCACACCAAATAAGACTGGCACAGTCCCTTGATGGACAAAGCCTCCCATATCTGGCAATTAAGTAGATGAGAGCCCTGCCTTCCTCGAACCCTTAGGAAAAATGAAATCACGCCCACCTAGCTTCCAATACCAGCATGGGACTTGCACAACATGCTGCTACTTTGAGTTTCAAAGGCATGACCCCAAAATTATGTAACCTAGCCTTGTTCATGGCGTTTCTCTCGCCAGCTGCAGTGAGTCTCCAGTCACGAGTTCACGGTTACTAGTCTCTTGACACAGGTAAGCCTAAAGCTGCTTGCTTTTGCTATTGCTCGCTCTTAGTCTGCTTATGCACAGCCTCGTTGTTTGCACACTTGGGGCAGGAAGTACCCTTCTGCAGTAGCCGATGCAGTAGCAGGTTGCACTCTGCCCAGCCGAGATGACGACTGGAGCAGTCGCTCGCCGGGACAAGACCCGCAGTGGCCCCCGACCGATTTCCCAGGGAAGTCCACAGATACAGAACACCTGAACACGACACTTGAACACGACACTTGGCTTGAACACGCTCGACGAAATAAGATCCTTAGCAGCATTCCCACAGTCCAACAGACAATTTCAACAGCCGACAGACCTGCGACCGGCACCACGTGACACCTGCTCATGCAGCCAATTGCAGCGCTACAAGCCAAGGACAGGAAACAGAACTCGAGTAGGAGAAGGGGGGGCAGCTGTCAAGATGGCGCCAAGTATTCTTCTCGTCAAGCAGCCACGTGAACAGCCTACGCTAAGCCGACACGAAGCAGCAAAGCGGTGCCTTACTCGGCAGTTGCCTGAGTGTCGTCCATCGAGACAGGTCCTCCGTGCCACTGCAAACAAAAAGAGACAGTGCCTTGAATGAAGCTGCCCAGGCCGCGGCTGCAGCAGCGCCGCCTTTCAGAGCCGATTCACGCGGAGGCGCGCCGTGCGCGACGCCGACGTCCTGCAAACAAGGAGTGCGCCGAGTGAGCATGGCCGGGCCGTTGCCAAAGCCAGTGTTTCACCAATGCAGTCCAGGACTCGAGGTGCCATTAGAATGCTTCTTGAGGGGAGCATACATCCGTAGGCTTGGATGGGGGCGAGGCGCTCAAGAAAGAGCCCAAAAAAAGTCAGCGCCCGCCACCGCTGCTGCTAACTGGCCTGGCGTGCCAGCATGACCCATGAGTAGCACGACCTGGCTAAGGTTGCTTGAACGTCTGCCGATGTGCCAGTCGAAACGTTGGTCGCAGGCTGTTTGCTGGTTTCGCTCGGCAGCTAGCATAAACAGGAGCAGCAGCGACATTGACAGAGACGGTGGGCGATTGAAGCTACGGGGCACGAAAAGGCGTCCAGGCATCGCTCTGCCAGCCCAAGCATGGCTTGCATGACTTGCAGCACCCGCTCAGCCTCCCCCCTTCCACCAGGAAAAGGTTCTATGGGCAGGTAGCAGCAGCCAGATAAGGGCACCGAACAACTGCTGCAATCAGCAGTGCAACCATGGTTCTTGCAGGATGATGACCACTACAGCTTAAGCAGCAGCTACAATGAGACAGAGCATGCCGAGTAGCCCATTGGTCATATCATCCATCATATGGGTAACAGGTGCATAGTCTGCCAGCTCTGCAAATCCACCTAGGCCCGGAACCAGCCAAGCAGCTCAGGGTCTAGGCCTGCAGGCCTGGCATAGGCGAATTTAGGGGCCTGGGCTGCAAAATTTGCAGCCCAGGCTTGGCCTGGCTGACACTTCGAGACCCAAGTCGCCGGTCGAGTCAAGCAGCACGAGATCCTCGAGTGTCCACTGGAAGCCGGAGTCAAGGCCGCTGTCGAATCAGCAGAGCAGCAATTCGCCACACAGCTGAAGGCCATGGGCAAAGTCGCCTGCACGGGTGGCCAGCGAAAATCGTTTGCCGTTAGGCAGAGTAGCTTGAGGTGCATTGAAAGCTGTTTACAAAGCTGTTTACAAAAATTGCACCGTTATGATGGACGAGTAAAGACTGCAAAGGTTTCGCTTGCTAGTCACGGAATTCCTTTCTCTCTTAAGCAGCTAAGAAGCACTGCTGGTCGAAGGCCATTGACAGGTCGGAGGTCATCTCGGTCAGTTCAATCACTGCCCTTGAGTGCTCATCAGAACTGGCTCGGTCAGATGTTCAGGCAAAACGGACAGGGCAGCAGGTCATCCCGGTAGACAGAGGGCCGGCTGCCCTGTTGCCTTAGCAGGAAGCACTGCCTGGTCACGGAAAGACAACTGCACCTCGTGGTTTGTGATTCTCCTACTCACCGGCAGCTGCCAGACGGCCGGCAAGGAGCCGACTGTGAAGTGGAAGATGCTGGCCTTACATGCTCACGAGTCACGTGGTGCCAAAAAGAAAGCTGCCAAAAAGACCTTTGAGGCCGGCGGTCGTGTGTGTGGCAGCGCACCTGCTCACCTCAGTGGCAGGACCAAGCAGTGCATTACACTGCAGCCGTGGCCTTCCACAAGCTGGCTGCAGTTCAGGCGTGTGTGCATCCACATGTGACAAATTGGGCTATTTTTGCCGATCCCTGTTCCCCAAAAACCCCAACGTCATCCGCCCACTTAGGTTCCCAGTGCCACCGGTCACCAGCCAGGCAGCATATCCTGATCGATGGCCAAGGTCTAATGGGAAACAGAATGACACAGACAGAAGTGAGCCACCCACGGTAACATAATCGCTTGTGCAAAGCCGGTCGTGTGAACAACGGTTTTCTCATGCAACCACAGCAGCTCAATGGTGGCACAATTGGCCTGCTAGACATTGCCACGGACCTACTGGGCTGCTAAAGCAGGCCTTATTAGTCAGGGCTTGTTTACAGCTAAAAAGTTGGCGGGTTGCATACGTAATAATAATAATTAATACTAATAATAATAACAACAATACATTTGTTTAACACCCTCAGAGAATTTAATCTCTTTCTCGCTTATCTCTCAGTCTTAATCTCTTACAGATGAAGCATGACCACATTGTCAGTGGTAACATACTCAGTGCCAAAATGCATGATGTTGTTAGCGATAACATGCATAGAGTCAGTATCCATAAGCACACAGAGGACAAATCACAAGGACCCAGCAAATGCTGTGAGGGACCGGCGCATTTTTTTTTATAACTCCTTTGAAATCTCGTCAAGTGTTGCAGCACTGCAGAGGCAGCACACTACAGGCCGGCTGCTGTTGGACTGACCTCAGCAGCACTTGGCTGCTACTGCGGCCAGCGGCTGGCACATCAGCCCAGGTGGTTGCAAAGCAAACCGGCCGGTTCGGTCAGCATGCGACCGATGCACCTACACAGGAACGAGGCGCGGATTAATGAGGTCTCCACCCGCGGTCGAAGCAAGAGAAAGGCCAACTCACATGTGCTGCGAGTACACCAGAGTGAGTGGCTCCAGCTTCGTATTGAGGCAGCGAGCTGAGCACTACGCAAGCTCAACGAGATCGCAGCCGAGCCTCAGCAGGTTACAGACTTCATCTCACGCAACAAAGAGAAAAAGAGAGTCAGGAGAGCAGTTGAGGTGGTGCGTAAAATGGCAGTAGCAGCAGCTCCGGGCGGCTAGAAAAGGTGTGCCAGAGTCGGCAGCAGGAGAGTGGATGTCCGTGCGCAAGAATTGTGGAAGTTAGTTCCACAGTCTGGGACCTGCACAGCAAAAAGCTTGTGTCACCAACAGTCTTTTAGGGGAGGATGAATGGAACAGCCAATTTAGTGTCCACAGCGCACGAGGGGATGGGAAATAATCTGGACATGTTCAGATCTAACGGGCAACACTAAAAAAAATCGGAGCCTCTATCTAGGAGAGAAGTTCACCGAGCCCATCGCATACTGTGGTTACTTCATGAGGTCCATGCCACCTTGAAGAAAGGGGGTGGTAGCATACTACCGAATGGAGGAATCTTACCGAACACATAACCCTAGCCTTTCCACACGACAGACTTGCCTGTCCACGAACCTCGATGGTACCCCGACGTTTATGAAATTGCGCAGACAGAACCCCATACGCTCACACTCAACCCAGCTATATGGCATAATACAAGAATGATTAACTGGATATCATAGATATAGCCAGCATATGAAATAGCCAGATATAGTGTGGCTGTGGTGGAGCGATGGGCCAAAAATCCTTGCGAAGCTTCTTCTTTCTGATCGGTCAAGGGGGGGGGGAGGCAGAGCCCTCTTTCCCAATGTCGGTATGCCTACACTGAAAATGACACTGGACCTAGCCCTGCCTTACCTATAAGCCAGTGTGACACCAATACTCTCGACTTTGGTGATGGCATAGTCAACCGAGGTCAAGGTTCGACCCTGTGTCGAAATCCTGGTTAATTAAGTCTAGGCCTGCAGATGGGGTAAGCCAACAACTTCCCTGTGTTCAAACTGCAGGTCGACCCTGGTCGTGGAATTCAGTCTGGCAGCAGACTCGATGCTCTATGGCCACAGTGCACACATGCTGGAGCAGTAGCTGCTGCTGCTCCTGCTGAGGTTCTTCTGTAGCTATACGAACGATGATGCTGAATCAACAGATCTTTGCTTTTACTTTTCTTTTCCAAATACTTCCTTCTGTCTAAGACTAAGCTGCCTGAAACACTAGAGGACTGGGAATCAACCAAAACAGGGGCTCTGACGTCAAAGATACTACACTGGTCAGCAAGGCTTCATTGGTAAGTGGGTGGGGTAGGTGGAGGTGTGGCCAGGGTGGGATACCACTGCAGCGATCCACTTGACATTTGTGGTCCCATCCCCACCTATGAGGTGAGCAGTCAAAAACAAAATAGCCTACAAGCCACAGGGAACAACCCACCTGCAGCAGCTTGGCCGGTTGGGGCTGGTGAAATCTGGGACACCAGGAACCGACCTGTCCAGTTCAGGGTGCAAGGAACTAGGGTTTTATATCTACAAACTTCGTGGAGTTTGTATCATACCCATCTATAAGACCTTGACCGGTGTTGCTTCGTTCACCAACTCTGAATCACAGCACCTCGGCCGGCAATTGGCCACCGTCGGGCAGATGGGTGGCTCTCTCTTCCGAGCAGAAGGGCGGTTCCTGCACTGCATCTGCTGCTCTTGTCTGGCTGCTCTTGACTCAATTGCAATTCTGCTTTCGGCCGGACGACCAACAATTAACCCATTAAGCCTCCCCAGCTAGTGATTAATGTGGCTGCAAATCCCAGAGGTGCATTCGTGTCTCCTTTGATGAAGAAGCTTGGATCAGGTCGATCAACTAATATTGACTAAAATTCCTTTTTTCCTGACCCATAAGACCTGCCAGGGCTAGGCCCTGCATACCTAGCTGAACTGCTACACTAGTTTCAGCCTCCTTGTGCTGCCTTCACGTCCTCCGAAGACAATAAATTAGCTGTTCCATTCCTCCTCCCCCACTCAGAGCGCTGGCAACAGAAGCTTTTGCTCTGCTGGTCCTAGGCTGTGAAAGTCACTTCCACAATTCTGATGCAACGACACCTTCATTCCTGCTGCTGACTATGGCAATCCTTTCCAGCCGACTGATGCAGCTACTTTCATGCTATTCACTGCCTTGATTGCCTTCCTGACTCAGCTATGCCCAAAGAGCTCAGACCAGGAGTGCACTACAGAAAAGTCTTGTGAGTAATGCTTCATTAGTTTTTGCGGCTTTGTAGTTAATAATAAAAACAATTCTGCATTGCACCCTCAAAAAGGTTAGAAAGAACGGTTAATTGCTTTAGCAGCCTTACTTGCATAGGCAGCAGAAGACCCTTAATGGCTATCAACACAGCACTGGGCAATAAAGGATTGGCCACGGGAGGACTCGAACCCACGACCCGGGTCCTGAAGAGCAAGCACCTTACCTCATGGGCTTGGTTCCAGTGGCGAGAACTAGACATCTCTCTCTAGGCACTTTACATATGCTCTTAAGGAAGCATGCCAATATGGCTATTGATAGCATGCACCGTGTCAGCAGGCATTAGCATAAAAAGGACAAATCACAATGACCTAGAAAATGCTCTTGAGGAACTGCTGCGTTGTTCCTCCTTTTTATGTATCAAGTCAGGGGATGTCATGACGTCAATGAGCTCCAGGCTTTGGGAGCACACGAACTTACGGTACGGTCTACAAAGGCTTTCGGGTTGGTTCGAAGCACAGCTAAACAATTTGAGTGAGACGAGCAGATTGCCTGAATGGGAAGTAGTTCTCATACGTAGGCTGGAGCCAGAGAATGAAGCAACATGAAAGTGAGTGATACAACCTTGATGTCGATGTGTTGATTGACAGGGAGCAAGTGCAGGTCAGAAAGAAATAGTGTAATGCAGCTACTTAAAGCACCTTAGTGTACAGGCCAGACACATCCAAGCAGTGAGTTACAGAAGTCGAGAGGAATGCTAAAAATGCACGGACCAGCTTGGAAGTAGTATACTAGTCTAAACAAGCCCGAATTTTTACAATGTAACTAAGCTGATAGAAGGCATACCGACTGAGGAGCTGATGCAGTCGCCTAGTGCAATTTCACTTTGGGACAGCACACATAGATTTTGTGCAGATGCTAAGGGACACACGCGCGCACACACACACACACACACACACACACACACACACACACACACACACACACACACACACACACACACACACACACACACACACACACACACACACACACACACACACACACACACACACACACACACACACACACACACACACACACACACACACATAGTAGAACCGATTTTGACCTTGAAGCTTTTCACCCTTTAAGTCACGCCATCTGTATAGCATCATTCAATGAGACAGTTCGCTGATGTCTATATTTGGATGCCAACACTGCCTCCAGCAAAAGAGTTAAAAAAGAGAGCTTGACGAGCTGTAAGGCAGGGGAATCAAAGCATACATAAAGCTGTGTGTCACCGGCATAAAGTGAAAGCCAACATCGTGCTGGGCGATTACATCGGCAAGAGGGTGTAAATTGTGAAAAAGAAAGATTAGCAAAGCTAAGAGTCTGCAGGTACTGGCACTTTAGTGGGTCATCGGATAATAATACTAATACATTTAATGAAGAGCCCTCGGAGAACTCAAGCTCTTTCGAGGCGCTTTACAATTGCAACAAAGAAAGCACAATCAAATAGTTAGTGGTAGCATGTTCAATAAACAGCAAGAATAACATGTTTAGGGGTGACATACAGTGGGGCAGCATGTGGATGATTGTTGCCCATTGATATTAATGAGAGTTTTCTGCTCAAGAGTTTCCCTCTGAGGCAGGACCTAAATCCTTGCATTGCAGTGCTAACACTGTGCCCACGCGAGGTGAGAGGCACTCGAGAACTCACATCAAAGGGCTGCCTCGAGCAGTCAATACAGGTCGAGGCAGCTTTCAATGCTGTGGGATACCACTAGTTGGATAATCGCTAGCTGTTTGTGACCTTTCACGACCTTCGGAATGCGCTTGGCAGCACCACCCAGGTGTCTCTTGCTGCCTCAGTGTAGAGTGGGGGCTAGGGAGGTCTTCTGCAGTTTTATTGAGGCTGTAGGCTGACTCGTTTGTCATGTGCCATGGCAAGAGATCAAGACTTGGTACAGTTATTGTCATCGTCGGGCGTCAGGTGATCGATCAGCTGTCACTTGTCCGCTTCGATGTGGCTGCCGTAGAGCCCACGATCCGATCGACGATAGCTTACAGTGTCGCTGGCTTTAGATGGACGACTCTCAGCTTGCAGTCTGCACACTGGCAGACGACCTGGCAACCTTCTCGGCAGTAGGCGACAGATTTAAGCAGCTGTCTTGGCAGCAGAGGGGGCACCTGCCAACACGGGCCTCCACTTCAGTTCTGGTGAGTGCTGCTTGGTGGGCCTACTGAGCAGGCCGAGCACCGAGTGTCGGCTCCACTGCACTTCCCTGCACAGCACCGACTAGCTGCTGCTAGATGGGCGAACGGTCAGGGTCGAGTCATTCAAGAAGCTAACTCGAGTTCAAACCACCCATGTCTACACTGTAAGAGCTGGTCGACATTCCGGCACACAAAAGGTCGTAATGAAAGGCTAGCTCAAGCCACAATGGGCCACCGAGGCACGGAGCCACGGATCACGAGCGAGTTGGCCAAGCTTCGGTTTCTCGAGCATGGGGGTGGCCCACGGTGCAGCCTACCAAGGTTATAGGTATTGCTGTCATGTCATATGCCACAGAAACCTGGCCGTGGTTATATGTGCAGGGCAGCTAATCCGGCCGAAACCAGCTCAGACAGATGGCATAGCAGAAATACCAAGCCCAGGCTCAGCTGTCAAACAAACAATACTCAGTGCAGGGCTGGGCACAGACTCGACCACAGACAAGCTGTCTCGGCTGTATTCGGCATATATGGTGGCCATCAACTGGCATTAACCTATAATTGGTCTAGCTAGTCATACCAAAAGGTAAAGGGGTGTGCCACCGGTCGGCAGCTCTCTGACTGGGGGAGGGGGCAAGAAAGCTGAGCCAATGATGCCCGGAGGTGGTGCAGCACTGGATAGACAGGGAGACCTGGATCGACATTCATTCATTCAACCAGCTAGCTAGCCGAGTGGTCCAACTCGGGCTGAGAGGCCTCCGACCTGTCCAGCATACTGTAGCAGCAGCTCTCTTGAGTTCAGCAGCAACGTTAGCGAGCCAATCCCAGAGAAGGAAACTGGGCAGAGTAGCCACCCAGTGAGAGGAGAAGGAGCAGCAGAAGCTGGGGGAGCAGGCTGCAGAGGCAGCAGCAGCTGAGCCAGAGCACGACCACGGACCTGCCAGGTGGGCGAGACGGATAGCAGAAACTGCCCAGCACGTCAGCAGAGAGCCAGGACCATGCACACACACACACACTGCCTGAGGCAGGGCTGACTAACCAGGTAGGTGAGACTTGGGGCGCCAGTGCTAAAAGCAGCTGCTGCAATTGGCACGGGTTAGAGATCTGGAGAAAGACCCGAGTAGTGGAGCAGCAGAACGATGCATGACTGAGCCAGGGGCATAGGCCATGCGAGTGCATGCACTTGCTCATACTCAAGCGTGCACTCGACAAAAAAACACTCGTACAAACAGACATGAGCATGCCCGAACACACACACACACACACACACACACACACACACACACACACACACACACACACACACACACACACACACACACACACACACACACACACACACACACGTACTTAACGCACACATGCACACAAGCAGGAACAGGAAGAGTTCATGCCAATCAATCAAGAACCCCGAGGTCAGGGGGAGTCTGCATAGTTAAGTGCAGATCCTGGGCAGGTGTATATGTAGGGCTTAATTGCTGCTACTTTGCAGGTGTTCATCAAGCAGCATGCAAAATGCCAGGCCAAAAAGTCTGACCAGGTTAGTGAAGGTATACGGCCGGGATGCTTGAAGGAAAGTACGCGGTCAGATTGGGTGAGGGACCTTAAGAGTGTGGAAGCTTGAGCTATGCTTGAAAGGAATGCTTGCTTGGCTGTTCCTGCTCCAGGGCAACACTCCAGGGCAACGCTTAGCTGCCTCATTGCTAAGCTTCCTCATTATATGCAATAGCATGCAGTCACCTCTTCTGACAGCTAGTGCACTGCCTCTGATATTAGCGCCTTACAAGGCATCGCGAACTCGCAGGCACTCAAAGGAACAGGCCAACTGGCTGTAAGCAAGGTCAGTGCAGTGCACAGGCAGGGGTAAAGGAGGCCTATTTTTTGGCCAAAAACGAAGGGCATGCCGAAAGACATGCCGTCCTATGATTTGATGCATTTGGCATGGTCAAGGTCTGGCCCCAAGTCTTAATCTTTACTACACATTTAATGCTGTGGCCCGGAAATAGTTATCAAGTAGCAGATCCTGATCGTATGAGATCAGACGGCCTGGTGTTCGAAATCCAGCGCCAGTGGCCGACAGAATTGCTCCAACTGTGCGCCACCAAGATCTAAATCATATCGCTAAGGTAGGAACATACCGGTTAGACTTAGTTACATATGATCTGTCACTTAAACCCTCATAGGGCAACCGAAGCGAGAGAGCCCAACTCCCGACTCTGGGAAGCTAGGTGGCTTTTCCGAATGACCCACAGCACCTGCTGGTATAAACATTTCTCTGAGTTTCTCCAGCTCAGTTAACCTTCCAGCCCTGTGGGCCTTGCATGCTTGCTGTGACAGCTGGATTCGGTCTGCACATTCGGCTAGTCTCTAGCATTGCAATCATCCGGGAGATTCAGAGTCGATTTCTACTCCAGATACCACATCTGGTAGAAGCAGAGTCGATGACTGCCAATACATCAATTATTTTCTTTCGAGTGGGTCATGGGGAGCACACACTGTCCGGTTAGGCCACGGTTTTTAAACAGCAATACTTTTGGCATCACGAGAGGTCCACGTGAGTGCACTTGCATGCAATCCATCACGGAATCCCTAAAACTCTCTCTCTCTCTCTCTCTCTCTCTCTCTCTCTCTCTCTCTCTCCAGCATTGCTGCTCCGTGCTGCATGGATGGGAAGACACACAGCGATTGCTCGGCAAGCAGCGTTCACACGGCCCTCAGCTGACCGACCACATCTTGTAGGCAGTCGAGCAGCTCATCGCAAGCACCTGACAATCCAACGCCAGGGTGCCCGTCGTGCGATTGAAGAGCAGCCGGTCGAAGTCGGCCACCGCCTGCCCCCCCCCGGCTTGCATTCGCCTCTTGAGCGCTGTCGCGGCTGCTACGCTGCGCCCAAGCCGCGGGACACCATCCTCCGGCCGACACACCAAGCGCAGCGGCCGAGTTCACGCGCGCCCCATTCATCTCGAGGCCTCTCGAGCTCTCCACGGCGGCAATGAACGGCAGCTGGCTTGCCCCTGCCGACTTGGCTGCGGCCGCCACGGCTGCATCGCTCGACGTTCGCAACACGAACTACGCGACCACCTCCGCCGAGCCGCAGGCGCCGGCCACTCCAGATGACGAGCGGCCCTTGGTGCTGACGGCTGCGTTCGACGCGGCCATCTTCGTCGGCATCCCGCTGGCCGCCGTCGGCTTTGCGCTCGACGTGTTCACGCTGACGGCGCTCGCTCGTCTGCGCATCAGCTTCCCGAGCAGGCGCGTCGTCCTGGCCAGCCTGTGCGTGGCCGACGCGCTGCTCGCGCTCGCCACGCTCGGCCTGCTCAGCGTCGAGTACGCGGGCGGCCGCCGGCGCGCCTGGCCGCCAGCAGCAGCAGCAGGCGACCAGGAGGAGGTGGTGGCGGCTGCCGAGGAGGCCGCCGCCGTCGCCGAGCGGCGCGCCCTGTGCACGGCCGAGGCGCTGCGCTGGCTCTGGGACGCGGCCACCAGCGCGCACCTGCTCACGCTGCTGGCGCTAGCCGCTCAGCAATTCGTGTCGGTGCGCTGGCCGCTGCAGAGCGACGGCTGGCTGACGGCGCGCTGCTCGACGCTAGCGATGGCCGCCGTGTGGGCGGCCAGCTGCGTGCTGCCGGCGACGCGAGCCGTCCTCGTTGCCACGGCGACGGCCCGCGACCGCCACGTCGACGCGTGGCCCGCCAAGGGCACGACTCGCTTCTGCTACCAGCTGGTGCGCTACTTGTACAGCGACGACCCGGTCACCGGGGCCTACGCCCTGCCCTACGGTCAGGCTGAACACGAGCGTGCGGCCATGCTGGCCGAGCTGGCGGTCAAGGGCAGCGTGCTGCTGGCGCTCGGCGCTTCATACGGCTACGTGTTCGCAGCCGTGCACCGGCTGAGCGAGCACGGCGCCGCCGCCTCGACAGCCGCCGCCACCGCCAAGGACGGCAGCCGCGGCCGCCAGCCGAAGCACCCATGGTGCAGCGACCGCCGACGAGGAGAGCGGCGCGTCCTCGTCACGGCGCTCGTCGTCACTCTGCTCTTTCTTGCCTGCTACCTGCCGCTGCTCTGCTACAACGCAGTGCGCATCTACGGCAACTACGAGCACCGCTGGCCGACAGAGATCGGAGCCACCTTGCTCACGGTCGTCTGCGCGACCACGGTGCTAGACCCGGTCGTCTACGCCTTCCGACTGACCGAGCTTCGAGCCGGCGTGCGCAGAGCCACCATGCGCCAGCTGGGTCTGGACGGTCGCCGGTCGGTACCGGACGGCCGCTGCGGTGGCGACGGCTCGGCGGTGCGAGGACCTGCCGGTGCCGCTTTCAAGCGCCTCTGCTGCCGAGCGGCCGACAGGCACGACTGCTGCCGGCCGCACGGCGGCAGTGGCGGCGCCGTGTCGCCGCAGCGGGCGACTTCGGCGCTCACGCTCTCGCCGCACACGTCGATCGATTCGGCTAAGGCCGGCCATGCGGCAACAGAGAACGGCAAGGCGGTCCAGCCGCAAGGACATTCGCCCGTGTCCTCGCAGTTCGGGGTCGTCGAGCCGGACGCGATGGACAGCCTCATTCAGGGAAGTGCCTGCTGACCGGAGGCGGCTGGCCGCAAAAGTTCCAAGCTTGTGGTCTAGTGCTCTGGACTCTCTCTCTCTCTCTCTCTCTCTCTCTCTGTGGCAAGCGCCACCCCCCCCCCGGGAGATGGGTGAGTGAGTGAGGCAGTGAGCTTTCGTCGCACTACAGCTCTACACTGGGCCAGTGAGCGGTGAGCCAAAGGCCGAGGAGCAGAGGGGCTCGGCTGCTGCTCGGCAGATGATGCTGGCAACGCTCTGTGACCCCCAGCTCGGCAGAAGCAGCTGGCAGCAACCGTGGTGGCAGAGCCGTCGTCCATCAGAGCTGGCTGAATCGAGAAGTGCTTACTGGGTTTTGTTATTTCCTAGGAATCGCCTTTCAGCCAGTCAGTCAGTTTCTAATTGAAAACTAATGGACCAATAGAGCGCTGCCCGAGTGAAGTTGCTGTTAGCAATAGCTCGGATGAAGCAGCTCACTGACCGAAAACAAGAAAAGGCTAGTCACTCAACTTGGCTTGCCAAGCAAAAGTGAGTGATACAACCAAAGAGAAAGGCAGGCAGAGGGGGCAGGGGATGCTGGCCACTGCCACGGACCGAGGCCTGCTATGTGTGCCCATTCAGTGGCAGTGTTCGTCTGCTTTCGTGATCCTGAGCGAAAAACGGGCCAAGCGGCCAGGACCTTGCAAGACTGCCAAGCTCCAACCAACCAGCCAGCCAGCCAGCCAGCGCGGCTGGGGAGTGCAGTAGCAGAATAGAATGCACGAGTATATATGTACGCATCTATGCATCCCACCAGTGTTCTATGCTAAGCCGAAGCGGCTACGTGGGAGTAATGGTGAAGCATCTTTTTACACAACACTCAATGCCAAGGCAGTGGCTTTTGACATGCTTACGGTGGCAAACTGACTTATGCTGAAGGAGTGGCTGTGGTGGTGGTGGAAAGCGGCAGCAGCTGCTGCTGCTGCCACGGAAAGAAATACAGGAAGGGAACACCGGAGCCATGCATAATAATAATCACGTCAATAAAATAAGTCATTTGATAGCAACCTAAGAGGATTAAATCTCTCTTCTCTCTCTCTCCGTTTCCCCCTCTCTCTATCACTAGCTCTCTCTCTCTCTCTCTCTCTCTCGGCACTTTACATATGTTGTAAGGAAGCATGTCAATTGGTTAATGAGAGTATGCAGTGTCTACACACATAAGCACATAAAAGGATAGTTCCCAGGGACCCAGCATTTGCTGTGAGTAAAAGGCTTTTAGCTTTGTTTGATTACGTTGTTAAGTCATCAGGTGATGACGAAATGTCAGCTGCTAAAAGCTCCACACTTAGAGAGCCAAAAGTGGGTGACACAATTTTGAAGTCGATACTAACGCAATACAAAATAATCGGTCAAACATTAAGGTAGCCAGCCCCCCATTGAATTTCTCGAGGAAGACGACAGGTCAAAGATACTGTAGTCTTGCTTGGTTGCACTTGCCAGCTGTACAGTGCTCGAACTCTACGATGCAGGTCATGGGTATGAGGTCAGCAGCAGGCAATTCTATATTGCCTAATATAAGTGGATGAAAGCTAAGGCTCTTCTGCATGTTGCTATGAAAGAATATGGCTGTCGAATGATTTTTACTTCCGGAGCATGCTGCGCACACTGCAAACAAAATGCATAGTGTAACTCTTTAGATTGGCAAAGGCATCCTGATGCAGGGGCAATTTTTTTTCATACATCGAAAATGTCTTGCTCTTCACTCTTTCGTGAGACCGGAAAAACTACTTTCTTGCCTGCTGCCAAGGCACTACAGCAAAATCTGTCAAAGGCTGCGTATGACTAGTTACTACCTCACTCACCACCACCTACGACTAGTACAGCTGTTACTGGAATTGCTGCTTTTAATTCTGATAGCGGGCCAGAACAGAGCTGTCCTCTCCATGTCCAAACCGGCGGAGAGCTGCTAAGGATGGCTGCAGTGAACAACGCCTAGATTCCCTGCAGAGGGCCGATTGTACGCTCTTTTGCCCGGACACGCCCTGCAGTGAATCATGCCACACCCGGCTAACTGGGCCAGCCAACGTGATGCGGCACACCGACCGAGATGTATCAGGGCTAAACCACTGCCCCAACAATGCGCATGATCTCAGCTCCTTTCCCCCTCTCTCTCTCTCTCTCTCTCTCTCTCTCTCTCTCTCTCTCTCTCTCTCTCTCTCTCTCTCTCTCTCTCTCTCTCTCTCTCTCTCTCTCTCTCGAGCCTTCTGACAAACTACAGCATACATAACCACACACTTTCGGTAGAACTTTTCCAGCTGCACCGGAAGACAGACCTTCATTGGTCATCCTATACCTTGCCGGTCACGTGGTCGGCACAGGACACACCGACCAGCCCTCAGCTGAGATGCCCCACCGAGCGCCGAACACGGAGGTTGTGCAGCCGCCTAGTGTAGCAGATGCAACAGGATTAATGCAGCAGTAAGGTAGAGCGTCACAGCTAGCTCTCTCTCGTGCATGCAATCCGGGTCATCATGAGGGCCACAAGCGCTTCCTACTCAGCCAACGACCGGCTGCCAAAAGTTGCAAACATGGCGACCACACACCGATGCCTACCGGGCAGGTGCCAGCAAGGCGCGAGAGCGCCTTGCTGCGTAGGCTCACCTCGAAGCTTCCGTAAACGAACCACATGATACCGACGGCTGGCACGACCAGCTGCGTGCACTGCGAGGAGTTGGCAGCATAGAACAGCAGCTCATCGAGGCCTTGCACCAGCAGGTCGCTACAAACGAAGCGACAGGCAGTGAATCGTTAAAGAGAGGATGAGAGAGAGAGAGAGAGAGAGAGAGAGAGAGAGAGAGAGAGAGAGAGAGAGAGAGAGAGAGAGAGAGAGAGAGGAGCAGCAGCAAGCTTCTGGTGAGCTAGCCTAGGCGAGCCCAGGGCTTGCGGAGAACGCAGCAGCAGCAGTTCTCACGATCGTCAGTGCTTAGAGAGGGCACTTGAATCGCTTTCAAACGTGCTCAAAGCCACGATGAGCCAAAGACATCACCAGTGACTGTTGGAGCAGTGCATGTCACACTTGACGGACCGCAGTAAAGGTCGGATCCTATACATATATGCTTATCGCTATTTGCTGCTTGTGCGGGAAGCCCAGGAAAATAAGACACCGACAACCTGCCGCTGCTGCTGCTGCATGACTCGTACATTCGCGACACTGACATCGCGTCAAGACTTTTTCATGCTGCTCGCAACTTGCTGCAGGTCCTTCTGACAGTGCATCTGAGAGGCAATTACAATTGGCGCAAAACTAAGCAACTACTCTTGCCTAGTGTGAATAGCGCTTGTCCTGTAGCATGCATCTGTATGCAATCTGGGTTGTCCTATTCCGAAGTAACATTTCAATATACAGCCACATCAGCTCCAGTCAAGTCTGCCTACTTTCAGCTAGATAGCACTGCAAAAATTCGGGCCTGCTTAGATAACGATACCACATCCAAGTTGGCCCATGCATTTGTGACAATGTCTAGACTATGGGTGTAAATTAATTACTTGCATATGTTCGGGCCTCTCAATTAAGCTCTTACGGTTTGCATAAAACTCTGCAGCCAGGATTGCCGGTCGTTAACGTCACAGATGCCACATTAAACCACTTCTCCCCTTACCCGACCAGAATGACTCTAAATCAAGCAGTGTCTCGAATTCAAGGTTTCGTCACTCAATTTTAGGCTCCTTGGTTTTGTCAGATATTTTTAGGTCTCTCCGTTCTTTGCTTCTGACTACCTATCCCAACCGCTTCCAAATCAGGGTAGGCAAAGTATCACCAACTTGTCTGAATGGAGACGTTTAGCTATGCCTCTGAACAATCTCAAATCCTTTAGAAACCGTGCCTTTAGTTAACGTAATCCCAAAACCGGGAACTCACCCCCAACTGACATTAAGACATCCCTCCTGACCCTAATGGATTTAATAATAATAGTAATATAATATAATTCATTTCTATACCCCCTTGAGAGAACTTAATCTCTTATTCAGGCGCTTCACATATTCCACGGGGCTCGAGCCCACGACCTCGGCCAGGCCTTGGTCGAGGCTAGAACCTAACCACTGGGCCACATTTAGAAAGAAAGCTCAGAAAACATCTGTTCCTCACATCATTCGCTGTGTCTGTGTGAATCGCCCTTTGTGCACTTATTCATGCTGACACGGCATTTTGTCACAAACCAATCGACATGCTTCCTTTGCAGTATACAGTGTATGCAAAGTGCCCAGAAAAAGATGCAGTTCTCTCAGGGTGCTATAAAAACTTCTTATGATTATCATTATTATTACTATTATTACATCATAACTGCCACAATACACCACTTTTCACAATCCTTCGCTCGCTCCCTCAAGTATCGACTGCAAGATTTTGTTTAGGCCCTTTCGTTCTAGCACTCCTGATCTACCTATCTGATGTACATCCTAATCTGAATGCTTGCCTTGCAGACATTCTATCATGGATGTCAGCAAATTTCCTTAAACTAAACAACAAACTGAACTGCTGCTCATAGAACCCCATAAACATGTGACTGGACTAGAAGACTCTTCTAATAGGTTATGCTGTTGTGTGACCATCATCATGTGCTCAGAATTTAGATGCCATCTTTGACAGCTGCCTAAATTTTGAAAGCTTCTTTAAGAAGACTGCCTCCACAAGTAGCCACCACGTCTCGATCCCTATCTAAGATTAGGAACTGTCTTCCACGGTGGCTTGTAAAGAAATGAACTAGCTCCCTAGTTTTGTGCTCCCTTTGCAGCAAATGTAGTGCCTAAAAAGAGATCGAGTTCTATGAGGGTGCTATATCAAATGTATTTTTATTATTATTTTGTCTTGGCTAGATTATTGTAATTGCCTTTTGGCTGGGCTGCCGAAAAAAGCAACTAGACCGCTGCTGACTATGAATATGGCTGCAAGGTTAGTCTTAATGTCCCAGAGGTTTGAGCACGTGTCTCCTTTGCTGAAAGAGCTTGGATGGCTGTGGGTTGATCGATTGATATAGACAAAGTTCTTACGCTGACCCACAAAGCCCACCATGGCTTGGCTCCTTCATACCTAGCTGACTGCTGCACCAGTTTCAGCCTCCTTGCACCTCAGGTCTTGTACGGATAATACATTAGTTGTTCCATTCCTCTGCTTAAAGACCGTTAACGACAGAAGTTTTTGCTCTACAGGCCCTAGACTGTGGAACGTACTTCCACAGTTCTTAGGCAACAACAACTACTCTCCTGCTGCCGACAATAGCACATCCTTTTCAGCCGTCCCAAACTGCTGCTTCCATGCTAATCACTACCTCAACTGTTCTCCTGACTGAGCGATGCTTCTTATGTTGTCTTTGTTGAGATACACCCACGCCCGCCCGCGCACACACACACGCACGCGAGCACACACACACACACACACACATATCAGGCGAGGCTTCGTACCACCTACTCTTCTGGTTCTACTGGTTTGATTGTGCCTCTAATGAACATCAAACCATGCCTTCAGCTCATACGTCCTCCAAGCCTCGAGCTCACTACCCACTGAGATGATGTCAACTCCTGATTTCACGAAATCGAGAAAAAATACTACCTGATTTTACAGCCTCTTATGTATAGCAACAGAAGAGCCTTTATGGCTATCACCACCGCTTGCAGCGGCGATAAGGATCGCTGGTCACAAGATTCGAACCAACGACCTCGGAACCGAGGTAGTGAAAAAAGCAACTGCCTTAAATTTAATAAGAAGCTACAGCAACATGTTGACCACAGCCTTCACTAAGTCCACGTGAATCGAAATCTTCCTTGCATTCTTTGGTTTGCTGAAACTAATTGACAAGCTTCCTTTTTTATATATGTAAAGTACTTACAAGGAGATTAGGTTTATTGGAGTTGGTACATACATGTTACAGTATTACTACTCAGCAGGTATCTTGAAAAATGGCTTACTGAGTACAATCGCTCCAACATCACATCGCTCAAAAGCTGGCCAAGCTCCCTTGCCCTGTTTGATGTGACCGAGCCGCCCCTCCCTGCTGAAATCGATAAACTGCTGACAACCGATGCCGCCCCTACAGGCATTTCTTCCTTTCATACCACCAAGGTCAATAAATAACTGGTGCAGGAGCAGCCACGGTCACTGATTCCTCCCTCAATTTCATACTGTTTGCAGCAATAATAATAATAGTAATATGTTTGTATGGTGCCCTCGGAGAACTCTCTAGGCACTCTACATCTCTTTCTAGGCACTTTACATTTGCTGCAAAGGAAGCATGATCGAGTCAGTCCCCTTCAAATGGTCTTTCAAATCTTTTATTTAGACTCCTACACCGGAATTTGCCAATGGTGGCTTTAATCTACCTACTAGTCTTAGGAACCCATCTTATTTTATTTTATAGATTTCTGATCTCGTTTTTGTTACGTGACATAGAAATCTGGATTTTAACATTCATTTCAATCACCAAAATGAACCCTTGTGTGCCGACTTTTTCTAATTAACTGCTTCATTTTCTTTTGTGCCTTATGTGCATGAACCGATCTACAACGAAGATCACACGAGATCAAATATTCGTCCGTGCTTATATGATGCCAACTTCTATTACTCCCAAATTCTGCACAGCAGACCACATCAGGATCTTACTCGGTCTGCAGTGCTTCCTCTTCGGTATCTTATATTATCTGCAAATGTTGAAACATTCAGACTCTTGATATTAATGCTCTCAGCACGAAAACATCTTTTTCACCCCAGCTGCTCTGCTCGATCCTCAGTTTGTTTTTAGCTCACTGGCAAAATGCTAAAAGATGAACACTAGCTGACGATTTGGACGAGTTTGCAAATGTGACAAAGAATGGTGTACATCCTTGCCCAGATGGCCTATGGTTTACTATATACGTTAAACTATTGCTACGACTACTAATCACAAGAGAGTATGTAAAAGACCAGGACTGACTATTATCGACTTTCACATGAAGACTAATGCAGATCATGCCAATTTATTCTAGCTAAAGCAGAGTCTAGTATTGATAAAAACACAGTAGCAGCACAGATACACAATCCAAAAGTGCCCATGTCGACCATCGATCATAACCGCTCCAATGCCAGAGATCTTGGTGATACTTGTAGTAATCTAGAACATTGGCCCTCCAGCTTTTCCCTACAGCACGATATGTAAGATCAGATATAGGTAGTCCACATCCAAGGTACAATTTCCACTGGACTCCCCACCCTCAGTTCCTTGCAGTACCTCAATGTCCACTTTTCAGCCGACAACTACTGACATTATCTTAAAGTTCATCCACCTGTCTAAGAAGACTACTATCCTCTCTTACAGTTGTGCATAGACTTGCCCTGCACAACGATCACTATAAATGTGTCCGTGCAGCTTCAGCTCTGGTTTCGGCATTCTCCAAAAAAGCTATTGTTAGGCCACTCGTTAAGGATGAAACACTAGACCGGGAGACATGTAGCAACTTCTGCCTTGTCTCCTTTTCGGCGATTCCAAATAAAAGGCAGTGTGGAGCGAGTATAGCAGCGGCTTGTTACACGGCCTGCAGAGCTACAGGCTCAGTTCGGGCGAACCGCCACCGAACTGGTAGGCTCATCTAGGGGATGGATTCAGGCTGCTTCCTTGGGTGCTCCTAGTGGACCGACTGACATCCAGTGCTTCGGCTGTCTGCAAACACTTCGACCTGCTGGTATGCATCACTTAGCTAGCTGAGGCACTTCCAACCCCTAGCAGGTGCATAGTTGCTAGCGTCTGAGATCGTTGGCCAAATAGAGAAATCCTTGAAATTTCCTTGGCAGGCAAAGATTGGTGGTCTCTATTAACACTGAGGGAATTGAAATTCAAAGTAAACAGTACAAGATCACCATAAATAGTTCCAACATGCTGCTCTACAGCATTAGTCATAGAAACCATGAATACACAATAAATATTTCCTTTCTATTTGTCTTGCAGTATGCACAACACAAACTCTGATTGGTCAAGTGCTGAGTAGTTTTAATGGCACTGATGGTTATGAATCACACTGGAGATATATGTTCAAGTGGGATAGGATCAGACATCAGTACTGCTGTTAGTGTGATTCATTAATCAAATCATTGTGATTCAGCACCACAACAGTTACATGAACCACGGGAATATGAATTTACCTGCAGAATTCGTCCAGCTCTCCCACTGGGGACGTCATTAACGTGTTCAGTAGCAGCTGCAATACGGATCTGACCATCTCCAGACAGGGTTCTGAGATACATGAATGTCCAGCCTAAATAATAGCAGGTAAATTAAGTCAAACTTGTGATAGAACATCCACTCCCAGGCATTACACGTGTCTAGTCAAAGAGTGGGCGCGTGGAAGAGGAAGGAAGCGGATTCACGTTCGACACGAAGTGGCCATGCAGTCATATCAATCACATTATTTTGTAAGTAGCAGCAAACTTGAAACAGCAGGGCAATTATAAATACTACTCGCAGGCTTGCAGTAGTGCGCTAGCTTCAGTATCAAATGGACCACAAGGCTATTTTGGTACTAACATTCACCCACTGTCTTCCCTTTAATTAAGGGTAGCCGACTGTTGCAGCAGATGAAGCATCATCACAAATGCCTATTTTGGTATGCTTGGTTTGACATTTCACTGGGCTTCGGCCCTCTTGATAGAAAGAGCAATTAATTTTTTATGTCAAACCATTCTGATGTGAAAACAGTCCCCTTCTAGCTTTATTTGGGTATGCATATCCACCCATGCTTACGCCAAGGCGGCACATACGTGATGCATAGGATACCCGACTGGACACGATTGCTGCTAAGCCCAGCCACTACTTGCCAATAGCATGGGCTTTGGCTCCTCGACTAATTATCAGTTGCCCTTACTTAATTCTCTCCCCTCCCTCCCTCCCTCTGTCTCTGTCTGTCTCTCTCTCTCTCACTGAGCAGCACACCAAAGAGTCCCCACTTTCACCCAGTACCACAGTCAACAGCAGCGCTGACAGCCACGGCAGTCGTCTTGATGCATCCACTAATTCACAGTCTACCACATGTATCCTGCGCTATAAGATATCCTTTATATGTTTTTCATAATCTGCTTGTCTACACTACTATTTATCATACTACTGGTAGTACCTACTCTTACTACCCCTAATCTTATTTCAGTGCCTCCTGACGATGCCCACTCATATGAGTTAAGTGACCACAGGGACCTTTAACCGATGCAGACGCTTTCCATACATTTAATAATTTCCCATGCATACAGTTCATCCCGCTATTCTTAGTAGGCTGACAACCAACAATGTGCTCGGTGGGCTAACAACCTATTCAATTCAGTTACAAATTTCATGCTCGATCGATAACCTTTTCAGCTGGCAGTGGCTAAGCTCAACTGTAGCTAAGTTCAAAAGAGAGCCCGTGATAAGATAAATCTAACGAGAGAGAGAGAGAGAGAGAGAGAGAGAGAGAGAGAGAGAGAGAGAGAGGAAGTGGAAGAGAGAAGCAAGGGAGAGAGAGAGAGAGAGAGAGAGAGAGAGAGAGAGAGAGAGAGAGAGAGAGACTGAGAGTGAATGAGCAAGAGACAGATGGCAAAGACAGAGAGGAGAAGAAGAGAGAGAAAGAAAGGAGAGGGAATGTGATGAAAGAGAAATAGAGGGGAGGGGAAGAAGATGAAAAATGAGGAAAGGAGAGGTAAGGAGAGGAGAAGGGAGTAGAGGAGACAAGAGGATAGGGTAAGAGAAGAGAAGGGAGGGTAGTGGATGGAAAGGGCTAAGTACTTACAGCATAAGCTTACCAGTCAGGAATCCCCATCCAAAGCCTTCCCATTCATACGTTTCTGGCATCTGCCAGGCAATTCTCTCAAAATCAGGGCACCAAATTGCATGCCCTAATTCTGAACGGTTTGGAGAAAGGTTTGCTCTAGGGCAGACAGCAATACAGACAACAAGTTTCAAATGCACCAGCTCAGCCCAACAGGCTTCACATGGTGGAAAGTCTAACCGAGGCAGAACAGTAGGGACAAGAGGAAGCAGGAAGAAGAAGGCATAGGAACTGCTACACCAATCGAGCCACAGACCCAGTGAGGGATTTCACATCTTGCAGCCACAAGGCTGAGGCTGCAAGATGCATGCCTACATGTTTCTAACAGTCCATTCAGGCAATAGTATCTCATTTTTCTGTCCGATGTCTGCCTAATAGTTTAATATCGGCCAGACTAGTTGCCAGTCACTCCCCTCTCTTCAGTGTGCCCATTTGCTCTTCCGGTTCTCAGAACACACTCGGTCGAATTGACGAGTTGCCCAAGAGTGACAACACTTTACCCACGAGGTAACTCCTTCACAGGCTATTAATTAATATTAATTATTATATTATTTTTATTATTATTTAATTATTATTATTATAATATGAAATATTAATTGCTTCCACTATGTTGCCCTCAAGTAGCTATGGGCTAACCGAAAGCTTCTCCCGATGAGAATTGTAGTACTGCACATGATACATGCTTATTTTGCTATCTCAAAGCCAGGGTAGCTTCCCAGCTGCAATAGGCGACCAAAAATACGCACCTAACACAGTAAAAAGCAACACTGATACAATATTTGTGCTGTGAGGAATGCTTGAAGCAGTGCCTAAGACAACATAATCTCTTTCAAGGAATCCATTGCAACCGGGTCTGCAAAACAGCAAAAGCAAACCGAACTGACCACTAGATTGATGAAAGCAGCTCACAAAGCTGGACAGCTTTACAAATGGCCTCCGGAATAGATTCAAGGTCACCCATAAGCTTGATTGACTGGCTACAATAAGTGGTGATGTGAGACCACAGAAGCTCGTAGTGCATAACCACCACTTTTAAAGGGCCATGCTCTTCCTGTGCACCATCTCTTGTTCTGGCTTCTAAACGGCATCTGTCACGATTGCCCAGCTAATAAAATAGTTTAGGAATCGGAATCCAATTTCTGTGCCCCTAAATCTCCGCTGCATTTCGTGTGCCAATAAGTCTGCAAATGCTCGAGCCAAAACGACTCATTATCTTATCGCAATAGCAAAGTGGCAGTGGTAGCAGGAGGTGAACATTTAAACCAGTGCTCATAAGACGGGATAACCACAGGGGTGAAGGACATCATCCAAACAGCTTCATTACTCGTTTTTTGTAAAGCCGAGTTTGCAGCTATCAACTTGGTCAACGATAAACATACGGTCTCTTGGTGTTAGACGTCGGGAATTAATCCTGCATTAGTCACAACAATCCATGCCAATAGGTGGAAACAATCCAACATTTCTATTTTTTGTTTGTTAATTACTATAAGGGATGCTAGGGTGGTCGGTACCCAGTCCAAGAGGTTGCAGTGGAACTGTTGCTGAGTTTGGGCTATGGAAAGTTTAGTTCATGACACAAAGCATCTATGCTGGGGAGAGTAAATGCACCAACCATCGACAGCCACAGCTCTTCCGGTTGGACCAGCCGTCGCAAGGAAGTAAAGGTAGGATTCAGAAGGTAGTTCAGGAGAAAGGTAGGATTCAGGAAGCGACCAGGAATTGAGACATGGAAACTTTTAATTGAAGGAGCTCTATTTGGACTCACTGTTTAAATCAAACTTGCTGATTAAACATCCTCTTTTTGTACAGCGACAGAAGAGCCTTTTAGGGCTATCACCACCGCTTGCAGTGGCGATAAAGAATCGCCCACGGCAGGAATCGAACCCACGACCTCGGGACCAAGGTCGTGAAAGCAACCGCCTTACATAGTGTGCCATCACTACAAACATACCAAACCATGAAACTAAAACCATGACAGATCTCGTTAAATGAACCACATGTTGACCCATAATAGTGCACATTAACGGTGCCTCCAATACAAACGTGGAGCCGACGAGCTGTCTGGTCTGTCTCTGTGTGTGTCTCTCTCGCTCTCTCTCTCCCTCTCTCTCGGCCCGCGTGCACACACACAGACACTCACATGCATGCATGCACACACACTCACGCACACACACACTCGCGCGCACACACACACACACACACACACACACACACACACACACACACACACACACACACACACACACACTCTCAGCACAGATATGCTCTGATATAGGCAAGCTGGCCTGTGACCCCCACGCATTTAAAGAGATGTGCACACACATGGAGACAGCTCGTGCCAATGCCTTTGTTACCTGCTTGACAAAGCCACTGACTTCCCTGAACAGATCAGTGGCCATTCCATCGTGGAGCAGGGCCCGAATCTCGGCAGCCAGCTGCACAAACATCTCCTTAACGTCTGCACTTGCAGCTGCATTCTCATAGGCATCCAGTGGCTTGCTCAGCTCCAGCATGAGCCTAGATAAAAACGAAATGAGGACCACAGTCGGTCGGCAGGCTGGTGTGTGCACGGGGTGAGGGAAACAAAAGGGTGCACAAGAATCCCAAAACACGTGAGATGCAGTTTCTCTTAAATCACCATGGCAACAGAGACCGTGTGGCCAGCAGCAGCAGCAAGCTCATGGCAAAGCTCACAGCAAGCAGCCAGTTGGTGCATCATCCACCTGCCCCCTCACTCTCCCAGGGCTATGTGCCACACCCCTGCCTCTTGAAAAAAATCTATTGCATAAGAATTGCAACAGCGAGTTCGATAGTCTTAGATGAGCCGAGTCAAGAGAGACAACTGTGACAATTAAAAGGAGCACATGCAAATTGCCTGCTGCTTGCCTGCTGGCACTGCGAAGCAGATTTTATCTTGCACAAGTCATTAGACCCAGCTGCACTCTGAAGCAGAGTCCCTAACCACGAGGTTTTTAGTGGGAACCAGGCTTGCCCGAATCGATGCTGCAATATCGCCAACACCACCCGAGCGAACCGAGGTGCAGTGCACACTTCTCTGCTGTGACCGAGTGTAGGACAAAGGCAGTCGGGTGCAAAATCACCATAGTTCATAGCTCGCACGATCAATAATCACCGGAAGACTTGCAATGGCTGCTAAACGAAAAACAAGATAGAGGGCAGAAGGGCAGTGCCCTTTTAATAAGGTTAGCTGATTCAACAGCTACATTTGTAAAGAGGTAGAAGAGCCTCGAAGGACATCACCATCTTTTGTAGTTGGCAATAAAGGATCGCCAACTGCAGAGTTCGAACCCACTACCTGGGTCGTGAAGAGCGAGCGCCTTAATTCCTGGACTGAGGCACTAGGGCTTTTTCACACATCCGGATAGAAAGGCAGAAAGAAGCCTTGCTGTCGGCTAGAATTATGACCGATCTCGGCAGCCTGGATCGACTCACAACCCATGACTGCCTCTGTATGCAGCTGCATAACTGGCTGATGCATCGTACAATCTGCTCCGGTTGGCACCAGAAAAGGGGCCATGCATTGTCACTCTGGAGCTAAGACTCCATAGTTACAATCTATCCATTTACAAACAGACACCTTGCATTTCCGCACATCATGCTTACTACTATGTAACAAACAAAAAGCTGCAGTACCCAAATACTAGCAATTTGGAAAAAATATATGAAAATTAAAAATTATCAATTAGTTAAAAATTTTCACAAGATGATTTCGTTTAAATTTAAACTACAAGAATACTAACTGCAAGTCCATTTTCTTACTTGGGTTCTGCAGCATGTTTAAAATAAACTTACGCACCTTAAGTTTTCCCGAGACGCTTCTAACTGATTCAACTTTGCATTGTATACCACTTACTGAACTGAGCTCATCTAAAATCTTAGCAATGAATTAGACGTGCTAACACCGAATAGCCAAGACAAGTGGTCAATGGCTATCATTACCACTTGCAGACGATTATTAAGGACCACCCACTATAGCATCGTGCTGACAGCAAATGACATTTGTCCAAAAACATTAACACTTTCAGTAAAATACGTTTCTCATTCTCCACACACTTCTCTGCATAAATATGGCAGCCATCGATCTAGAATAAAGCGCTCTGCAGCAATGATTTCTGAACCCACACATTAAGTAATTTTTAACAATACCAGTCACATTTTACCTTTTTTTGGTCAGTCCCTTCACCGTGGTCATAAACTTGGTGTTTTGATTGGGCTGTAGTTTAAGAAGTAGTTGCCTGTTATTAATTGAACAATAGAGGAACCGTTTTACATCAAGTTTAAAAAATAATCTGCAACTAACTGTCAAGTCTGGAATTCATCCTCACTTTTGACAGCTACGGTACAAATAAATGATTTTGAATGCAGTTGGTGATATCGAAGCAAGCAGTGTTTTGTTTTTAGCATTCAACCAAGTTCAAGAACTGAACACTTTATTGGTCCGAGTTACGAAGGCCTGAAGTACCAAAATTTTCTTCAGAAATGTATATATTTAGGTTCAAACAAAAACTCCTGCTCATGCCTGTCAGAACATTGTGAGGCTGTCAATCCTTCAGCATATCATCATATCCAGCAATCCACATGGCGATCTAGCACGTCGTTTCTTCAATTTCCTTGTAAGCCGAAGAGACAAGATCGAAGAAACCATGGTCACTGAAATCCCAATTATTGTCCTTCTGCCTGTTCTCCCTGCCGTACTCCTTTTCCTTCTCTGTGCTCTACTTCTCTGTATGTTTTACGGTTCCTACTCTATTACTGTTTAAGCATAAGCCTGATAAATTCATCTCAGGTGTTAATCCACAGCTACTACTCCGACAACCGCAATTACCAACACCATATATATATATATATATATATATATATATATATATATATATATATATATATATATAATTCATTTGTATATATAATTCATTTGTATATATAATTCATTTGTATATATAATTCATTTGTATAGCACCCGAAGAGAACTAAATCTCTATTCAGGCACTTCACGTATACCTCAGGGCTTGAGCCTACGACCTCAGCCAGACCTTAGTCGGGGCGAGCACCTTAACCGCTGGACCAACCCAGCTCGGCATTTACACTAATACCTCCGGGTCTTAGCTCAGGGGTAAGGTGCTCGCTTTCACGACTCGGGTGGTGGGTTCCAGTCCTGCAGTGGTGGATTTTTTCTTATTGACCACTGCAATCAGCAGTAATAGCCACAAGGCCATGACGTAGCCCAGGGGGCAAGGTTTTTGCTCTTCACGATCGAGGTCGTGGGCTTCAATCGTGCAGTGGGCGATCCTTTCTTACTAACTCCAAGCAAACCTTTCTTACCAACTGTGGTGATAGCCGTTAAGGTTTTTCTGCTGCTATATAAATGAGGCTGTTAAATCAGCTCATCTTTATTTTAACACCATACTACTAATAGTACTCGTAATTTTAATAATAATAAAGCCGTTGCATGGTACCCTAAGATAATAATTCTTTGTGGGCAGTTTAATATGCTTGACAGAAAGCATGTTAAGAGGTCGGTGATACCATGGTCAGTATCGGCAGGCATAAGCACGCAAAGAAACGATTAACATGGACCCAGCGCATGCTGGACAGAACTGGTGTGCTTTCAGCTACTTCTTACATGTGGTCAAATCAGGGGTTTTGTGCCGCCAGTCCAGAACCAATGCCTATTCTGCTTATGGAGACGTGATAACTCACTAGGTAAGGCGGTTGCTTTTCGCGACCTCGGCCCCAAGTTCGTGGATTCGAATCCTTCGGTGGACGATCCTTTACTGCCACTGCCATCTGTGGTGATAGCCTTTAAGGCTCATCTGTTGCTATACAAAAGAGGCTGTTAAATGAGCTAGTCTTTTTTTACTCTTCACAAATGCACAAATGCACAGATTTGCGACTCTCCACTACTGCTGTTAATAAATGTGTCCTTAGCCTCAAATGCCCTTACAAGCTCTTAAGAGGAATATAACTTCCACCTAGTCTCCCGTCTGCTATTCCCATCAAAGTTGTTTAACCGAGTAGTGGCAGGGCAGCTGAACGCCTACTTTAAGCATCATACCTATTAAGCAAATGAAAGTCGTGATTTAGAACTAATCTCTCAAATAGAACTTTCTTCATGAATGCACACGTAGTCTCTTGTAACGAGATGAAACCAAGAAAATGCTCTCTGATTATCGCTTTGGTTTAACTTAGGTGAAATAACGAATAGTAAGGGTCATCTGTTCAGTGTGGCTTACATCTGGGTTACAGTCAAGGATATCTTAAATAGTATTTTGCTTATTTGGCTGCTTCTGTAATCTGATGCTTTATTGTAGAAGCTCGTATTAACTCATTCTGGATATCTTTGACGAGATGATGTGCATAGGTTTCTTTGTAAGTAACCCTCCGCAGGTGTTCCATCATCAGAGGATCAAAGAAGACCAGAAACTCAGTGAATTTGACAAAGTTTCCATTTTAAGGTGGGAAAAGCTTTTCATTTAATCCACGGAATGCCAAATTTTTTTTAGTTTTAAGTACCCTTGCTAATGCAATGAGGCACTCCAAGAACCTGTTACCAATACCCATTTTGCTGCTTAAGCTTCTGTTGAATTGTCAGATCTATTGTCTTGCTTTCTGCTAGCTGCACCTCCAATTCCCTACAAGCCTGATAACTTTCTAAGCATGAAGGACTTTTCTCGTATGAGGACAAACCTGCAGACATATTTTTCTGATCTTTACAGCCACTTGCATAGTTCAACATGGTTCATCACGAGACAGCTCAATCAAATGTTTTCAGTAACCTTCTCCGGCATGCTAATTTAATTAGTCCTAGTTCTGCTTGATGATTGGTAGAATTTGACATCATGGGCCATTAAATTCTTCTTGGATACCTATCGTCTTGCCTTGGCATCTGGTGTGGCACTGCAAAAGGTTCAAGTTAGTACAAGATTCAGGTCATAAATGCCCAACTGCTGCTGGTCATCTGCTGAGCCTAACTAAGCAACACCGAGATCATCACCTAGGGATACGATCAACCTCGCCTTTCTACATGCTATGCTCTCCCTTTTGCCGATGTAATCACCAAGCACAATCTTGGCTTTCATTTCTATACAAAAGAAAGTTCAATTCTCCCAGTGCTTTGATCATTCCCAGTCTTCCTGTACCGCTGACTCTCTCGACTAGCACACAGCTTGCATTACTGAAATAAACACTTGAATGGCAGCCAACTTTCTTAAATCAAATGAGACAAGACCGACCTATTAGCAATCGGCAGGCCAGCTACTCGGAAACTAGACTGCCTTTCCACCAAAACTGGCTTAGACACTATCTCTCCTTCAATCTCTGTATGGAATCTGAACACCCTATTTAAGAAGTACTGTACCTTTCGATGGGCGAGCATAGAAGTTCGACAGTACAGCGTACAATAATAATAATAATAACAATAATAATAATAATGTAGCGGCCTTGCTGGCCTTGGCTGAGTGATAGCGCGAACAAGAGCTGTTCGGTGGCGGGCTAGAGCTCCTTTGTCCTGGAGCAGTGGGCCAGAGGAGCGTCAGTGCGGGTACAGAGGAAGCGCTTAAGAGCAAGCCAGGAAGCTCTGAGACGAGCGGTGGCGATTCGGCCTTTAGACTTGGTACGGTACGCATGGAAGCGGCTGATTGATGTTGGCTGGCCTGTCAACCTCCACCTTCACTCGTTCCAAGAAAGAATCGTCTGGAACCCATTCGCCATTCAAGCTGGACAGAGGTGTCCTTCCAGTGGCCTATATTCCTTGCCGTAATGGGCCGGGGTATCGGGCCCAATACCACTAGGTGCTTGCCCCATTGTTTCAGCTAGGTATTTAAGAGTCGAGCGACGCCCGGAGACGCTCGCTCTTGGTCTTACGGTCTTTTGTCTTTGGTCCGGCTTCGACGCCGTCGCACTCGTTTCTCTGAAAGCGAGGGAGGAGGGCGGGCTGTTCGCCGGCGATTGACGGAACAGGACGAGACAGCGTTAGGAGGATTCGCTGGAACTCCACCGAATACGGTCGTATCGCGCCCGAGCTGGCATTTTGTGTGTCCCTTCGTGTTTTGTGCTTCTTTTGTGTCGTGTGTGCGCGCTAGCACGTGGTCTCGGCATAGGGATTTGCCGGTGCGGGCGTAGTTGGCGTGTGTGGAGCCCTAGTTCCCCAGTTAGGGTTTAGGCTTCGGTTCGCGCTTCAGTGTGGAGAAGTATTTCCTCCGCAGGAGTGCTTGAGTTGGCGTGTGTGGAGTATTCCTGTCGCACTGGTGGAAACCGAGTTCTAGTTCTCCGGGTAGGGTTTAGACTCCGGTTCGCGCTTCAGTGTGGAGAAGTATTCCCTCCGCAAGAGTGTTTAAGTTGGCGTGTTTGGGGTATTCCCTCGGCACAGGTGGGAGCGGATTCCTAGTTCACCGGTTAGGGTTTAGGGTCCGGGTCTCGCTTAGTGTGGAGGAGTATTCCCTCTGCAAGAGTGTTAGTGCAGCTGAGAACGTGCGAGGAGTGTGGAGATAAAGCTGAACTAGACGCACAGCGACTTTGTGCGATTGCGAATAAAGTTCAGTAAAATCCGCAATTTGTGCGTCTCGCTTTCCAATTCACGCCGCGGACTCACGACCCCCTTTAGTAACGGCAAGCAGGTCAGCGCCAGAAACGCTCGTTTCGTGGCGGCCAGCTTATTAGCACCGAACGGCATTAGACGATAGGCTACGCCGCCAAGCGGCAGGTCAAGCCTACCCCGCCGAGCCTTCGGCGTTACAATAATAATGCTATAGAAATAAACCAGATAGAAGTGCTAGCTTCTGTCGATTATCTGTGCATACATAACTAACCTCAAAGCCACGATACCGTACTTTCAGACACACGGACCTAAAGCCTGGAGCGTATATATCCAGACTGAGAACACGACATACTATGTCTTAGAGACATAAGCTGCTACAAGCACAATAGATGGCAAAACAAGCAGCTACATGGGGGGGGGCAGGGGTGGAAGCTGGGAAAGGTTTAGATCCAACTCATATAGCTGCATTATTGCTGATGACAATGTGCTCACACACAAACTCGCCTACACGCTCACGCACCCTCGTATGGATGCACACTCACACGGATAGACAAGCACACGCTCGCACACACAGACATGCACAACCACGAAAACACTCGTGAATTCACACACACATCCGCACGCACCACACACAAGCACACGCTCGCGCGCGCGCACACACACACACACACACACTCACTCGCAGGGGTGAGTCAGCACACACAAAAGCTTCTGCACTCAAGTTTGAACTTAGAATATTGCTACCCTCAAGCACGCAGTACAGTGCCAGGACTGGCTAACTGTAGCCTGGGACTAGTAAGCACCTTCGACCTGCTTTAACTTGGTGTCAAGAGCCGTCCACTCAATCGTCGGCAGAACATTAATGAAGGCCGAGGCTGCAATAAAACACTGCCCACGATGGCATGCACAGCTACAAAACATAGTAATACTAATAATAATGATAATCACATTTGTATAGAATCCTGGGAGATTTGAATCTCTTTCAAGCCATTTTATGGATGCTGCACAGAAAGCATTACCAAATGATTGGTGGTAACATCTGCAACGCAGCAGGCAGTGTAAGGAGCCATATGCATACGAAGGACGAATCACTAAGATCCACCAAATGCTGTAATAAACAGGCACATTTTAAGCTTGACTTAATTAAGGTAGCTACACGTCCACTAGCGCTAGGTCGCTGATACGCAAGTGTGCAAGTGAACACAAATTAAAGCACGGTACGTTTGACGTGATACCGATGCAAGGACTACTAACCATGGGTCCAGCGAATCTGGAAGCTGCAAGAAAATGAGCTGACTTTTTACACAGGTTATGGTCGCCAACTACTTGTTAGAATAGCTAAGCTAGTAAGAATGCCTTCCTATTAGTACAATTTTCAGTAACAAGACCTATAACAATATATATATATATATATATATATATATATATATATATATATATATATATAAATGCCTAGAAAGAGATTTAGCTCTCTTGGGTTGCTGTACAAATGTATTACTATTATATATATATATATATATATATATATATATATATATATATATATATATATATATAATAGTAATACATTTGTACAGCAACCCAAGAGAGCTAAATCTCTTTCTAGGCATTTCACATGCAAGGGAAAGGCACGTGACGTGAACAAAGCCTAGGCGATTTTCAAACTACTATCCACCCATTTCCAGGTTTCTGATTTGTACAACACCCAAAGAGAACGATATCTCTTTTTATGTATTTCACATAAACTAGAATGAAGGCATGTCAATTGGTAAGTGATAACATGCACAATTTAAACATGCAGAAGCACAAATAGATAAAAAAAATCACGAGAATGAAGCAGAGGCTGTCAGGAACTGGTGGCCTATTAGCTTTATTTTTTACATGTCGTATAGTCAGGGGCAACGTGACATCAGTCACTAGCTCAACAGTTTGAGAGCATAAGAACTGAACGGCAGGTTCTCAAAGGATTTGCAGTTCGTTAAAGGTACGGCTGAGCGAATCGAGTCAGCAGGGCCGGCGGTACGGTGTGAAGCATGACGAGACAGTATTTCCGATAGGCAGGCGGGAGCAAAAGAACGAAGGGACTTAAAAGTAACCGAACCTTGTAGTTATTACGCTGCTTGACGGATAGCCAGTGCAGGTCGGTAAGATGGGCATAATGTGGCAAATGCGAGGTTCATGACCGATACGCCAAGCTGCAAAGTTGTGCACCAACAGCAACGGCAAGCAGCTTATTGCACAGGCTCAGTTACATCCATGAGGAGTGACCATGCAAGCGTAGGCACTGTGCTACTGCACGAGTAGGGATAGTATCTTCGAACGGTTGTCTGTCGTCTGTGTTAGTCACAGTATCACACCTATTAATCCAACAGAGACGCACGAACAAACTGCCTCAGTTTAGAGCAATGATTTACCGGTTCAAATTTTAAAATGCAAAGTAGTGCATCGGTAGGAGGCAGACACATCCATTAATCAGCCGTTCACAAGTGGCAGCAGGGCTGCTCTCCAAAGAAGCAGACAGCACACAGGTAGGCCTTTTCAGGAGCTTGCATTCGACACGGTATCTACATTCCTTTCTGGTGAACCAAGAACTCAGTAAAAGCTCAGGGAGAGCCCAGCCCAGTGGCTGTGCTATGGCAAGGATGCTTGCATCTTTACTGGACGATGACACAACCACCCGCCACAGTAAGCAACAAACTAGGCCTCGGTAAGCAACAAACTCTGATCAGCATGCAGAAGCCCGGAGACGCATTTACTTACTTGACACAGTGACTGAAAAGGTCCAGGTTTCCCAGACAGAACTTCAATGTGTGCCTCACGTGAGCCGACAGCAAGCTTGATGTTAAAATGTAGTGCCGCACCGGGTAGCTTACTGGGTCGTCTTTGTACAGCTTGACCAGGAGTAGGCTAAGCATCTCTACGTTCACAAAGAAGAAGACCATAATAATATTGCACTTGATAAAGTGCCCTCAGAGAACTTAATCTCTTTCTAGGCGCTTTACATTTGCTGCAAAGTGATACGCAATAGAATAATAAGTAAAATCATGCTTGAAAAACAAACAAAATGAACAACATGGTTAGGGGTTACATGCACTGGGTCAGCATGCAAATGTGGTTAGTGGCAGCATGAACAGTGTCAGCACGCATAAGCACATCGAGGACGAATCACAAGGACCCACTAAATGCTGTCCTAAATAGGTATGTTTTTAAGTTTCTTTTAAATGTGGTCAGGTCAGGGGATGTTCTGATGCAGGTCGGGAGGGAGTTCCAGGCTGTGGGAGCATACGAACTAAATGCACGGTCTCCAAAGGATTTAAGGTTTGTACGAGGTATTTCTAGACTGTTGGATTCCGAAAAGCGAGTGGTACGATGCTTTGCCTGATGGGGTAGTATATCTGAAAGGTAGGCTGGAGCCATAGAATGAAGAGACCTAAAAGTGAGCGACAAAACCTTGAAGTCAATCCGTTGCTTGACTGGTAGCCAGTGCAGGTCGGCGAGAAGTGGAGTAATGTGGCAACTGCGCCGCTCACGACAGACAAGCCTAGCTGCAGAGTTTTGCACCAGCTGCAATCGCCTGATCGCACATGCTGGTAGGCCTGTAAGCAGTGAGTTGCAGAAGTCGAGACGAGATGTCACGAATGCATGGACCAACTTGGACGTGGTATCCTTATCTAAACAAGCCCTAATTTTAGCAATGTTATGAAGCTGAAAATAGGCTGATTTGACTGTGGAGCTGATGTGGTCGTCTAACGAGAGGTCGCTTTGGAATATGACACCTAGATTTCGAGCTGATGCAACTGGAGATATGCTGGCAGAGCCAATTTTGAAAGTCAGCCTTTCCAATTTCTGAATAACACTAGGTTTGCCCATAACTAGTAAGTTAGTTTTATCATCGTTTAGTTTTAGAAAATTTGCTGCCATCCATGATCGGATGTCATCAATGCATGCAGCAAGTGAGTTGAGAGAATTTGAGGTGCTCGAAGGCTGGGAGGGATCAAAGCAAAGGTACAACTGAGTGTCATCCGCATAGAAGTGAAAGCCTAGATTGTGCTTGGCAATCACATCAGCGAGAGGGAGAGTATAAACGGTGAAAAGGACCGGACCTAGCACAGAGCCCTGAGGTAATCCATATTTTAGAGGTACTTCAGATGATCTTTGTCCATTCACGTCAACACTCTGGAGTCTCCCACTGAGATAGGACCTGAACCACTGCAAAGCAGTGCCAGTGATGCCCATCAACCATCAGCCTACTGCAAATACGAAGCAGCAGCCGCGGCAGCAGCAGCAGAAGCGAGCCAAGGACGGACACAACCTGTCGACATATCGCACGAGCTTTTCTTGCACGTCGGGGCAAGCACTCACCGAGACAGTCTTCGTCGACGATGTAGGTGTCACCGACGTGCATACCCAGATGCACATCCAGCCCATTCAAGCCGTTGGCATTCATAATGTACCACTCCATGGCAGCTGTTGGCAACGAGCTGACCTCGCAAGCCAAACCCTGCTGTCGCCTTGCTGCAACGAAGCGCCAGCAATATTGCAGCGGCAGGCGACTGGCCGAAGGCGCAAAGCCGACCTTGACAGCCACTCCGTCGTAGTATAGTATTAAGCCTTACCCTCATGACTATATCTCCGATATAGTCATGAGGGTAAGGCTTGATACCAGCAGCCCGGCATGTTCACAGGCAAGCCGGGCTACTCAGGGCGGTTGCACAGTAACCTCATGCCTGCCTCCTGCAAGTGGCCAGCTCATCGATCAGCTCAACCGTGGCCGCAGCAGTGTGAAGGCAGGTTGCCGACCAAGCCAACGATGGTTAGTAAGACCGGTCGACCCATGCAGTCGTTAGTATAATGCCAACTTGCCAATTGCTAGCCCAACAGATCTTATTCACATCACCGTCCAAGCAATCTCCTGTGATCTTGCCATTGACGGTTTCCTCTATTGTAATTATTATTATTATTATTGGCCTACCCAGCTGCAGCTTTTGCCAAACGTTCTTGACTTCTCTCAGAAATAATTATAATAAAAATAAATCATAAGCAAAGCATTCTAAGAAAGTTACTTTCTCCTTCTAGGTACTTTAACAGGCTGGAAAGAAAGCATGCCAACCAATTAATCGGTAATAACGTCCATGATTGCAGCACACACAACGAACATAAGTGACGATTCACATAATTGCTCCTGTGTCTTCGAGCAGTGATAAAGTACTGGCACATAACGATCCAGTTCGTGAATTGGAGCCTCGCAGAGAGCAATCCTTAGTTGTCTGCCCTGCCAACCTTAGCCGTGCTCATGTCGTCTTTGTCTAAGAGTAATGTGGGGTGCACGTCATCATAGAGGTATCGAGATGTCTAATCATGCAGCAGTCGTTGATTGCTCACAGCAAGGGGTTGAGAACTGCTAAAGCTCTGCTGCAGCAGTGTGGGAGAGGCTTTTGAAAAACAGCAGATCCTTAATTGACTAAACAGAAGCATACACTTGCAGGAGTAGATGATGAAACAGGTTTTTTGGGGGATCAGCCAGGTTTTTCATGCAAGAGAACTCTCAAAATGCATAATGACTAAAGGCTACTTAAAGATAGTGAGCCCCAAAAATATTCTCTTGGGAGCTGAAACTGTGCCACAGCATCTCGGCTTCTGCTAGCCTGCTCTGAAAATAAGAGTTGCTAAGCATGCTGACCCTGTGCATGTCACCCCTAACCATATTATTCATTTTGTATGTTTTTCAAGCATGATTTTACTTACCATTCAATTACATTTCACTTTGCAGCAAATGTAAAGCGCCTAGAGAGATTAAGTTTTCTGAGGGCGCTTTATCAAGTGAATTATTATTATTATTATTATTATTAAGCTTACAGTTCTATAATACTCAAAACAATTAGGCTTAAATACTAATTTAAATTTACACATACATTCACCTGAGGAGCACCTGCACACTGCATTGATGAATGCATTTTTTATCTAACCTGCATCAGGGTTGCCGAGTTGCCATCATTAAGCCTGCTGCAGTCAAAGACCAGAGCACCAAACCTCTGCTTAGCTTATTCAGATCCCTCACGTTAAACTAACTCCAAGCCACATGCTGCAACATCTCTCGATACTAATGAGCAAGGCCTTTAGTTGAGTTTGCACTCATAGAAAGTAACACAACTGAAGGTCGTCTGCTGTAGGACCAAGTGCCGAACTTTAAATTAGCCGGAGTCCAAGCACTTAACTCGAGTACGGGGTTCACCTAACATTTGTATAATTCAGCTCGGTCTAGATTCAAATTCAGATTACACCTTTTCTCGTGTGCGTACACCAAGTTCTACAAGTGCAGTGTTACGGTGTGTCCCAAGCCGCTCGACATCTGTTTGCAATTTTGCCGTGTCCAAAGGGAGCTTGTTCATCCTGAAACATTAGGACAGGGTTTGACTGGATCGCCGAGCTTTGCCACCATCAGCCATCGCCTGCAACCGTGCTGCCTTCACAATGCTAGTATGTTCACTCCTGCATGAGCAGCGCCTGAGCAGTGTCGTAGTCTCGACAGTGAAAATGATGCAAAAGTCACAGTCATCACAGATAGTCTACACCTATGCTTTCCATGATAGTCGTCGCTTTTGTCGCGACCGACGACCTTCCCTTACTTCGAAGCAAATAATATCCAATAACGTAGAGACTAATATCCAATAATGTAGGTCGTTCATACGCAGCTACTTATCAGGAGGGCCTCTAGAAGTTTAGTGGCTTCACCCCACAGGACGACTTCTTTAACAAAAGTTTTTCTCTGCTGCTACCGAAGCAGGCCACAGTGCAAAGCTTCACCACTAATGGTCTGTTTGACCAAGGCATTACCAAGGAGTATCGCTTATTGCAACGACAATTAGCTAGCTCGGTCGCGCTGGGACACAGGAAGAATTCGTTTGCTAATTCCAGGTTCTCTGTAACAACATATGCGGCCGGCTGTTACTAGTATTCACCGCTCAGAGCAGGCAGTCCCATGCAGAGGCACCCTTGCAAGGGGCACGACCGACAGCTCCGGCGAGAGCTTGGGCAGCTCCAGTGGCTGGGAAGACTAGTGGCTGCATGGGCCAACGACTGTAGGCTGTTCGGAACTGATATACTCGCTGGTCAACAGGAAACAGTGCGGCCGTCCCCCTCACACGCACACCACGATGGGACGACGAACCGCTGGCGAAAGCGCTAGCTCCAGTGTAGAAGTGGCATGCCCATTTTCCTTCGAGTTCGCCTGCTAGACGGTTCAGTAATGCTACTGGAACAGGCGCTAGCTAAATTGAAGCGCCGCCCGACCCGACTTCGCTGGGGCGGCGCAGGCTTATACTAGCGAGACAAGCTCAGCGGCAGTAGCAGAACCCGAACCAGCAGTGATAGAGGCGCGGCAGGAGCTCCGAGGGTGCCCGGAGGAGCCGTACCGCTGGGCAGCGGCCGGTGCGACTGCTAGCAACACACCGTCGTCAACTCCAGAAGAGGAATTCCGCTACAGCTGAGCGATGTTGGAACAGCAAATGTTGGCGCCGCTGGAGAACGCAGCCATCAATTCAGCTGCACGCGAATGATAACGAGGGTCATTTCGAAGTGGCGACACGTGCGGCCGCGGCACGAGCTAGCTGCTCGCGGCGGAAGTTGTCACTTTCGTCGGGTTTCCGTTCGGCCGTTTCACGCACTATAAACGAGGGTCTAGCAGGGAAGGCGTAAACACACGTCGAATCGACTGACCCCCACTGAGCAGGCGTTACAGCCGCCGCCGAGACGCTGGGGATGGGTAGGCTGGCTCTAATTAGCGATCGCCGGATCCGGCTGGGCCGGTACATGCGGCGGATGAATCTGCTTTGGGGTGGGGTGAGGAACTATAAGAACTGCTGCTCCCTCCCTCCCCCCTGCAGCTTTGTAGCTGCACAGGTGCCGGTGCTTATCGCCAATGGCTGAATTGAGGTCGTAACGATCGTGCGGAAAGTATGAACGACTTGGCTACCGGCTTAGAAAGAACCATTTGCTGGTGGATCGTCGAAAGAAAAGTAACTGGGTTAGGTCGGGAGAGGGCCACTGTGGTGGCCATTGTAGTGGACGTGGCCGGTGTCTGGCATGCTGCCACGATCGCCTCGTTCTTAGCCTGCGAGAGTAAAGCGATCGTAGCGACGTGTGCCGTCGGCTGTAGGCATCTATAGCTAGGAATCTATGCCGAGGGGGGCCAGATGGCTCACATCCAGACAGTCGAAGGCCACGTTATGAGACCAGCATAAGCTTGTTTGAAAGACTTAAATTCCTCTGGCTTCGAGATTGGCTGCCTCACTAGGAAGCCAAAGAGCACAATGATAGTAGCTCTGGCTCCAGCATGGATTACCTAGGATGGCCGGCTCTGGGCAGGCTCCTCCCCCCAGTCAGGCTACTACCACAACGACCTGCCCTCTTGATGTGAACGGTTTAAATTTACCGAGCAGAGTGCCCATGGATGCCTGGTTGAAGTAGCAAGTTGAATTTTCCCCTGCCTAACAAGATGAGACAGCTGCGGCAGTGTGACCCTGGGCTGGCATCCGAACCTTCCAGGGTCGATACAGTGGCTGCCTTTTTTCTAAGGATAGTGGTCTCTTATCCATATGTTGGTCGTGTGGGTGCCTGATTATAATAATGATAATAATAACAATTCACTTGATAAAGCGCCCTCAGAGAACTTAATCTCTCTCTAGGTGCTTTACATTTAATGCAAAGTGAAATGCAATTGAATGGTAAGTAAAATCATGCTTGAAAAACAAACGAAATGAATAATATGGTTAGAGGTGACATGCACAGGGTCAGCATGCAAATGTCGTTAGTGGCAGCATGCACAGTGTCAGCACGCATAAGCACATCAAGGAAAAATCACAGGGACCCACTAAATTCTGTCATACATAGGTGTGTTTTCAGGTTCCTTTTAAATGTGGTCAGGTCAGGGAATGTTCTGATGCAGGTCGGGAGGGAGTTCCAGGCTTTGGGGGCATAGGAACTAAATGCACGGTCTCCAAAGGATTTAAGGTTTGTATGAGGTATTTCTAGACTGTTGGATTCCGAAGGTACGATGCTTGGCCTGAAGGGGGTGTATATCTGACAGATAGGCTGGAGCCATAGAATGAAGGGACCTAAAAGTGAGCAACAAAACCTAGAAGTCAATCCGTTGCTTGACTGGTAGCCAGTGCAGGTCGGCGAGAAGTGGAGTAATGTGGCAACTGCGACGCTCACGACAGAAAAGCCTAGCTGAAGAGTTTTGCACCAGCTGCAATCGCCTGATCGCACATGCTGGTAGGCCAGTAAGCAGTGAGTTGCAGAAGACGAGGCGGGATGTCACGAATGCATGGACCAACTTGGACGTGGTATCTTTATCTAAACAAGCCCGAATTTTAGCAATGTTATGAAGCTGAAAATAGGCGGATTTGACTGTGGAGCTGATATGGCCGTCTAACGAGAGGTCGCTTTGGAATATGACACCTAGATTTCGAGCTGATTCAACTGGAGATATGCTGGCAGAGCCAATTTTGAGCTTCAGCCTTTCCAATTTGTGAATCGCACTGAGTTTGCCCATAACTAGTAAGTTATTTTTATCATCGTTTAGTTTCAGAAAATTTGCAGCCATCCATGTGCAGATGTCATCAATACATGCAGCAAGTGAGTTAAGAGAGTTTGAGGTGCTCGAAGACTGGGAGGGATCAAAGCAAAGGTACAACTGAGTGTCATCCGCATAGAAGTGAAAGCCTAGATTGTGCTTAGCAATCACATCAGCAAGAGGGAGATTATAAACCGTGAAAAGAACCGGACCAAGCACGGAGCCCTGAGGTACTCCATATTTCAGAGGTACTTCAGATGATCTGTGTCCATTCACGTCAATACTCTGGAGTTTACTACTGAGATAGGACTTGAACCACTGCAGAGCAGTGCCAGTGATGCCCAGGCGAGATGAGAGGCGCTCTAGAAGAACTTTGTGATCGATGGTATCAAAAGCTGCCGAAAGATCAAGCAAAACAGGCAGAGACACTCTACCCATGTCTGCATTCCTAAGTAGGTCGTTGTATACCCGAAGCAATGCTGACTCTGTGGAGTGATTAGCTCTAAAGCCAGAGTGGAACTTACTAGTAAAGGTGTGAGGTTTCGATATATGAGTTCAGCTGGTCCGCCACGACCCGTTCGAGTGTCTGTGATAGGAATGGTAGAAGGGAAACTGGGCGGTAGTTGCTCAAGTTCTTTTGGTCTAGTGTAGCTTTCTTGAGAAGTGGCCTGACTACAGCTTTTCATGAAAGGTGCTGGGACATGACCTGAGGCTAATGACATATTAATTATGTTAGTCATGCATGGCAGCAGCAGATCAATGCAACGTAGCAGCAGGACAGTGGGAATAGGGTCCAGAGGACTTGTTGTCTTCTTTGATTGAGATACGAACTTTAGGACTAGATCACTAGTGACCTGCTTAAATGCAGACATTGAGGTGCAGCCAGGAACCGAGGAACAGCATTCTAGTGGGGAGGTTGTCATCGCAGGGATGGATTCCCTGATCTTGTCTATCTTCTGCACAAAGAATCGAGAGAAGCGATCGGCTAGATTATCATTAGGATCATCAGGTAAGGAGCTAATCTGGGAACGGTTGAGGAGATGGTTTATTGTCGACATAAGCATTTTTGGATTGTGCATCTGTGATTCAACAATGTTTTTATAAAAACTAGACTTAGCCTTTGCTAGGATCGATTGGTACGACCTACAGTAGTCTTCATATGCCTGTCGATGGACAGTTAGTCCGGATCTTTTGTATGCTTTTTCAAGCTTTCGTTTAGTAGACTTGGCTAGTTTAATGTCTGCGGTAAACCATAGGCCGTCTGGGGGGGGGGGGGGGGCACAGCGGGTTTTGTCAGAGGGGCAAACTCGTCTAGCTTGTCAGCTAGTGTCGTGTTGAAGCTATATACCAATGATGACAGATCGGAGGGAGGATTGAGCAGCAGAGGTGAAGCAGATATTCTCGCACGGACAGCATCGATGTCAAGGGTCTTGAGGTTTCGCGATTCACAGGTTATTTTAGAGGAGGATGTGGGCACACACTGTAGATTGAATGAAATCTGCATGTGGTCAGATAAGCATGATTCGGGAATAATTGGTGATGACAAAGTGCAGTTATATGAGAAAATCTGGTCGAGTGTGTGACCCTTGATGTGGGTAGGGCCATGCACATGAGCCACAAGAGACAATGAGTCAGTCAATGCACGAAATTCGGTGCTGAAAGCGTCAGATAAGTTATCAAATTGAACGTTGAAATCACCCATTACGAGGAAGGATCGATTTCTTGCACACAGAATCGAAATGACATCGGAGAAATCTGAGATAAAGGAGGATTTGGTACCTGGTGGGCGATAGACTACTGCCACTATCGGTAGCTTGTTTTCGGGTGAGACCAAGACAATTGATTCAAAAGACTGCTTCGAGGGTACCGCAAATGGCTTGAAGTTGAATTTCGAGCGCACGACAATACCAACTCCACCTCCAGTTTTGATTGATCTAGGGGTGTGAAAGAACGAGAAACCAGATGGAGTTGCGTCTTTAATTGTCGGACAGTTTATTGATTTCAGCCAAGTTTCAGTTAGGGCGAGCAGGTCGATACCATTTTCAGAAATAAGGTCGCTTATTACTAGAGGTTTATTGCACATTGAGCGAGGATTCCAAAGGCAAGCGTTAAGTCTGGCCGATGGGGTTACAACAGGCTTGATGACCACTAAGTTTGAGGAATTTACAGTGACACATGTGGGGGAGGTGCTGAGCGGTTCGAGACAATGCTAGGAATACCGAACGAGCTGGTACTCAGCTTGCAGGTTCCGCCCAACGAGCAGCGTCTGAGCTGGCGGTTCCGGCCACAGCGGTGGCTACGTGGTGCTTGCAACGTCAGGCAGACTCGACAGCCTTGACACTTCAGACTGATCATAAAGAGCATCAAGATCTTGAGCATGATAGCCGCTAGCTAGGTGCCGAGCACCACTGACAGTAGGATAGCAGAATGATCACGAGATATGAGTTCAATTACATCACGGTACCTTGGTGCCATGAATGGAGCTCAAGATGACCTCTTGGCTGTGATAGGCAACGACGTAGCAGTAAACGTGCACAGCCGGTGAGGTCTTCCAGTCATATGTGTTGCTGTTGGCACTGGAGAGTCTAGGAGCTGCCATTAAGAAAATTAGGTTGCTTGAGGTGGCTACATCAAGGGCTATCCAGGCTTTCATGTCATGGAAACAGGTCCTACGCTCACCCTCGTCCAAGCCTTCCTTCTCTGTGACCCACAATTGGTGGTTTCTGTATTACTAATATTATTGTTTTGATTAGATCTACACCGTGGCAGCTTTTGCCAGATGTTTTTGATTTCTCCTATGTAACACTAGCCCTGGTGTGCATGACCTCAGTTGTTTGGCATTTGCAATTATTTTCCAAAGATAAATCACAAGTGATGATTTATAAGTATTTTGTTTTCCTTTAGCACGTCAGGTTTGGTAGATTGTGTTTATCGAAGATCGGTGCCCTTTAACGTTATGCATTACGTATGATATTGGCTGCTATTTGATTTATTTGTTACGGTCACTTAATGACATAAATGTTATTTTGTATAGAACAATTAACCACTTTTTGGTTGATATAGCCATTTGAATTAACTATGTTTGAGATTTTCAATGCCAATGGAGTGTGAGAATTCTCAGCATACATTCTGCTACATCTGCAGGATATTCTCGACAAAAGAGCAGCACCTACCGATTACTACATTCCGTAAACAGTGCTATCGCGTCTACTTCGGATGCAAACTGGTAGATCCGGATAAGACATGGGCACCAAAGATGGTGCGAAAGCCATGTATAGAAAATTAAGAGGCAATGGTTTATAGGTCAAAGCAAATGCATCCCGTTTGGAGTACCGATGATTTGGAGAGAACAAACTGACCATGTATTGGATTGTTATTTATGCAATACTAACGCGAAGGACTTCAATAAGAAAATTAAGCATACAATTGAATATCCAAATCTATTATCAGCAATGCGACCTGTAGGGACAGTGATGAGGCGGCAGCTCGTGCTCCTCCTATTACACTTAATGATATGTTGACTGACAGTGATTCGAGTTCAGCTGAAGGTGACGTTAGTGACAACCATGATGCTTTTGATTTTCCAACACCTAAACCAATGTCACAATCTGATCTTGATGACTTAGTAAGAGACCTTACCCTGCCTAAAGAGTCAGCTGAAAGCTTTGGTTCTTGATTAAAAGAGAGAAAACTTCTTGTTCCCGGTACTACATTTTCGGGGTATATACGTCGTGAAAAAGAGATTCCGTTTTTCGACGAAAAATTCACTAATCTATAGCAGCAACGTCGAAGGTCTAGCTAAACAAACGGAAAAGTGCTATGGTGTAACTGAGTGGAGACTCTTCACTGATTCATCGAACCGCCGTTTAAAATAAGTTTTATTTATAATTGAAAGGAAATGTCCGCTTTGCCGATTGCACATTCTGTACAGATGAGACTTACGGATATATGAAAATAGTTGTCAATGAAATCAAACACGATCAACACTAGTGGCAGATAGCCGGCGATTTCAAAGTCATTGCCCTTCTGCTTGCACTTCAAGGTGGAGGGACTAATGAAAAACTATGTTAAGGCTCTGAACCAAGTCGGCGATACCTTCAAGTACTTGTAAGACCAGTTTCCTCAAATTAGCGAGGGAAAGATGAAAGTTGGCATTTTTGTTGGTCCACACATCAGAGCACTGCTCAAAAAACAGTTTACAGTTTATAAGAAATGACTGGGTTAGCCTTGTAGGTGTGGAATGGATTTAAGTCTGCTGTAAGAAACTTTGTCGGCAATCACAAGTCTGCTGACTATTCACGAATCCTTGAGAACATGATTTAACGTTACACGGAAATTTGCAGAAGAATGAGAGTTAAGATAATTTTCTAAACTCTAACCTTGAAAAATCTCCCATCAAATTTAGGGGCATTCAGGGTGAGAGGTACCATTAGGATATATGTGAAATGGAGCATGGATACCAAAGACGCTGGAATGTTAACACGTTGGCCGATTATTGTCGGAGCTTGAAGCACCACAATCCAGCTGCTGTGGATAGCAGAACGTCCAGAAAGAAAGTTTAAAAGCATTTGACTAAATAGGGGAATACTTAGGTTTACATTTCAAGAAACCTATATGATATTTATGTCAAACGATTTCATACGTTGCATGTGTATTGTAAAATAAAAACGCAAATTCTTAAAAAAAGTCCTGATGTGCTGATTTAAAATGAGCTACAGATTCTGAAAGAGCATCCCAAAGTTTACTTGGATCACCTATTAGATTGAAAATAACAGAAAGAAAGTTTCATTTTCAGGCTAGTGTAATAAAAACTAAGCATTAGCAAAGAAGCGTAAGACAACAATTTTCTTGTAAGTACTTTAACAGGCTGGAGAGGAACCATGCCAACAGATTAAATAGTAGTAAGGTACACGATTGCGGCACACACAACGAACATATGGTACGATTCACATAATTGCACCAGTGTCTTCTAGCAAGTGCTAAGGTGCTGGCACATACCGACCCAGTTCGTGAATTGGAGCCTTGCACAGAGTCGTTCTTAGTTGTCTGATCTACCAAGCTTAGCCGCCCACGTCATCTTTGGGTGCACATCATTATAGAGGCGTCTGGGGTCTAATCGTGCAGCAGACGTTGGTTGCCCACAGCAAGGGGTTGAGAACTGCTACGGCTCTGCTGCTGCTGCCGTGTATGTGAGGCTTTTGAAAAATAGCCGATCCTTAATTTATTTAAACGAAGCATACATTTGTAGCAGTGGAGGATGGACCAGGTTTTTGGGGGATCATCCAGATTTTTCATGCAAGAGAACTCACAGAATGCGCAATGACTAAAGGTCGCTTGATAAATGAGGAACGAAAATATTCTCTTCGAGCTGAGACCCAGCCACAACCTCTCGGTTTCGGCTATCTGGTTCTACCAATAATGAGTTATTCAAAGTCCAGTTCTATAACACTCAAACAAATTAGGCTTAAATACTTGCCTTTGAATTTACACATACATGCACTTGAGGTCTACCTGCTTAGTCTACTGGATGAACACATTTTATTGAGTCTGTATCCGGTTGCCGAGTTACCATTGAGCCTACTGCAGTAGGAGACCAGAGCAGCAAACTCTACTTACCTTATTCATATCCTTTTAGAGTAACTCCTAGCCGTTTGCTGCAGTATCACTCGACACGAATGAGCATGGCCTTCAGCAGAGTTTGCACCCTTAGAAAGTAATGCAAACCAAGGTCGTCTGAGGTAGGACCGACTGCCAAACATTAATCTAGCCGGAGTGCTAGCACTTAACTCAAGAATCGAATTCACAGAACACTTCTCTACAACTCAGCTCGGTCTAGATTAGTAATCTCGCTACGCCTTTTCTTATGTGCCTACACCAAGTTTTACAAGTGCAGTGTCACGAGCCGCTCGACATCTGTCTGCATTTTTGCCGTGTCCAAAGGGAGCTTGTTCGTCCTAAAACAGCAAGACAGCATCCGACGGATCGCCGAGTTTTGTCACCATTAGCCATCGCCTGCAGCTGTGCTGCTCTCACAAAAGATAGTGTGGCCACTTCTACATGAGCAGTGCAGTAGTCTCGGCAGTAATGGTGCAGAAGCCATTGTCGTTACAGATAATCTACACGTATGCTACCGACGATAGTCGTCGCTTTTATCGCGACCGCTGATTTTTGCTTACTTCGAAGCAAATAATATCCAATAGCGTAGAGACTACTATCCACTAATGTAGGTTATCCCTTAGCAGCTACTTATCAGCACACGGCCTCTAGACGGTTGGTGGCTTCGAACCCACAGCACGATTTTTGTAACACAAGTTTCTTTCTCTGCTGCTACCGAAGCGCGGCGACAGCTTCTTTACATACGCTCTGTTTGGTCTAGACTTTAGCAGAGAGAATCGCTTATTGCGGTGACAATAAGCGAGCTCAGCCGCGGAGGGACTCGGAGAGTACTCGTTTGATATTTCCAAGTCCTCGACAATACGCGCGGCCCACAATAGCTGCTGGGATCCACTACGGGTCAGAGCGAGCGGCCCGCCCTCGGAGGCGCCCCTGCAAGGTGCACTAACGAGCGACAGCTTGGGCTGTGACCAGTGACCGGGACGCGACTAGCGACAAGCGCACGACGACGATCTCGGGCGGCGTCCCGAGCCGACATATACTAGCTGGCCAGCAGGAGACGCAGCGCGGCCGGCCCCCGCGACGGCCGCTCAAGCGCGGCCGTTCCCATTAACGCACGAGGACACACTGAATGGGAGGGCGAACCGCTGGCAAAAGCGCTCGCTTCGCAGCGTAATAATAATAATACAATAATATTGCACTTGATAAAGCGCCCTCAGAGAACTTAATCTCTTTCTAGGCGCTTTACATTTGCGTAGAAGTGGCTTGGCGCCATTGTGCTTCGAGGTCGCCCGTTCGACGGGTTTCGTAGCGCTACCGGAGGGACGGGCGCCAGCTAAGGGTAGACGCGCCGCCCGACCCGACCTCCTCGGGACAGCAGCAGCGGTAACCGCAGAACTCCGACGCGGCCGCAACGGGGGCGCCGCAGGGGGCGCCGAGGATGCCCGGAGGCGCCGTACCGCTCGCTGTGCAGCCGCCGGCGCGACTGCTGGCAACGCACCGTCGTCGAGTAACTCCGGAAGAGGAATTCCGCGACAGCTGAGCGACGCTAGTACAGCAACTGCAGGCGCCGCTGCGGAGCGCAGCCGTCAGCGCCGATGCATGCGAACGAAAACGAGGGTAGGCACGACGCGGCGACACGTGCAGCCGCGGCACGAGATACCCGCTGGCGGCGGAAGTGAGGCCGGCGCCTCCAATAGGCGAACTAAGCAATCGCATGGGGCGCTGGGCTGCGTGGGGGGGGGGGCGCAGGAAGAAAAATCTGGAAAACTAAAAGCTAGCTTACTTTTGGTTAAGATATACATAGTTAAAACCGAACCGCGTTCCATAGTAAAACTTGTTGGCAGTTTATTAAATGAATATCAGAGAAAGCCGCGGTGAAGAAGTATCGGAACAGTGCAGGAGCAAGCGGTGGCGGTGCGATCTGTTTGCAGTGGAGGTGGGCGCCAGGGATTTTGTGGGCAGGTCAGGGACCTCGTTCCTTGGGCGCATTGGCCTTTGGGGAAAACGGCTGCAACTATCAGTGAAAGAGCTGGGCAAAGCAGCTGGAGCTGGCAGCGCCTGGATGTGGTCGCAGTACTCAAACATCTCGTATGGGTACTTAGCAACTATGGAGAGGCTGGAGGATCCAGTCATCAAAGGCCACACGGCGCTGTAGTCCTTAAATGGGCAAGGGAAACCTGGAGTCATTGGCCTCAAGTTGCTGTGGTCCTCGAAGCCGTGACCTGTAGTGGCGCCTATTAGGCTCAAGTTTGGCTGACTTCGAAGATGAGTTGAGAATCAAAGGCCTTTTGTTGAAGATTATGTAACTCGGGCAAATATAAACGTGCCTGCAGTAGGGTCCCTCCCAGTCCACGGTCCTGAGGCGGTGCATGACCGCGAGTCTCTGCTGCTTGCTTTTGCTGTTGACTTCCGCTCGTTCTCGATCTGCTTCTGCACAGTCTAATGATCTGCACAGCAGACAGGCAGTGGTCGTCCAGGACTGAAGGTAATCGGGCCGAAACCAAAACTCCGTTTGTAGCCTCGGTCAGCGGCTGATAATTGGACGACCAGCAGTAGCCTCTCTGTTCTGCTGGAGGTTGCCGCATGCCAATACTAATAATAATTGCCGGTTGTCAGTCGTTCTACGTCCAGTGGAACAGGACAAGAGGATTATAAAAAGGATATATGCTATCGCTTTTTACAGAGTTGTGGATAATATATGACTTGAACTGTGCAGTCTTGATTATCACTTATTACTCTCTGCATGGTTTTGTCCTTACTTGGAAGTGAGACTGTATATCAAGAGATGCTGTATTCTGCATTTTCTGTACGCTATTCAGCAAGAAGGCAAGCAACTCGTCTATGCAAGAGGCTGCAAAGCTTGGAAAATCTTACTGCAGTTGTGTCCTCACATGAGAAAAGTCCATCGCGCTTAGAAAAGTTATCAAGCTTGGAGGGAATTGGAGGTGCAGATAGCAGAAAGCAAGACAATAGATGAAACAATTCAACAGAAGATTAACCAGTAAGAGGAATATTGGTAGCAGGTCTTGGACCGCCTCATTGCATCAGCAAGAAGTATTGAAACTCAAAATTTAGCATTCCGTGGATCAAATGAAAAGCTCTTCGAACCTGGGGTTGGAAACTTTCTCAAATTCTTTGAGCTTGAGTTTCTGGCCTTCTTTGATCCTCTAATGATGGAACACGTGCGGAGGGCTACTTACAAAGAAACTTGTGCACATTATCTCGGCAACGACATCAAGCATGAATTATTACGAACTTTAGATTCTACAATTAAGCATCGGATTACAGAAGCAGCCACGTCAGCAAAACACTATTCAAGCTAACCTTGGCTGTATCCTAGATGTCAGCCACACTGAACACACAACCGTTATCTTTTCATTTGTGTACACCCAAGTGAAATCGAAGCGATTACCAGACAGCATTTTCAGGGTTTCATTCCGTTACAAGGGATCACATGTGCATTCATAAGTAAAGTTCTGTTTTGAGCAGCTCATAGATACGGGATTGGATGTTGGAAATATTTATAGACAAGAGTATGGCAATGGAAGTAACATGAAAAGCTAGGAAAGGAGTGCATAAGAGGATACTGAACATTAATCCACGTGCCTTATTAGTACCTTGCAGTGCCCACTCCCCGGATCTAGTTGTGAATGGTGCAGCAAAGAATTGCCTGGAGGCTGTTAATTTCTTTGCTTTGGTGCATCAAATATCAACATTTGTTCTCACCATCTTTCTCGGCTTTGGAAAGTCCTCAAAAGCCACATCACTGATGCCAGTGATCTTACTGCAACACCACTCAGTGAAATAAGTAGAAAATTAGAATAAATGGCTCTGAAATCGGTGATATATTGAATATATATAAAGGTGATTATTCAATATATAACCTCTTCAAAGTCTTAGGATGTTCTGATTGAGATATATTAGGATACGAGTAAGATCGAGATAAGCATCGTACCACCCGCTTCTCGGAATCCAGCAGTCTAGAAATACCTCATACAAACCTTAAATCCTTTGGAGACCGTGCATTTAGTTCATATGCTCCCAAAGCCTGGGACTCCCTCCCGACTTGCGTCAGAACATCCCCTGACCTGACCACATTTAAAAGGAACCTAAAACCACACCTATTTAGGACAGCATTTAGTGGGTCCCTGTGATTCGTCCTTGATGTGCTTATGCGTGCTGACACTGTGCATGCTGCCACTAACCACATTTGCATGCTGACCCTGTGCATGTCACCCCTAACCATGTTATTCATTTCGTTTGTTGTTTTTTCAAGCATGATTTTACTTACCATTCAATTGCATTTCACTTTGCAGCAAATGTAAAGCGCCTAGAGAGAGATTAAATTCTCTGAGGACGCTTTATCAAGTGAATTACTATTATTATTAATATTGTTATTATAAGATGCGGGTCAGGTAGAGCTATGACGAGATGTGAAGCACAAACACTGGCCAATGACACAGCAAAGATTTTATTTGTAGTCTCGCTTCTTACCTGGTACAACATGTTGCATGAGTTCAATGTCACCAGCAAAATTCTACAGCAGACATCGACTGACTTGAAACAGGGAGTAAAACAGCTGGGAAACAGCAAAAAGTACATAAGTACTCCCCGAAGTGAAGAGAGCTTCATAAAATATTGGCGGATGCAACTTAAATGGTTAAAGAATTGAAGATTGAACCACTTTTGAAGCCAATCGACAATTGGAAAAGGAAGTTTGTTTGATTATGAAGAGCAGGATGAGGCTGTACAGCATTCCAAGGGCTAGAAGAGCCGAGAGCTATAAGATTAGCTTTTATTGTGCTGTTCTAGATGTGGTAGCAGATTTTATAACAGAGAGGTTCAATCAGATTCAACAACACAGCCCATTGTTTGGGTTCCGGCAAGGTATCTTCAAGGTTCCGTCATACTCACAAAGGATAACTTTAGTGAGTGCAAGTCTCTGGAGGACACTTGCATGGAGATAGCAAGGATTTAGATCGAGAGAAACTGAATAGTGAGCTGCAAGCCATTGCCAAGAGGCTTCTCCAGACTACAAAATTCCTTGAAATCTTGCAATTTCTATTGCAGCATAAAATCATGGAAATTTCCCCCAATCTTTTAGTGGCACACGGAATTTGATTGACCTAACCAATTTCAGTGGCCAGTGGAGAGTTTTCAAAAGAAAGACTAATCAACAGTTATCTTCTTTCAACGATGTGCTGAGGAAGACTGGTCGGCTTGGCAACACATTTTTATTAACTTGTTATAACATCTTCTCTTGCCTTTAAAGAAACAGTGAGTTTCTGAAAAAAGTAAAGGCAAGCAAGCTTTGAACGGCAATTTTTAACGTTGTATATACTACTGAGTCCGCACATGTTATTTATGTATGTTGGTGAGTCGTTATGATAATAATTTTTATACACTTTGAAAAAAATTATGGTTTATTTCAGGGTGGGTTGGTGGGGGCGAGCGTTAGTGTGAAGGGGCAAAGATATCTGATCTCTTCTAGGGCACCAAAATGCCTTGCACTGGCCCTGGGGGAAAGACGTGACTTTTATTGGGTCTCCGTTCCACCACCTGTCGCACAGCGTAAACGAGCGCCAACTTAAGAGTTCAATTACATCGTGGTACTGTTGCGCCGTGGGTTGAGCTCACGAAGTCTTATTGGCTGTGATCAGAATTGAGACCACAGTAAACCTGCAGGGACGGTGAAGCAGGTGCTATCGTCAAATGTGTTGCTGTTGGCGCTGGCAAGGCTAAGGGCTGCCGCTACGCAAATTACTTTGCTGAGGTGGCTATATCAAGGGCTGTCCAGGCTTTCATGTCAGGCAAACAGATCGTATGCACACCATCGTCCAAGCCATCACTGAGATATACCCTTAGCAGTTTGTTTAATTGTTATATTATTATGGTTATTATTAGATCTAACTAGTGGCAGCTTTTGCCAAACATTCTTGACTTTTCAGAGATCATAACACGGGTCTGCATGATATAAGCTGTCTGGCATATGCTATTGTTTTCCAAAGAACTAATAAATGATGGTTTAATTATGGTGTAGTTTGTTTTGCATTGACACATCCGATTTGGTAGATTCTGTTCGTCGAAGATATGTCGCACTTTAACATTACGCATTTTGTATAATGATATTGGCTTTCATTAGATTTACTTTTTAAGGTCATATTATTTTCAATGCCAAGGGGGAGTAAGGTCGGCATATATTCTGCTATACCTGCGGGAGATTCTCGGCAAAAGAGCAGCGGCTACCTATTATTGTTACTGGTTACTGCTCATCAAACAGTGCTATTACGTCTACTTCAGAGGCAAACTGGCAGAAGATAATAAGACATATGGTGTGCAAGTCACGTGTAGAAAATAATTTGAGACGATGGTTTATAGGTCAAACCAAATTAATCTCATTTGGATTCCACCAACAACACTTGCATGCTGACCCTGTGCATGTCACTCCTAACCATTTTATTCATGTTGTTTATCAAGCATGATATTTACTCACCATTCTATCGTGTTTCCTTTACAGCAAATGTAAAGCGCATAGAAAAATATTGAGTTCTCTGAGGGTCCTTTAGCAAGAGTAATATTATTATTATAACTGGTGATTTGGAGAGAACAAACTGACCATGTTTCGGATTATTGTTGATGCATCACGTACGCGCAGGGCTTCAGCGAGAAGAATAAGTATATTGAGTATCCAAGTCTACCCTCAGCGATGCGGCCAGCACCGAACAGTGTTGAGGTGGGAGTTCCTGTTCCGCCTGTTACACTTGATGATGTATTGACTAACAAGTTATTCGAGTTCAACTGCAAGTGACGTTAATTACAACTATGATGCTTATAATTTTGCATCACCTAAACCAATGGCAAAATCTGATCTTGATGACTTAAAGTGAGAGACCTTGACCTGCCTAAAGATTCGGCCTAACTCCTCGGTTCTAGATTAAAGGAGAAACATTTTCTTTCGCAGGTAACCACATTTTCATGGTATAGACGTCATGATAAACAGTTTCTTCCGTAATTTACTTGACCAATCAAGTAGCCTATTGCAGTAACGTCAAAGGTCTAGTTAACCAAATGGAAAAGAGCTATGATCGAACTGAATAGTTACTGTTCATTGATTCATCGAAACACAGTTTACAGGGAGTTTTACTTCAAAATGGAAACGAAATTGTCACTGAAATAAAACATGATCAACACCAGTGACAGATAATCGCGTTTTAAAGGTCACTGGCCTTCTGCTTTAACTGCAAGGTGGCGTCACAAAATATCCGTGCTTTCTATGTCTGCGAGATAGCCGTGCTAACTTGCTTTCTTCATAACCGAAAGAAAATCTGGCCAGAGCGAACACGTGTTCTGCCTGGGAGTGACATTATCCGACATTAGCCTCCTCAAGAAGCCTCTCAAAGCCGACGTCAAGAAGTTTATACTTCCTCTCTTGCACATAGAGCTTGGTCTAATGAAATACTGTGTTAAGACTCTGAACCAAGACGGTGATACCTTTAAGTACTAATAAGAACAGTTTCCTCAAATTACCGAGGCAAAGGTAAAAGCTGGCATCTGTGTTGGTCCACAGATGATATTATTTCTCAAAGACACACAGTTTATATGAATAATGATTGGGTTAGCCGTACTGGCTTGAAATGGATTTAAGACTGTTTAGAGAGCTTTCTCGGCAGTCACAAGTCTGCTGACAATTCACGAATCGTTGAAAATACGATTCAAGCGAATCGTTGAGAACATAATTTAACACTACGAGGCTATTGGCAGCAGAATGAGTGTTTAGATACATTTTCCAAACTCTCACCTTGACTATTTACAATCAAATTTAGAGGCATTCAGCGAAGAACGGGGTGGGAGGTTCATCAGGACATAAAAGAAGTGGAGGATAGCTATTAAGGCCACCGGAATGTAAACATAAGAGCCGATTACTTTTGGAACCTAATGCATCACAATTTAGCTGCTGAGCATAGCATAATTTCGAAGAAGAGACGGTTTAAAAGCATTTGACTAATGAAGGAAGACTTAAATTAAAATTGTACGTAGTCTAGATGACATTGCTATCAAACGATTTCATATATTGCATGTGAAAGTATTGTAAAATGAAACGCACATTGTTGAAACTCCTGATGTGCTGGGTTAAAACGAGTGACTGATTCTGAAAGAGCATCACCAAATTTACTTAAATCGCCTATTAGATTGAAAGCAACTGAAACATGTTTCATATGCAGGCTAGTGTGATAAAATAAAAGCACTAACAAAGCAGCCTAAGAAAAAACAAAGACTATTTTCTCCCTCTCTAAAAAAAAGCACTTCAACAGGCTGGAAAGGAAGCATGCCAACTGGTGATTAATAATAACGGGCATGATTGGAGCACATGCAGGGAGCACAATGGACGATTCACATACAAAAGCCTGCGTCTTCCAGCAGTTGTAAGGTGCTGGCACGTAACGATTCAGTTCGTGAGCTGGAACCGTGGACAGAGCAATCCTCGATTGTCTGCTCTGCCAGACTTAGCCCAGACGTAAGCTTTGTCCATGAGTAAGTGGGATGCACGTTGCTATAGATGCGTCGTTGGGTTTCATCATGCAGCAGTCGTTGATTGCCCACGTCGCAGGGGTTGAGAACCCGCTACGGCTCTGCTGCTGCTGCTGAAGTGTATGTGAGGCTTTTGACTTCGCCCATCCTCAATTCACTTAGACAAAGCTTACACCTTAATGAGTAAGGTGGGCGGGCCAGGTTTTTTTTTATGCAAGAGAACCAACCATCTCAAAATGCAGAATGACTAGAGGCCGCTTGACGACTAAGTGAGCCCCGAAAATATTTTATTGGAGCTGTAACTTCGCCACAATCTCTTGGTTTCCGCTAGCCTGATCAACCGATAGAGTTGTTCAGATTACAGTCCCAGAACACTCAAAACAATTAGGCTTACAGACTTGCCTTTAAACTTACACACACACACACACACACACATTTACATGCACGTGAGGAGTACCTACGTACTGCACTGTCTGAACGCAGGTTTTCTTTAACCTGCATCGGTTGCCGAGTTGTCACCGTTAAGTTAATTGTGGTGGGCGACCAGAGCAGCAACCTCTGCTTAGCTTTCTCTACTTCCTCACATTAGACTAACTCCCAAGCTGTTTGCTGCTGCATCGCACGGCACAAATGAGCATGGCCTTTAGCAGCGTTTGCACACAGAAAGTAATGCAACCGAAGGTCGTCTGCAGAAGAACCAACTGCCAAACTTTAATCTAGTCGGAGTGCTAGCACTTAACTCGAACACCGGATTCACAAAATATTTCTTTATAATTCATCCGGGTCGAGATTTCTGATCCCGTTACGCGTTTTCAAATGGCTATACTTGAGTTTTACAAGTGCAGTGTCACGATGTGTCCCGAGCCGCTCGACATCTGTTTGCATTTTTGCCGTGTCCAATGGGAGCTTGTTCATCCTAAAACAGCAGGACAGGATCTGACGTATCGCCGAGCTTTGCCACCATAAGCTATCTCTTGTAGCAGTGCTGCCTTCGTAAAAGCTAGTGTGGCCACTCCTGCATGAGCAGTGCAGTAGTCTCGAAGGTGGTGGTTCAGAAGGCAGAGTCATTGCACATAATATGCACCTATGCTTCCCATGATGGTCGTCGCTTTTATCGCGACCGATGATCTTCGCTTACTTTGAAGCAAATAATATCCAATAACGTAGCTGAACTGCTGCATCAGTTTCAGCCTGTTCGCGCCCTCGTGTCCTGTGTGGACAATAAATTAGCTGTCCCATTCCTCCGCTTAAAGACAGTTGGAGACAGAAGCTTTAGCTCTGCAGGTCCTAGACTGTGGAACTCGCTTCCACAATTCTTACGCAACGACATCTACTCTCCAACTGCCGACTATGGCACATCTTTTTCAGCGGTCCTGAACTGCTACTTCTATGCTACTCACTACCTCAACTACTCTCCTAACTCTGCTATGCTTCCGACTTTCTCTTTGTTGCGTGAGACGAAGTCTGTTGGCTACCGAATGCGTACCGAAAGCCGCTTAGGCTGCGAGTGCGCTATACAAAACTCTCCTGCGTAACACCCACATGGTCTTTATTACTTTGTGAAGTTACTGACGGAGATACAAAAAATATGAAAATAAAATAGATTACTTATAAAATAGATTACTAATCTCCAATAAAATAGGTTACTAATCACCAATAATGCCTGTCGTCCCTTCGCAGCTACCTATCAGCACGGCCTTTAGACGGTTGGTGGCTTCGAACCCACAGCACGACTTCTGTAACACAATTTCTTTCTCTGCTGCTACCGAAGCACGGCGACTGTGTAAAGATTCTCTTCTGAAGCTGTGCTTGATCTAGACGTAACCAAAGTGAATCGCTTATTTCAGCGACAATCAGCGAGCTCAATCGTGGTGGGGTGCTGAAAGAATTCGTTCGGTATTTCCAGATCCTTGGCAACACATGCGGCCAGCATTTACTAAGATCCACGGGTCAGAACGAGCCGCCAGCACAAAGGTGCCCTTGCAAGTGACACGAACGACCGCTCCGTCAAGAGCTTGGGCTGCGACCAGTGGCCGGGACGACAAGCGGCTGCGTACGCCGACCGTAGGCGGAGTCCTGAACCGATATATTAGCTGACCAACAGGTGATAGGGCGGCCGGCCCTCTCGTACAAACACCAACGGGCATGCAGGCACGAGACGCGACAACGAACCGCTGTAGAAAGCGCCAGCTTCACAAAGCAGAAGCGGCTCGGCCATTTTCCCAGTGGTCACCCGTTCGATGATTCGGAACGCGACCGGGCAGGGCAGTAGCGAAGTAGGCGCACCGCCCGACCCGACCTCCCTGGGGCAGCAAACGATTGCACCAGCGGCGGGCAATGGCAGGGGCAGAACCCGAACGCAGCTGCAGCAAGGGGCGCATGCTGGCTGGAGTGCCGAGGGTGCCCGGAGCAGCCGTACCAGTGTGCCGCCTCCGGTTCGCCAGCTCGCAACACACCGTCGTCAACTCCAGAAGAAGGCGGAATTCCGCGCCAGCTGAGCGACGCTAGGATGGAAATTTAGGCGCTGTTGCGAAACACAAATCAATGTCACTGCGAGCGACACGTGCCGCCGCGGCACGAGCTAGCTGCTGCGGCGGAAGCTGTAACTTTCCTCGAGTCTCTGTTTGGCGATCTGTCGCGAAGCGTAAACGAGCGCCAAACGGGGCAGACATCCTCAAAGTCGACTCGGCAGACCCCACTACGCAGGCGACACACACCACCGAAGGGACTTTGGGGGAGGCTTTCTCAAACTAGCGATCGCCCGATCCGGTGGTGACCTCTGAACTTAAAACTTCAAGGACACGCACCTGGGGATGAAAGTGCACCCGGGTGTGCTGGGGGAGTAGAACTGCTGCTCCCCTCCACGGCAGCTTTGTGGCTGTAGAGGTGACCCTGTTAATGGCCAGTGGCATTACTTATTCAGGTCGTAAAGGGCATCTGGAAAGTATGAACAGCTTGGCGACCCTCTTAGCAAAGGATCGTTCGCATGGGGACCGTCGCCAAAAAGGAATAGGTGCAGGTCGGAGTGGACAGATGTGGCCCCTACCGAGTGCCCAGCCGGAGCAGAGTTGTGTGGCCACGATTGCCTAACGCGGGGGGGGGGGGGGGGTTCAACTCACACCCAGACAGTCGATGGCCACGTTTTGAGCCAAGCTTAAACTCGTTTGAAAAGTTCTCTTGACTTTGCGGTTGGCTGCCTCACTGGGAAGCCAGTGAGGGCAAGGATAGTAGGTCGGGCTCCAAAATTTACCTTCGATGGCTGGCTCTGGGTAGGCCCCTTTTCCTTCAGTCAGACTAGTGCCATCACGACCTGTTCTCTTAATGGGACGGTTTGAATTTACTGAAACGCATGCCCATCGCAGCCAGGTTGCAAGCACAAGTTGTTTTTCCCACTGCCCTCCAAGATGAGCCACAGCTGTAGCAGTGAAGCCCCGGGCTTGCATCAGAAGCTTGCAGTGTCAATACTTGGGCCGACCTTTTTTTGGACCCCTAGTGTCTTCTATCCTCATGTCGGTTGTATGTTTTCCTCAATCTTTCGGCAGGTTTTAATATTATCGATCGCCAAGTCTTTCTTGAGCGCCTCTCATCTCGCCTGGGCATCACTGGCACTGCACAGATATGGTTCAGGTCCTATAATAATAATAAAAATAATAATTCACTTGATAAAGCACCCTCAGAGAACTTTATCTCTCTCTAGGCGCTTTACATTTGCTGTAAAGTGAAATGCAATTGAATGGCAAGTAAAATCATGCTTGAAAAACACCTACCTCAATGGGATACTCTAGAGTATTGATGATAATGGACACAGATCATCCGATGAACGTCTGAAGTATAGGTCACCTCAGGGGTCTTTGCTTGGTCCCGTTCTTTTCACGGTATATACTCGCCCTCTTGCCGATCTGACTGCCAGGAACAATCTAGGCTTTCACTTCTATGCAGACGACACTCAGTTGTACCTTTGCTTTGATCCCTCCCAGCCCTCGATCACGTCGAATTTTCTCAACTCCCTTGCTGCATGTATTGATGACACCCCACATGGATGGCAGCAAACTTTCTTAAATTGAATTATGATACAACCAACTTACTAGCTATGGGCAAGCCAAGTGTGATTCAGAAATTGGAAAGGTTAACTCTCACGATCGGCTCAGCCACCACATCTCCTGTTGAATCTGCACGAAATCTATATGTCTTGTTCCAAAGTGGCCTTTCATTAGATGACCATGTCAGCTTCAAGGTAAAGCATGCCTACTTTCAGCTACATAGCGCTGCTAGCATTCAGGTTTGATTAGGCAGGGATACCTAAATTGGTCCATACATTTGTGACATCCCGTCTTGATTTCTGTAGCTCACTGCTTGCTGATTTACTGGCCTGTGCAATCAGGCACTTACAGCTGGTGCAAAACTCTGCAGCTATGCTTGTCTGTCGTTAGCTTTGCAGTTGCCACACCCCACCACTTCTTACCGACATGCACTTGCTCACAGTCAAGCAACTCATCGACTTCAAGGTTTTGTCACTCACTTTTAGGTCCCTTCATTCTTTGGGTCCAATACACCTATCAGATCAATTCCCTCCACCAGGCTAAGCATCGTACCACCTGCTTTACAGAATCTAACCGTTTACCTATGTATCGTATGAACCTCAAATCCTTCGGAGCCCATGCCTTTAGTTAGTATGCTCCCAAAGCCTGGAATTCACTTCGACTTGCATCACGACATCCCCTGACTTGACTACATATAAAAAGTAACTAACATGCATCAATTTATCACAGCATTTAGTGGGTTCGTGTGATTCATCTTTAACGTACTTATGCATGCTGCCACTGAGCATGCTGCCACTAACCATATGTGCATGCTGACCCTGTGCATGTCACCCCTAACCATGATATTACTGTTGTTATTGAGCATGCTATTACTAACCATTCGATCGTGCTTCCTTTGCAGCAACTGTGAAGTGCCTAGAAAGAGATTGAGTTCTCTGAGTTCACTATATCAAATGTATTATCATTCTTCTTCTTATTATTATTATTATCATTAATATGATGTGTGCCTGATTGCATTGTCGAGCAGACTCGAAACCCTTAAAACCCCAGACTGATCACACAGAGCATCCAGATCTTGAGTATGCTAGCTGCTAGTTAGCTGCCGAGCACCTGTGACTATAGGAAAGCAGCATGGTCACGTGCTTAAGAGTTCAGTTACATCACGGTACCGTGGATGGAGCTCACGACGACCTCCTGGCCGTGATAGACATCGATGGCCCAGCAAACGTGTGTAGCTGGTGAGCATGTGCTACCGTCAATTACAGACGGAGATACTACATTACATTACCTGGCTTCGCAGAGATAATTACAATAAAATAAAAGCATTAGCAAAGCAGCCTAGGAGAACTATTTTTTCTTAATAAGTACTTTAGCAGACTGAAAAGGAAGCATGCCAACTAATTAATCAGATTACAGTACACACAACAAACACAAAGTAAGATTCACGTAATTGCACCTGTGTCTTCGAACAGTGGTAAGATGCTAGCACGTAGTAATTCAGTTCTTGAGTTGGAGTCAAGAGCAATCTTCAGTCTGCTCTGCCAGGCTTAGCCACTCAGCCCGTCTTTCTCTGTGAGTAAGGTTGATGCCAGCCATTATAGAGGTGTCGTGGGGTCTAATCATGCACCAGTCGTTGATTGCCCACAGCAAGGGGTTGTTAATCCGCTGAGGCTCTGCTGCTACAGTGTATTTGAGGCTTTTCAATTAGCCGATCCTTAATTTACTTAAACGTAGCATACAATTGTAAGAGTAGGGGATGAGTAAGGCTTTTCATGCAAGAGACCCTCTCAAAATGCATAATGACCTAAGTATGGCTTGATGACACAGTGGGCGCCGAAAATAGTCTCTTGTTACTGAAACTACTCTACAACTTCTCGGTATCTGTTAGCCTTCACTACCAATGATGAGTTATTCAGATTAGTTCTAGAACACTCAAAACTATTAGGCTCAATGACTAGCCTTTTAGTTTACGCATGCATGCACATGAGGAGTACCTGCAAATTGCACTGTCTGTACCAAGTTGCCACCTTTTAGCCTGCTGCAGTCGATGACCAGAGCAGTTACCTCTGCTTACCTTATTCAGATCCATCACGTTAGAGTAACTCTAAGCCGTTTGCTGCAGCATCGCTCGACACGAACGAGCATGGCCTTTACCAGAGTTGGCACACATGGAAAGTAATGCAAGGAAAAGTCGTCGGCGGTAACACCGAGTGCCGAACTTTAATTTAGCCGGAGTGCAAGCACTTAACTCAAGTACCGGATTCACCGAATACTTCTTTATAATTCATCCCGGTCTAGATTCATAATCAGGAGACACTTTGGGTAATGTGCCTACACTTAAGTGTTACTAGTGCATGTCACGGTGTGTCGCGAGCCGCTCGATATCTGTTTGCATTTTGCCGTGTCCAATTGGGAGCTTGTTCATCTTAAAACATCAGAACAGCATCTGACGGATCGCCGAGCATTGTCACCATCAGCCATCGCTGGCAGCAGTGGCGCCCTCGTAAAGCTAGTAGGGCCACTCCTGTATGAGCAGTGCAGTTGCCTCGAAGGTGGTGGTGCAGAAGGCAAAGTCATTGCACATAATCTGCACCTATGCTACCCATGGTAGCATGGTCGCTTTTATCGCGACCGATGGTAGCTATGGCTACCCATGGTAGCCATCGCTTTTATCGCGACCGATGATTTTCGCTTACTTCGAAGCAAATAATATCCAATAACGCTGAGACTAATATCCAATAATGTCAGCCTTCTCTGATGCTACCGAAGCTGGGCAACAGTGTAAAGTTTCTCCTCTGAAGCTGTGCTTGATCTAGACTTAAGCAAAGAGAATCGCTTATTGCAGTGACAATTAGCGAGCTCAATCGAGGTGGGAAGCTGAAAGAGTTCGTTTGATATTTCCTGATCTTTGGCAACACACGCAGCCAGCAGTTACTTAGGATCCACATGTCAGAACGAGACGCCTGCTTAGAGGTGCCCGAGCAAGGGACGCGAACGACCACTCGGGCGACAGCTTGGGCAGCTCCACTGACCGGGACGACAAGCACGTTCTGAACTGCTATACGCGTTGGCCAACAGGTGACAGCGTAGCCGGCCCCTCACACAAATGCATATGCACGCACACACACACACACACACACACACACACACACACACACACACACACGCACACACTCATACACACGCACACACGCACACACACACACACACACACGCACACACGCACACACACACACACACACACGCACACACTCACACACACGCACACACACGCACACACACACACACACACGCGCGCACACACACAATGGGATGACGGACTGCCGCCGTCGTAAGCGCTTGCTTGCTGCGGCATTTTCCTTCGAGGTCGCTCGCTCGCTCGACGGCTCGGTTATGCGACCGGGACGGGTGCTAGCTAAGTAGACGCGCAGCCCAGTACGACCTCCCTGGGATAGAGCACGCTTACACTGGCGCGACACGTACAGCGGCAGCAGCAGCGATAGGGGCGCCGCTGGAGTGCCGAGGGTGCTCCCGGAGGAGCCGTAACGCTGGGCCGCCACCGGAGCGATTGCTCGAAACACGCCGTCTTCAAATCCTGAAGCGAAATTCCGTTAAAGCTGAGCGATTTTGGCACAGCAAATGTAGGCGTCGTCATTGGGAAACGCAGCCGTCAGGGCAACTGCACTCGAACGAAAACGACGGTCATTGCGATGCTGGACACGTGAGGCAGCGGCACGAGCTAGCGGCTGGCGACTTTCGTCGGTTCTCCGTTCGGTCGTCCGTTACGCAGCGTTAACGAGCGCCAAGCGGTGCCGGCATTAGCAGGTCGACTCGATAGACCCCACAACACCGTGCATGCGAACCGCCACCGTCGAGACGCTGGGGGGGGGGGACTGGCTCAAAAAAGGCGAACGCCGGATCTGGCGGTGGCAGCTGGGCTACTTACTAACTTTCTGGGCTGGCACGTGCGGATGAATCTGCTACGGAGTGGGGTGGGGGAGCTAGAAAAACTGTCGCTTCCTCCGCCCCCAGCTTCAAGGCTGCAGAGGTGACGGTGCTGGACTGCTGATCGCCAGTGGCAGAATTTGAGGTGGTAGCGAGCGTCCGGAAAATATGAGTGGCTTAGATAGAACTATTTGCTGGTGGATCGTTGAAAAAAAGCAGTAGGGTTGGGTGTCGGGGGTCGGGGGGGGGGTGGAACTCTGGTGGCCGCCGTCGAGGGAGTAGCCGGTGAGCAGGTATGCTGCCACAATAGCCTTACTCGTAGCCTGCCAGAGTAAGGCTATCGTAGCGAAGGTTGCCGTCGGCTGGAGGCATATAGGTAGCAGTCCTTGGGCGAGGGGCGCCGGGTGGCTCACATTCAGACAGCCGAAGGCCACGTTATGAGCCCTGGGTAAGCTCGTTTGAAAGACCTACACTCTCTTGGCTTCGAGGTCGGCTGCCTGACTGGGAAGCCAAAGAGCACATGGATAGTAGCTCTGGCTCCAGCATTTACCTACGATGGCCCGCTCACGGTAGGCCCCTCCCCCCCAGTCAGACTAGTGCCGCCAAGACTTATCCTCTTGAAGGAACGGTTTGAATTTACCGATAAGAGTGCCCACAGGTTCCTGGTTGAAGTAGCAAGTTGACGTTTTCCCAGACAAACAACTTATTCATTCTAAAGGTGTGAGGGTTATCACTAGCCAATGCACATGCTTCCTTTCCGGAGTGTGTAAAGTGCTTAGAAAATATTTAGCTCTAAAAAAGTGCTATTCAAATAACTTAAGAATAGTATACCCTTTGCGTTAACTGCTTCACTACATTAGTTGTCTCGTTAGTTATGCTGCTCCCACCCTTAATTCTTTGCCGGCCGTACACGCTGTGACCGTGAAGTGCGTGCTCTTGACCGTCGTATCTCCTTCACTCTGTTGCTTGAGTAGATCGCCAAAATAAGCTCATCCGCCAAAGAAATAATTTCTACGAGCGTGTCAGCACCGGAAGCTGATTTACCAGACAAAATGATAGACCCAATCCAAATTCAAAGGGTCTAGTACTTACCTCGCTGCCCTTATGCATACAAAGAGCTTACATTTTACAGCACGAAGAACAATTAATACAAGAATAGCAGTTTCTATGGTTCGATCTAGGAGCAAGATGCTCGCCTTAAACGACCAAGGTAGTGGGATCGAGCCCTGAGGCACATGTGAAGCGAGTGGTCTTATATATAGTCATTTATAAAAAGGAGATCATTGGCCTTATACGTAAATGTTATATCCATAGCCATCATCAGCATCAAATGTTTTTCCTTGGATCTCTAGGAATCCCTTTGGAACCCCCAATAGTTGCAGGTCTCTGGCACATGCAGCTGGCTTTCGAGGTATCGGCTGTTTTCGTTGGGGCAGCGGTGCACTTTTATAGTGGGCTTCCTTAAACAATGGCATCCTCGCTCAGCCGGTCTCCTCGGACTCGGCTTTTTGATGGTTCATGGTTAATTGCATCAGTTTAGTAGTAGTGGTAGTAGTAGTAATAATAATAATAATAATAATACTCACACATTTGTAAAGCGCTCTCAGAAAACTTAATCTCTTTACCGGCACTTTGCATGCGCTGTAAAGGTAGCGTGAACAAACAGTTAGCGGTAACATGCATATTGTTAACCAGCAAAAAGCAAAACTTGGTTAGGGTGACGCGCACATTAACAGCATGCTTGGATGAGGTGGTCTTCTTGGTCTAGAGGCTCCGTGAGAGGGCATATGCACCTATTACATGCAAGGTGAGACAGCGAATTAGAGAAGGGCGTTGTTTTAATTGCGAGTGTTTTCGAGCTACCATGGTTTCTCGGCAAACATTCCTGCCGGGTTGTGCTAGCCCCACATACACTGCGGTCTGCTTGGGAGGGATCATCGAGGTTTTGACCAGCATTCCTGTCAAAGTGTAGTTAGTCGAGGCTTGCTTTATTTTTTACCGGCGTTTTGCACAGTTCAGGACAGCATCTTCACTGACCCTTCCTAATATTAAACAAAAATGTATGTCTTCGGACATTCTAAACGGCCGATGATTACCCTGACGGCAGATAATAGTTTCCTTGGAGGCCTTCCTGCTTGCGCAAAAAACAAGCTAGCTAACTAGTGGTGCATGATTTCGGCACCGTCGGCTCGTCGGTAGCGAGACGTCGCCAAATTACACCGTTTCTCAATGACCCGAGCTGGCTCCCCTGCAAGCGTCGCATCGACATCGTCACGTCCTGCCAGTCAGTCTCTTCTACGCAACCCTACATTTCCTCCTCGCTCTGGCTTCGCGGCCCGATGTGCTTAACACTCAGCAGGCTTCCTCTTGCATCCCGACCCAGTATGCATCTCTGAGTGCCACTTCTTCGACCCGCTCGCACGCCTCTGGTCGTTAAGCTGATTCCGCTAACGAGTCTCCAGTCATAAGGAACCCATTCCTTCAGCTCAAGTTCATCCATAGAACAGAATATATGATACACTATAAAAAGCTTATTTAACAGCCTCTTTTTGTACAGCGGTAGAAGAGCCTTAATGGCTATAACCACCGTTTGCAGCGGCAATAAAGGATTGCCTGCAGCAGGATTCGAACCCACGACCTCGGGGGACCGACGACGCGTAGAGCTGCTACCGCTTGACCATGGGGCCGTCGGAACTCTCAATCGACTTTATTGCAGCATTCTCTGGCTGCACAACATTTAAGCCAAGCTAACAATCTCCCGTTCGTCACGGTTGTTGCTTTGTCCTCGCGAATCGCCCGTCGTCCTAATAATGCGCGTTCGAATTATGCATCCCGTAACTAGTGCACTTTGCTTCTAGCGAACCGTGGAGCTCGGTATCACGTTTCTCACATGGCAAGCTCTGACGCACTGTACCGGCCAAACTAGGATTGAAGAAAAATTGACCAGCCTGTGTGAGACCACGCAAGCAGCCTGAAGCTGTGGAGCACTGTCTGGCACTTCTCTTCTTGCGCTAATCTGTTAGCCTGATTACAATGGCCATCCCTTCGTCTAGGCGTCTTGTGGTGGAAGCCAGCTGCTGCTCATATAGAATGCCGCACACGTGTACACATGCCAAACGTCAAGACACATTTTGCACTTCAAGTTAGGGTATGGACTCTCATTAAGTAGACCAGCCACCTATGGGATTTCCACCTTGGTCTTAACTCTGTCCTTTGGTGTGTTACACACATACAGGGCCTCATTGTAAAGCAATGCCAGCGAATGTCCGCAGCTGTCGCTTCTATGCAGATGAAATCCGGCTGTCCTAGTCATTGTCCATGGGTCTGAATCAGCTGCAGCGACTGATCGACGGTTAGCATGGTGCCCAGACATTCCTTCCTGAATATCGGAAGATTTCCGTGCACTTAACAATAATAAACCCAACAACTGCTATTAGGACAGTCTAACCATGCTGCTGTAATAGGAGACTATGATCCTGTAATTGGAATGCGGCGCTGTAGTGCGACCATCGTGAAATGCTTCGAATTGAGGAGTCTTCTTTGAGTGATAATGCAATTATGTTATCCTCCTTGCAAGGCTACATGTTTACGCTCGTGATTCTTTCACGCTTTTTTCATACTTACCTTGCTCAATACCGAACATGCTATTTATTAACCCTTAGTTATTGTTTCTCGTGAATTGAGTTGCAAGGTCCCCGTATAGAGATTTAGCGCTCTTACGGCGAAATGAAAAAATAATAGTTATTATCATGATGGTTAGTATTGCACGCACGATTTATATCTTCCAACTTATGCGATTCTTCAGGGGTGCCGCCGGTTGCAACGGCCAACAAATGGGCGTAAGCTTTTCTATTAAGAATTTCGACATCAGAGGAGTTTTGTTGCCGCGTTGAGAGACTAAATAATACTGCTGAACAGTTAAAACTCTGTACAATGTTGATGGAGCCTTGCAAGAGCGACATTCATTGTATAACGTTAGGGAAAAGCTTCGCCATTGTCGCGCTTTTTGACTAGCATATCACGGACATTTGTCAATTCTGCTGCAGTGATCTACTGGTTCTCGTTGTAGACAAAACTTATCCAACTGGCAAAGAAGCCTTCGGGTACTCTGACGTCATACTAGCAGCTGTCTGTCATCGATGATAATTCAATAATTGTACGGCCACTCAGTATGCAGGGTGACTTGGCCTTTTTTCAGTATTTATTTACCCCCTCGTCGAAGCCGTTACAGCGACACGAGCGGGCCCTTGTAGCCACGGCTCTGAGGACGAGAGTGCTCTCGTGTCAGCCACGGTACTGTACTTTTCAGAGCAGAGTCGCATCTCGTATACCCGGCTCATCAGCTGGGTCGACAGACTGATAAGCCGACGTGTAATTTTAAATACCAGTGAGTGAGTGAGTGAGTTCGTCCCTCCCGTTAACGCAAGTCATCGAAGTCACGCTTACGTTACGCTCTTTGTGATATTTATTGTACAACTACGACGGGCTCATAGTAATTTTCAGATGACGAGTCTCGGCCTGTCGCTCCGGGCTTGGCGGTTCGTTCACCGAGCACGTAGCCGAGAGTCGATCGTTCCTCGTGAAGTTTGATGCAACGGTGCGACGATACGCAATCACCTTAGCGGGCTTCAACGAGCGCATATTCAGCAGACGCTCGCAGCACAGCAGTACGCCGCCGCTCTTACCCCGCGTCCCCATCGTAACTGGGTCCGCCGCTAGCTCCACCCTTCCTTCCAAGACGCGGCCGAGCACGTGAAACGCAGGCTGACCCGCATCAAAGGCGGGCTAAGTCGCACCGAGCCACATCAAAGGCGGGCCAGCGCGAGGAATCGAAAAGCTGGCCCGCAAATAAACCGCCCCCCTGCCTGAGCTGACACCATTTGCAGCCTGTGCCGCCGCTCAGAGACCGAGTCCGCATGACGTCCGTACGTTTGCTAGTGCTCAGCCGCCGTCGGCCGATGCTACAGTCGATAGATGAGGGCCCACGACGCGACCCGGTCCTGGGGCGCCCAATCGGGGCTCCTCCGGCCATCGCCTACAGCTGCCCTTTGGCAGGCCGCACGCAACCGCTTGTCAGCGCGGTCCGGCTCGAGCGCCGCCGGAACTGGCGACCGACGAGCGGCGGGCGCAGAAGTGGTCGTCGTCGACGTGACGGTACCGTTCGACCGCAACCCGGACGCCATGGCGGCGGCTGTCTGCAACGAGGTCCACACGTTCACGGCCGTAGCTTGGTCGCTGCTGGCCGCCGGCTACCGGTCGTCGGCGCTGAGGCTCAGTGCTTCGTGGTCACGTGCTCTCGGCAGCTGGTGGCCTCGCAAGATCTGCAAGATCGTCTGGCGGATCTCGGCGGATCCTGCGCAGCGGTGCGAGCCGCACTGCGCCGGCTCCGCGTTTCCGACGCCGCTGCGGGCTCGGAAGCCGTTCAGTAGCTGCTCCTGAACCGGAAGTTGAGAGTAGCACCCGCGAGCTCAGCAGGACAGGGCGCCGCAGGCTAACGTGCAGTTACCGAGTCAAAATCTTTTTAAACAAATTAGGTCAAGTATCATGTAAAAGCAGAGTGATTCAGCCGATGATTACTAGTTTAGTGATGACTTAGCAGATGATTTACTAGTTTGCATAAGCAGCTTCAATACGCCTTGTCGAGGCTAAAATATTATGTTACATTGTGCGTTACAATTTGAGATAGCGCCAAGCAGGTTTGTGATCAGCGTGCTATTTACTAGCGATGTATCCGCTTTAGAAATTATCTCCGCGTCGAACAGATAAAAATGAAGAGCCTGACTGGGGCAGTCGATGCAGGCCAGCAAGTCATTGCGACAGATATTCTTTACGCCGCTATACGCTTTTACTGGTTGATTTTAATTTTCAAGGGGAATTCCCGCGATCTTTTGCCGGTTGACTCCACTTTGGCGAACCCGGGGGTCGATGGCTGGCCAAGATAACTTGGCTTTCAAAACTCCATCTTTACACTAATCCAGACGTTAAGTGACAAAAATGAAGAGCCTCGCCGGTAAAGTCATGCGATAATAATATTAATATTAATACATCTGTATAGTGCACTCAGAGAATTTAATCTCTTTCTAGGCACTCTACAAATGCTGTAAAAGAAGCACGACCGAATGGTATTAGTAACATGCACAATGTCTACAAGCATTACATGATTAGTGATTGCATGCACAGTGTCAGAACGCTTAAGCCTACGAAAGCCAAATCGCAAGAATTCACTAAATACCATAATAAACAGGTGCGTTTTAAGCTTCTTTTTAAATGCCATAAAATCAGATGTCGCAACGTCAGTCGGGAGTAAGTGACTGTTTTAGAGGCGAACGAACTAGGCACGGTCTCCGAAGGATTTGAGGTTCGCACGTGGTATAGCTAAGCGATTTGAATCGGAAAAGCTGGTGGTACGATAGCCTGGTGAGGCAGTAGATCCAACAGGTAGGCTGGGCCTAGAAAATGAAGGGGCCGAAAGGCGAGTGACAGAAACTTGAAGTCTATTTACTGCTTATTGGGAGCCAGTGCAGATCATCGAGAAGTGGTGCGATGTGGCAACTACGATGCTCACGACAGGAAAGCCTAGCTGCAGTGTTTTGCACCAACTGTTAGTGCCTGATTGTATGGGCCGGTAGACCAGGAAGCAATGAGTTACAGAAATCAAGACGTAATGTCACATGTGCATTGACCTATTTGGATGTATTATCCCTGTCTAATCCGAGTGTCAGTAGTATCATGTTGCTGAAAGTAGGCAGACTTGATTGTGGAGCTGATGTGGTCGTCTAACGAAAGGTCACTTTGGAACCAGACACGTTAGGTTCGTGCAGACGGGAGATATTCCGGCAGAGCCGATTTTGACCGTTAAAGCTTTTTAGTTTCTGAGCTGCACTAGTTTTTTCCGATAACTTACAAGTGAGTTGTATCGTCTTCCATTTGAGAAAATTTGCTTAAATCTACGTGGCATGCCAACAATACTTACAGCAAGGGAGTGAGAGAATTCGACGTGCAGGAGGGCTGGAAGGGATCAAAGCAGAGGTACAACAGATTGCCACCTGCATTGAAGTGAAAGCTTAGATTATGCTTGGCGATAATACCAGAATAAGAGAAAGAGAGAGAGAGAGAGAGAGAGAGATAATATATAATAGTAAATGCTGTAAAAAGTAGCTGACCAAGCACATACCCCTGAGGTACACCATACTTTAGTGGTTCCGCGGATGATCTTTGTACGTTAACATACATTCTCTGGAGTTTCACTCTGAGATAAGACCTGAAGCATTGTAGTGCTGTGCCAGCGACGCCCAAGCGAGATGAGATGCAATCATGAAGAACTGGGTGATCAATAGTATCAAACACTGCCGAAAGATCATGGAAAACAAGCAGTGAAACTTTACGTGAATATGCATTCATATTTTCCCCGGCTGTTGCCGTCGATTGCCGCGCATTGCCCTCGCATGTACGTTCAAGATTGGTTGATAGGACGCGGTTGCACTTTTAATACTGTTACGCAAGAAAAATGTGATCTTTTCCCACCAGCTTTGTTAGTAATTTAGCAGACAATCGTAGATTGCTGTATTGTCTCGGGCAATTGCCGTCGATTGCCATGGATTGCCCAAGGTTGAACGCGAAAAAGGGCAGCATGTGCGCCCACAGCGAGCGTTATGTGGTTGGATAACTACTAATTCAAGCAGCCAATTTCCAGCAAATTTAAATTAGATTGCTGCAGAGACCGGGCCGTTGCCGTCGATTTCCGTGCATCGCCCTCGATTGTGCCTTTTTCGATTGTATAGAAGGATGTGGCTGCACGTTTAATGCAGTGTAGTGCAATACGCAAGAAAGGTTGGAGCTCCTCTCAGCAACTGTTGGTATATTTGTAACTGTCCGTTATGGATTGGCGTATTTCCCCGGGCCATTGCCATCGATTGCCGTGGGTTGCCGTCGATTGAATGCGCACCGTGGGTAAGAATTATGCGCTCACACATGTACATGTTACGTGCCATGAGAGTTGCAGTTTATTGCAGCCAATCTTGTCAATTTTCCGCGGATTTCGCTATCGGCCCGTACCATTGCTGATGATTGCCGTGCATTGCTGACAGTTAACAAACAAAGCATTTTGAAAGTTCCACGGTTTTCCTTTGGGCGCAGCGGAATGTTATATGAAATGACAATTGAGGCTTCCACGCTGCCAATTTCTCTTCAATTCACCGGGAATTGGGGTACCGGCCCAGGACATTGCTGTCGATTGCCGTTCATTGCTCGCGATTATACGATTCCGATTGATTGAAAGGATTTGATTGCATTTTCAATACAGTGGGCTGTGACAGGTAAGATATATTTGATCTTGGCCCAGTCCCTTTCCAGTGATTTGCGATGGTCCATAATGGATTGCCGTATTTGCCCGGGCCATTGCCATCTGCTGCCATGCATTGCCAAATATTAAACGGTCAGAGCTGGTTGAAAGTATGTGTGCACGCAGTGAGCTATTACGTGGAATGAGAATTGGAGCTTGGTGCAGACAATTTCTCGTCGATTTGCCACGGATTTCGGTATTGGTCCCTGCCATTGCTATCAATTGCCGTGTATTGTTGAGAATTAACGTGCAAAATAGCTTGAAAGTCCTACGATTTCACTTTTAGCACAAAGAAATGTGAAATGTGATGACAGTCGGCACTTCGTGCAGCCAATTTAGAGTCAACTTGCCACGGATTGTAGTGGATTACTGCTTCGAGCCGAGCCGTTACCGTAGATTGCCATGCATTGCACGAGACGTACGTGTTGTACGTGCGCAATTGCTTAAAATAATGTGGTTGACTTCAATAAGTGTTCTTTGTAGCACGCATTAAAAATTGAAGCATTGCGAAACCGATTTCAGGGCATTTTGCATCAGATTGCTGTAAAATGGGGTATTGGCCCGGGCCATTGCAGTGCATTGCTGCCGAATAATCGAGGCGATTGCAGTGAAATTTTGGGATTACACAATATTAAAAAATTAAAGTTACGTGCAACCGCTATTAGAGCTTAAAGTATACGTATTCCGGTCTTTTTTTCGGTGGGTTTCGGTACATTGACATACTGGCCCGGGCAGTTGCAGTCGATTGCAGTGCATTGCTGCAGAATGGCCGAGGCAATTGCAGTGAAGTTATGCGAGTACACAATAACCGAAGAGTATAGCTGCGTGCAATCATAATTAGAGCTTCCAATGTACGCGTTCTGGTAGCTGTGTTGCAGATTGCAGCGGATTTCGGCGGAATGAGGCGGATTGCCGTATGGGACCGGGTCGTTGCAGTCGATTGCAATTAATTGCATGAGAACGCGTATGCACAGTGGAATAAAGTGGATTGCAGCAGTTTTCCAGAGCATTTCATGAGATTGGCACTCATTGCCACAGCGCGAGGTTGCACAACTTTTTTATTTTACGTGGTTGTGCACACAGCACGGTGCACTTTAATATGCAATAAAAGCTGGAGCTCAGCGCAATGTATTTCGAATTTTTATGAGGTGGATTACGGTGGATCGCGGTACAGGGGTCCATCTTCAAAGCTCATTTGCACAAGTGCGCGTGCACGCAGCGACATGAAATTTCGTGGACAGATAGATTCCAGGGTGTACTGCAATGTCAGCGCAAAATACTTGAGCTCAGCAACGCTTACGTCTGGTCGTTACTAGCCTAATTAGAGTGGATTGCGGTAACTCAAACGAACCCTTCTCGCACAGTCCACTACAATAAGGGGTTTGCTGGCGGGCTCAAGCGGAGAAGCGCCGGTTCGCATTCAGGAGATGTTGGAACGCCCTCCAAGCACGGCCGCGCCGCACCTGGCAGTTTCGCCGTCGCCGGAAATGCCGGGCTGCAGCCAGCGCATTGGCTGGCGCTTCCCTCGCCCGCCCGCGCGATTGGGCGGCGCCCCGCGAGTGGATCGCATCGCTCGAGCGTGCGGCCGCGCCGCGTGCCCGGCGCGGCCGCGCCGAGAGCGCAAGATTAGCCTGCTACGCGCGCGAGAGCGGCGCGCGTAGTTCCTGGGAACGCGGCCGAGCTCGTTACTCATGAAGCGGACGAAATGAGCCGCCTGAGATCCGCCGCGTTTACGTCGACGGTCTCGGTGCCTATGCGCAGCCAGCTGTCTGCGCGCGTGAAAGCTCGCGGTACGCACGCAGACGCTCCGGCATAAACTCCGCGGCCAAGGCACCGCGAGGTATCTCGGCGCCTTGGCCTGCGTCACTCAGGCCCTGATACATCGCAAAGGCGTCTCAGGTAAAGAGAACGCAAAGCGGCAGCAGCAGCTTAACGAAGTATGCGGCGGCATTCTGTGGCGACATTCTTCGCGACGACCTCAAGTTACACAATCTAGGCCACGAGGACTATGCATCAATCCAATTGGGTGAATGTCTCGCTGAACTTTGGCGTCATCCGATTCATTCATTCGTGGCTAGCGTGAGTGGATTGCAATGGTGAACGAGTTGACTGGCCTTTCTACAACGTTGGCAGAACTGTTTTTTCTTTTTTTTTATAGGCTTAGCTAATGGTTTGGCCCCAACCCTAACCGGCTAATGCGAAGGAAGGAATGTAGTCACTGAAATAGTCGGGTACGGCGCGGTAGCCTACAGCTAGCGCAGCAGAGACTACAATTGACTTCCGGGGCGCAGCTGTTATCTGCTCCACCTAGCGTCTCATCCTTTAATGGACCAGGGCAAGGACGTGGCTTCCCTGGGGGGGGGGGGGAGCGTGATTAGTAACAGGGGCTCAGATCATTTTGTTCATCCAATTAATGCCAAGCTCGCATAGGAAGGTGAAGCCATGTAGTTGTCACCCCTCTGTAGTGTTGGCCTGGCCCACCGAGCAGATAATGCCGTGCGATCGTGCGTAAAGTGCCTAAAAAGAGATTACATTATCCGAGGGTGCTATACACACTTATTATCATAATTATAGGTTAAGTGGTAACCGGAAGGGTGGGTTCTAATCCTGCAGCGGGCGATCTATATTGCCGACTGCAAGCGATGGTGATAGCCGTCAAGGCTCTTTTGTCGCTATACAACTGAAGCTGTTCAATCAGTTAGTATTTTTGAAGCTCAGGTTTTTACATCGAATAAATTCCGGAGCATTTTTTCTCATCAGCGCGACTCAGCCGTAGCGGCCGTTCGCACTTAGTTCCAACAGTGTCAAACGGATTGCACCGATTGGCGTAATCAAGGGGCGGCATCGCCAGAGGATACGCGCACGTTCCGGTAGATGGCCATCGATGTCAATTGCAGAATTCTTCATAGCTTGCAGCGTGAATTCGCGGACGTGCTTTATTTTCTGCATTCTGGAGAGAACGCGACGACGCACGGTTGGGGGGGGAAGGCGCCTGCGACTTCATCCCCTAGCTGTCTGCTGCAAACCCGTGCTCCGATTGCTCAGCTGACCGAGCGGTGGCGAGAGCGCGTTCCGCCGGTCCGGATGAGGAGTAACTGCAAAGGCTGATGAAAGGCCGGCGTTCTTTGACATCGAGCGCCCAGCCAGCTAACTGCCATTTCGAAGATGGCGCAAGGCTGCGGTCCTACGCTCGTCGGCGACCGCGTTCTCGGCCGCAGCTTTGCTATGCTCAGGAGCTGCTTAACTAACTGCCAGTGTTCGCTCGCACTTGACGACGCGTGTTTATGTCATAGCTCTCTCCGGCTGGCTCTTGGCGAGGCTTCTGGTTGACTGGACCGAAGTGGCCGCTGCTGTCGGCTCCGGTGTCGATGCGTCCGGCTTCAGCCGGCTGTCCGGAGGCGGCGCCAGCCGCAGCCGCCGCCGGTCGCGCTCCGCGAGACGGGCCAGGCCAGCTGCGCCGTCGGCTCCGGCGGCGGCGTCGTCGCCGACTCGATCGTGCGCCGCCGGGCGAGCCGTCCGCGGCAGCAGCGGCGGGCACGGCGGCGCGAGCGCGCCTCGCAGACAGCCGCAGCGCGTACAGCAGCCGGTCGGCGACGGGCTCCAGCGAGACGAAGGCCATGAGAAGGACGTACGTTTCGCGATTGATCTCCTGCTGCCCGTCGTAGCTGCCGAGAACGTGGACCACGTACAGCGGCAAGTAGCTAGCGAGGAACAGGACGGTGACGAGCGACGTGACGACGACCAGCCGGCCCTCCTCGGAGGCTGCGCGCGACTGGTTTTTTGGTGCTCAGCCGGTGCCTCGATTTGATGGCGACGAAGATGTACGCGTACACGGCCGACATTGTCACGAAGACTACAGCCGTCAACCCTAAGCCGAATGCGACGAACGTGCGTTCGTGCGCGTCCTGGTCGAAAGCGTACTTGTAGGCTTCGTTCCCGTCATCCAGACGACTTCCGTAGAGCACGAGCTGGTAGCAGAAGCGCGTCGGCGTGCGATCGCGCCACAAGCGCAGGTTGTCGTGCTGAGCAGACGCCGCGACGACCGCGGCCGGCGCTAGCGCGACCGCCGCGCTCGTCAGCCACGCGGCGGCTGCACTGACGGCAGCGCCGCGCTCGGACAGCGTGAGCGCGGCGACGCGGCGATGCGGCCAGCGCACCGTGACGAGAAGCAGAATGGCCATGGCGAAGCGTGTCGTCAGGTTGACGTTGGTCGCCATGTCCCAGGCATAGCGGAAATAGAAGGCCGCACAGTATTCGGCGCGGTGCGTCGGCGTGCTGAAGTGAAGGGCGTGCGCGACGGAAGTATCGTGCAGGTAGGTGCAAGCCGAGCAAGGCCAGCGAGGAGGCACCGAGTAGGGCGTTGGCGGCGCACAGGCTCGCCAGCAGCGAGCTCTGCCATCGAACGCGAATGCGCGCCGCGCCCACTGCCAGCACTGCGGTGCTGTTCAACACGATTCCAGCCGCCGAGAGGATGATGCCGAGCACGACGCCGGCTGTCTCCGCCGGCCATCGCTCGAGCTCGGCCTGCCGCGTCGACTGCCTCGTCGGTCGGCAGCGACGCGGTAGCCGACGCGACGGCGGAGCTGTGGCTAAAGTCCATCGCGCGCTTCGCGCTTGTCGCGGACGACGCACTCTGGCGCGGCGCGGCGCCATAGTGGCTTTCGCCGCTTCCAGCGCGGCGCTCGCCGCTCCTCGCAAGGTGCCCGCGGCGCCGGGCGCCTCCGGTTGCGCCGACAGCGCTTCAGTGTCGCCTCCGAGCGGCGTCCGGCGGTCAGCTACGGCCGATGCGAACCCGCTACCCGCGCTCTGCTTCCGAGCCGCCGTCCTGTCCGCCCGCCGCAGCGTGCGTCTTCTCGCCTGTCGTCTCAGCGTAGGAATCCTAGGAAGCTACCCGAGCGAGAAAGCTAGGGAAACCACCGCGAAACGTCTGCCGCTTTCGTCGCGTCGTAGGCAACGCGTACAAGGCCGAGTGCGCGTGCGAACTTTTGCGGCGACTGCAAGTAGAAGCAGCAGCTTTCAAAATATTGAGCGACCGGAGGCTGCTATGGATTCTGCTAAATTATGAGCGTCTATAGAGCGGCTTGCAGCAGAGGTAAGCGAGCACTCAGACTCGACTTCCACCGCAGAGTCGAAGTTCCCCTCGGGCTTTTCGTCCGCATTAGCGAGTAAATTGTGATTCTAGACATGCCTAGCATAAAAGGAGAACGTGTGGCAAGATCAATCTTTTCGGCGTGGATCTGCTACGGGTGAACGACTGCACAAAGCCTTGCTGCAACTCGTATATCCAGTCTGAGTCGCCTGCTGTACAAAGAAAATAAATCACTACGATAAGCTAGGTTTACTAGATAGTCCGTTCGTTCGTCGCTGTCGTCACACTGACATTGAGTCCTCCGCGATGGACGATTTATGGTCATTCAACGAGGGTTCAAGAGCGGCGAGTGTCAAAAGAAGGAGGAAAATGTGAGACACTTTTATTATATGTAGTCATAGTCGTAGTCATAGTTAAAATTGGACATATAATTACTAGACTTTAAAATTACTACTCACTCAAAGGATTGATCAAAGTGTGGCCACAACATTAGTGCAGCTTAAACTCTCTGCGCTGCGGCTCTTGTTGCTGCTGCCAGAGAACTTCCGCTGGGACCAGCAGAGTTGGCGTATTGGAAAGCAGCCAGATTTGCTTGAAGTGGTTTTTCCGTTTACACTTTTGTGCTTTGCATTTAATATTGTCGTCAAATGGCTGCAAAAATTATAGAATTAAAATTGAAAGCCCGTACACTGTCGAATGAGTACAAGTCAAGGTCCTAAAAGGAAATAAGCTCGCCAGCAGTAACGTGCCCGGAGAGGTGCCCGAATAGGCTGCTGAACGGCTGCTGAAACTACAGACGCTGAGAGAGAGAGAGAGAGAGAGAGAGAGAGAGAGAGAGAGAGAGAGAGAGAGAGAGAGAGAGAGAGAGAGAGAGAGAGAGAGAGACGTCATCGCCACCCGCAGCAGCAGCGTGCCGGAGAGACTGGGGGAAAAGCTAAAGTATGACAAATGTACCGGTCAACACTTTCTTGCCATACTTGATGGGCTGTAGTCCATAGTATAGCAATATAATAATTTAAAACATAAAATACATAAAAGAAATCCTTTAAGCATTTCCTAATGCTCCTCGTAGCGTGGCGCAAACTTAGTCTGACAAGCACTGTATGCATCAAGAGAGCGTGGACCACTAAGCTGGTGGTATCTTGATTGATGTCATTCCCGGATATTGTTAGGATACATGCTGGCATCTGTACTTTAACTAAACTTTGTTGTAGGTCATTCGATCAATTTTAGCCACAGGTATTTCACGACTCACCTTCATTCAATCGTGCTTACTTTGCAGCACCTAGAAAGAGATTGAGTTCTCTGAGGGTGTTTTATCAAGTGTTTTATTATTATTATCATTAGCTAGACGGACGAGCACCAATTACAAGTCCTTGATAATACTTGACATTCAAAGACACAAATATTTCCCACCTTGCAACTGAAAAACCTTTTCCTCTTACTTTCTAGTCATAGTATATAATGGCGACGGCTTCTATTCAACCCACAGGACCTTAAGAAATTCTCGAATAAGATCGACCAGAACAAAATAAATTTTGTATATCAGAGAGCAAATGGCACTTTTCAGATTGTATGGAAATCACGAATAAGCACTTGAGATTGATCTGAAATCATGCTTCTATCTTAAGTAAGTAGCGGTATTCGTACTTAAGTAGCACTTCCTTTGAGTTAGATTGCACAAAGCTCGAGTGCAAGGAGCAGAATATTTTACAGGAAATAGAAACATACGCAATAAATAGTCTCAATTCTCGATAAGGTTGTGGATATTTTCTACTAAATCTAAAGAACCTGCGCTAAGATAGTATTGAAAAAAGAATTGATTCGTCATTCTTGAATTTTAGAGGTACCTAGACGAGTTTCAAGACCAGCCTGAAGAGCTACTAAGTAAGTTTTATGAAAGCTGCCATAAAACTGGTATTACGTGGCTCCTATTGGGTGTGCAGCTCGCCCCACAGATTAATCACAGAAGGCATTCAAAGCAAAGGCTCTAACCAAAAAACAACAATACAATCCATTTTTTGAGCTACAAGAAACTACGCATGCAAAATAAATATTTCTGTTGTGAGGTGGCGACATGCGTCAATGCCTCGGCGTTTTAGCGGTCGCTACAGGCCTAACTCACATGAAAACCGTCACAGAAACTTTGTCTTTTATTGGCTTCTTGCTTAGAGAGGCAAGCCACTGCCCAGACTTTCTCCTCCATAGGAGCTCAGCACGAGGCCCACTGCACGGCTCAAATGTCGTGGAATGGCACAGACTGGCAAGAAGCACATTTAACCTGAGGATATCTTTTAGGGAATGATCTGTTCTAGTCGTACTCAGCTTAGCAGCGACTAAGACATTTAGGCTGCTAATCCGAGCTCGACATTTGTCAAAAAGCATAAGCCTGTGGTTTGTCGTTAATATCTCATTGTACAAGCCTTGAGACTACGTTGCAGTTTGTCCCACGGAAGAAAAACAAGCCGGAAGGCAACAGGCGAGCCTTTTGCTTTAGTAGCAAATGTACAGGTCTGCTGATGGACGTACGAAGTGGTCCCGTGTGGCACGGAAAAATTGCAGGCAACGGAATTTTAGCAGCTGTGGTTTTCGTCGCAAGTCCTTGAGCTGAAGCCATGTGCAGGGCTGAGACCCCTGGTTCGGTCGGTTGTTGACGTAGCTGAAGATAATGTTATTGTGGTTGTACCAATGTAAAAAGGTGTGCAATTCAAAAGGCAATTCGATGGCCAATATTATGTCAGTCCCCACGAGTAAAAGGCGCACAAAAGTCTGGAACTCTATGCTGTTCCTCTCCGGTAAATTTACATGCCTCCGTTCTCGATTCATTTCAGGGAGGCGAGTTCTCGTTCAGGAAGTTCTACGCAGATACTTGATTCTTGGGAAAAAATATTTGTTGAGGATGCAGCTATTTCAGCCCCCCACGAAACGCATTAGGCAGCACCGATGGCACCACTGTCAAGTTTGGTGCAGATAAATTGGCTGACCTGACGAAGGGGGTTTGCCTTGACCTTGGCTCAGTGTCAAAGGCCGTGCAAATGCACCCTGAGAAATTTTTACAGCTGCACTCTTAATAAAAGTCGGGCGTAGAGAAAACGGCATCTACAACTAAAGGATAAACCTTTTACCTGCCGATGCTTCACAGGACGCAAAGCTTATTTCAAGAATCGAAGCATCATCATCGAGAGAGAGAGAGAGTCGCGGCAGGATGTGCTAGACGAGAGAGAGTCGCGGCAGGATGTGCTACACTAATGAGCCAGAGTGGTCACTGCAGGTACTACTGAGGGAAGCACCGCTGCCTAGTTGGCATAGATGCTTGACGATGATACTTAGCTCGGACTAAAATAAGCCTTGATAGATCGCGGCATTTCATCGCTACAGGAATCTCGACAGCGTATACAATGGAGATCAGAAAACAAGGATGCTGCAATCGGAAAAACCTTCTCAGCCAATCCAATAACTCCTATTTCGTGAGGTTTCCTCGTTTCCGGCGAGTTGCCTACAAGCTAGGAATCGAATAGTGCTGACCCTTGTGAATTCTACGGAGCATCGCCTGTACTCGTGATTCCTCCGTGGTACTATTGCCCTGCCATATTCTTAGCGCTATACGTATGACCTCTTAGAATGTCTGGTAGCACGTCGTTGCAGTATCTTTTGCCGACTTTAAGGGACCGTTGGAGCTTTTTAAAGGATGAAAGAGTATTACTTTGTATTTCACCTGTTTCTCAAAGCATTTGGTGGCTATGCAAATATTTTATTATTATTGTTATCCTTATTACAGCTTGCATGCTGTTTTCGTCACATAATGGTCACTATTCTTACGTTAAGCAGTGGCCGAGCCAGGGTTTTCAGACAGGGGCAAGCCCTGCCGATAAGATAAAAGAGTGAAATTTTTACGTCTTTCGTTCGAATAAAGAACGGCGGCTGCGCATTGATTGAAAGCATGAGACGATCTCACCATCCGTCACTATCGCGGCCGTTTCTTTCACAACATACAAGAGTATGGCGTCGTTAAGGTAGTTAGCACCTTCGTGGTTCGAAGGGGTATCTTGATCATTTTTCATATGATGAACACACATTCGGCCTTGGCGGTCGACATTGGTTGTGTCGAGTAAGTCACACCAGCTTGAACAGATGGTCATAGCCGGCCTCGGCTTTACCTGACTTTGTCAACGTGACATAAAGATCGGGAAGCGTACCGACGTTCTTAAAAGCCATGTCTGCATCAGATTCCCCGTGAAAGCTGTGGAGATGCTATCGCCAGAGAATCGGCTGAAAGGTCTGGAAAGTCTATCTTGCTGAATTTTGTTGCAGACTCCATTAGCTAGTCGACACTGAATGCAGATAAGCGCCAATGAGAGGAAATGCAAGCAGCCAGGCGCATCATATCCTTAGACTCCTTGTCAAAACGAAAATGCAATTCCAACTGAATTGTGTCAATTCCTGAGCAGAATTAGTCGACGCGGAAGAACATATCGTAACTATTCGTGTGCTCTGTTCAATGAGGCCGACCAGATCGGATGTCGTTGGCTGTCTTGCCGGGCACTTCGATCTCATAATGATGACGTAATTTCTGCACTTTTGTCAACCGGTTATTATAGACAGCCGTTCGCATCTCTTTCAGCGCCTGCATGCTGCGATCGACCAAGTGCAGGGCAATGATATCACCATGTTCCTGTTTTGGCAGCACCTTCGATAGCTTGTGTTAATCAATAGTTAACGCTCCATTAGATATAAGATGAAGGCGAACTTGAACGCAAGCGTTTAGTCGAAAAGTCGTGTTGCCTTGATTTTCTGCTCAGCCGTGTCATTATGTTTTTCAATATGCATAATGAATGCGAAGGTCGAGGCGAACCTGTCGATTAAGGGCTGTAGCGCTCGCCAAAATGACGACCGCCGCATATCTCCTGGGCTCACCAGCGCAGCCTCCTGATTGAGGCCTCGGCCTGTCTCAACCTGCAGCTCCTTGATCAGATTCTTTATAATCCTTTTTCAATTACAGCTCGTCGTAGCGCTTGCAGGAGCCCGTCGCCACATAGATAATGTCACTAGCAAATTCAAAAAGAGTGCAAACGTTGGGTAGGCTTTCCGTGCAGGCCACAACCAAGGCGATGTGAGCTTTGTGCTCAGCGATCGATGTAATGTGCCAACTCGTTCGGCTGTTTAGTCAAGGCTTGCAGACCACCAATCGTACTGCTCAGGTTGGCCAAACCATCATTGCCTCTCCACGACAAATGTCAATCAGATAATTGCGATTGGTCCACATGTCAACGATTGCAGTGCACAGAGTATCATTGCAGGTATTTGTCATGCGCTTGATATTGACAAGTCGCTCGCGAAACACACCGGTCTCGACCTAAACGAAGCTGTTCACAAGTTCCAGCTGCTCCTTCTTGCTTGCATCGCAAGTCTCGTCCGCCATGATGCAGTACTAAGCCACACCTTGCTCGTCATTGGAGCGCTTACAAACGAGGTGCACGTGCGTTTGGAACATATACTCCCGAATATCAGGGCATTTCTCGCGCAGGAAATTGAAACAGAAACAGAAAAATATGAAAAACAGCAGGATTTGATAAGTGGAGGTGATCGATTTCTGTGGCCCTGAAATTTGTGCAGTGGAGGGACTCAAGACAAGAGATTCGCGAGACTGTTTTAAGTAGATTGCAAACTACACGGCGGGCAGTGGAAGGGAAATGGCAACTCCTCCCCAGTTCTGACTTATATAGAGTATGACAGAAAGAGAAGCCCGCTTTCGTAGCGCTGATTATGGTCGGCGGTAAGTCAATTTTAGCCAGGTAGATGGAAGACTGTGCGAAAGTTTTTCAAGTTTTCTTGGTCAAGTTATTCCTTCTTAATTACTGGCCTCGCAGCAGCCTTTTAGAAAAGCGCAGGAACAAGAACTGAGGCTTATGACATATTTAAAATGTTATTTGCGCATGGCAGCAGCAGATCTGCAATAGTAGAAGTAGGACAGTGAGAATACGATCTAGAGGGCTGGTAGTCTGCGTTGACCTAGAGAGGAATCTTGAGATGAGGTCACTTGTTACCGCCTTGACTACAAACATTGAGGTGCTGCATAAAAGTGCGGGAGGAGTCCTGAGGGTTGTTAATCAGGTACAGAAGTCCAAAACGAATACTGCTACCTTAGAGAGGGACAATCTGATCTTGTCTACATTTCTGGCGACGAAGCTAGAGAAGCGATCATGGGAGTAACCACAAGGATTACTAGGTAAGATGCATACCTGTCAGAGACGTAGTGAGGCGTTTCGGCACACGGGACAAAGCAGCAAATGGCGCCCTGCCCTTGTTCAACTTTGCTGCAAAATAGCTCCACCACAGAAGACATGCGAAAAACACACGCTAGCAGGATTATAGAGTTGAGAATTTTTTTATTAATCGCATTACAGATACAACAACGTAGCTATCACAGCTTTTAACTTAATTTTTCTGGCATTGAACGTGACAAAAATGGTCGATTACAGTTTGAAAGTCAATATTTTTCAGCGTTTCTTTCTCTATGCCTAACTAGGCCAGATCAGAGAGTCAATCTTGCCCCATTGTTTTTCTCAGATAAGACAGAAGTATGTTCATCTTGCTAAAGAAGCGTTCACCACGGGCAACTAATACAGCTAGAGTGAGAAGAACTAGCAAGGCAACTCTCAAATTAGGAAACAAATCTCCATAACTGAGAAGGAAAGGCATGAGCTCCAGAGGACTTTTATCTTTAGTGCCGAGTCGTGAGTGCTGTAAGAACCACTTTACAGTAATATATTTCGCTGTGTAGCTCTGTTCCATCAGCGTCTGGACAGTAGAAGCCTCCCAGATCTAAACATTGATGTCGGAGTTTAGTCCGCTCAAGTGTCTTCAAAAGCTTCTAAGGTTTCAAAAAGAAACCAAATTTAGTATCAAGATCTGTGAGTGGCGAGAAACTAGTTGTGACTTATTGTCGGCGATAGTCTATGCTGTCCTTCATTGTTCTTGAAATACCTTCCTCTTCCGTGAGACCAACATCTTGAGAGAGTTCTCCAGGCATCTGAGTCTATCGTTTGATTCTTTGTTCAACAGCAACTCCTCAAAAATCAAATTTTATTTTAGCATCTAGTAAAGATTCTTAGCACAGGTCATTTAAAAATCTTGACAACTCTATCTCAAGATAGTGGCTGTTACAAGAGGCGTGTTTGAAGTTCACCTTTGGGTCCTGCCGTCTATTCTGAACGTGGCCAGTCTTCCTTAAGATGCTATACCATAGTGACAACGGAGACAAAAAGTTAAATTTTAAAATGCAATGTAAGAAACTGCCAGCTTGACTTTTTGTTTCAAGTGTTCCCCTTGTGTCCTCTGGCAGTTGCTCCAAATGACCTACACTGCTGTTCAGTCCATCATTGATAGCTTTCACAGCCTCCACTCTTGCACAAAACCTTGTTGCAGAGTCACGTTTGATACTGATGGCAAATAAATAATAAAAAATTTCTTTATTTGTTTCCACCTCAGAGTTGACCTTGAAAAGAATGCGTAGGTGCTCTCTATCGTTCCAAAAAAGGTAATCATAACGGAATCTTGACTTGCAGCATTAACCCCTGCTAGGTTCAAGCTGCGGCTATCACAGTTTACAAAATTGCATTCTCATTTCTGGACAGTATTCTCTGTTTGACACATGAAAAGTGGCCAGACATGGCAGCTGCGTTGTCGTAGCGCAGCCAGTTAAGCTTAGCTTGTGTGGTCTAACAATGTGTCGGTGCCAAGCCATTCAAAAGATCAAAACTGACTGTCCATCGACAGGCATACAAGGAGTATCGTAGCTCATACCAATCTGACCCAGCAAGGGTAAAGTCTATCTTCTTTACAAGTATTGCTGCCTCACATATGAAGTTCAAAAATTCTCATGTCTTCCGTTAACCCACTCTTTAAACGCTAACAGGTTTCAGAGGCATAGCAAGGGATGAGCCTGGTAGCCGGCCGGGCTCGCCTTTGAGGCCATGCAGCTTGTCTGTGGCAGGCAGGAAGGGGCGAGTGGACGGGAGGGGTAATTAGAACGCGGACAGAGGTATTAACGGCCGTGTGCTTGTTGCGCTGCTAGCGCCAGCCGAATACACGGTGGTTGAAGCCCCGTCGGTGTCTCCGTGTCGTCGCCAGTGTGCCGCCAGAACGTCAAGGTTCAGCATGGATTAAGTCTGTAAACATGCTTAACTAGCTCAACCAGCAGTAGTCGAACCCATTTAAACAAAGATTTCCTTGAATCAAGATTATTATTCTCACATGAAAGAGTTATTAAAAAATATACACAATACATTTTGCTTTTGGCGCCCCCTTGAGCTTGGCGCCCAGGGAGGTCTGTCCCCGCCCATCTCTTGCTACGCCTCTGAAACCTGTTAGCGTTTAAAGAGAGGGTTGATGGAAGACATAAGAGTTTTTGAATTGTGCATATGCGTTACAGCAATCTTTGTAAAGAAGCTAGACTTAGCCTTTGCAAAGATAGATCGTTAGAATCTACATTACTCCTTGTATGCCTGTCGATAGACAGTAAGATCTTATTTTTTCTATGGCTTCTCAAGCTTGGGCTTAGCAGACCTAGGTAGTGGAATGTCTGTCGTAAACCGAACGTCATCTGGCAAGGGTGGACAGTAAGGTTACTCAATATTGCGAAATCGTCAAACATTTCAATTATTACCGTGTTGTAGCATTCTACCAATGATGACAGGTTGGAAAGGGGATTGAGCAGGACTGGTAAAGTAGTTATTTTTGTAAGAACTAAATCTATCGAAATTGTCCTGATGATTCACAATTAATAGATGATTCTGAATGCTGAAGGGCCCACACACTGGAAACTGAATGAAACCAGCATGGTCTGATGTTCAAAACTTGGTAATAATAGGAGACGATAGCCTAGATTTGTGGGAGAACATATGATCGAGTATTGGCCATTGCTGTGAATGGGTTCATTAAGATGAGCCGCAAGAGATAGTGAGTCATTCAGTGCACGACACCATCCATTAAAGGAGTCACGGAAGCCATTAACATGAGCCTGCAATTGATTTATAATGAGAAATAGACAACTTCTCGCCCACATAGTTGAAATAAGACCAGAAAAATTTGAAAACAGCAGGCCTTGGTAGCTGGGCGATAGATAACTTCCGCCTTGGGCATTTAGTTGTTGGAGGGACTCAAGATGAGAGATTCACAAGACTGTTTCGTGTGGACTTTAAACTGCAGAATGGTTAGTGGAAGGGCAATGGCAACTTATCTCCAGTTTTTATTCACATAGAGTATGAAAGAATGAAAAGACCGCCGCTGGGATGGTTCTGTTTATGATCGGGAGGTAAGTCAATTTCAGTCGTGTCTCATTTAAAGCAAACAGGTCACGGGCATCACCGATAACCATGTTTTGCAGCATTGGGCGTTTACGGCAAATTGAACGAGTTTCATTGGGAAACATTAAGATTGGCAGTCCAGTCTATAGAATACCTGACTACTACGTTCGATAGATTAACGATGACCCTTGAGGGAGAGCGCACCAGAGATTCTGGGACAGTTGGGGCGAAACATAGCAATCATTTCATTCCACCAGGCTAGCTTCCAGTGGGTGTCTTATTAGAAAATGCCAAATTCACGAACTCTGGCAGTAGTAAACGCAGCCAGGAATGACTTTGGCGAGGATATCCAGATTAGAGTGGACACGTGCAAGCATATTTAATTAGGAAGTGATCAACATCCTGCGAAGCTGAGACAAGCTAGGGGAGTGGAAGCGAAGGCCAGTAGGGCAGCTTGTGCTTTCGAGCATGGCGATCATGCAAAGTCCTTACAGATCAGCTGAACTCATATAATGTAACTTCAAACCTTGTTAATGAGTTTCAGTCTTGTTGTAGAGCTAATCACTCCACAGAGTCGGCTTTGCTTTGGGTCTACGACGACCTACTTAGGAATGCAGGCATGGGTAGAGCATCTCTGCTTGTTTTGCTCGATTTTTAGGCATCTTTTGATATTATCAATCACCAAGTCCGTCTTGGGCGCCTCTCATCGCATTACTGGATTTGCATTGCAATGGTTCAGGTCCTATCCCAGTGGGAGACTCCAGAGTATTGATGCGAATGGACAAAGATCATCCGAGGAACCTCTGAAATATGTAGTACTTCATAGCTCCGTGGTTGGTCCTGTTTTTTTTCACGGCTTATACTCTCCCTCTTACCGATGTTATTTCCAAGCACAATATAAGCTTTCACTTTTAATCGAACGACACTCAGCTGTACCATTGATTTGATCCCTCCAGCACATACAGTTCTCTTAACTCCATTGCTGAATGTATTGATGGCAACCTCACCTAGATGGCAGCAATTTTATTAAATTGAATGATGATAAAACCAACTAACTAGTTATGGGCAAACCAAGTGTGATTCGGAAATTGAAAAGGCAAACGCTCAAAATCGGCTCTGTCAGCATATTTCCTGTTGAATCTGCTCGAAATCTAGGTGTCATGTTCCAAAGTGACTTTTCTTAGACGAATACATCTGCCCATAATCATAATCATAATCATAATCAGTACATAATCAGGTCTGCCTACTTTCAGCTACGTAACATTGTCAAAATACCCGCTTGTTTAGAAACATTTAGACAAGAATATCACATCTAAGTTGGTCCGTGCATTTGTGACATCCCGTCTTGACTTCTGTAACTCTCTGCTTGCTGGTCTACCGGCCGGTGCGATCAGGTGCATACAGCTGTTGAAAAACTCAGCAGCTAGGCTTGTCTGTCGTGAGCGTCAGATCACGCCACTTCTTGCCGACCTGTACTGACTTCCTGTCAAGCAAAGCATTGACTTCAAGGTTTTTTAACTCACTTTTAGGTACCTTCATTATTTGGCTCCAGCCTACATAAGAGATCTCCCCCTCCACCAGGTTAAGCATGGTACCATCACTAATCGGTATCTAATCGTTTACCTTTACCTAGTACGAACCTCAAATCCTATGGAGACCGTGTCTTTAGTTCGCATACTCCCAAACCATGGAACTCACACCCGACTTGCGTCGCGATATACCATAACTAGGCTACATTTAAAAAGAAACTAAAAACATACCTATTTATCACAGCATTTAGTGGATCCCTGTGACTCGAATTTTATGGGCGTATGCGTGCTGAAACCCAGCTTGATCCCACTAACCATACATGCTGACTCTGTGCATGTCACCCCTAACCATGTTGATCTTGTTGTTCATTGAGCTTGCTACCACTAACCATTCGATTGTGTTTCATTTGCAGCAAATGCAGAGCACCAAGAAAGAGATTGATTTCTCTCAGGGTGCTTTAAAAAGTGTATTATAATTATTATTAGTAACAATCGTTCATGCAACCGATCTGCGACTGCACTGCTTTCCAGCTTGCCTGGATTAGGATCTGTTGTCCGCATTTTTCTTGTGAGTACAACAGGTAAAGAAGTCATAGCAAACTTAGCAACCACCACGCCCGAGTGCATTTTCGACATTTTTTCGCCTTCTCACTCGCGAGATTTCTAGCGTAGATTTTTTTAGTAGTCAGACGAATGCATGAGGCAGTGCGTGCGTCTGATAGTCAGTGAAAGATAAGAGCAGGGAAGCAGTGTCCCCATCTGCTGATCCAGTCGGCCGACGTTTAATAATAATAATGCACTTGATAAAGCGCCCTCAGAGAACTTAATCTCTTTCTAGGCGCTTTACATTTAACTGTGTGAGTAGACAAGGTGAGAATGAGGCAGATGATGCAGTCAATGCCTCAAGTAAGTTCTAAACTAAAGCCTGAAGCCGGAATGGATGTGACCCAGCAGTCTGACCGATCTGAAGGCGAATCGTGGGGTTTTTCAAAGGCCGCTGCTCACGCCGCTCCCAGGGCGCCCAAGAGTCGATGCCAACTTGTTGGCTGCCAAGCTCTCTTTTGAGCACGGTCCGACCGTAGTGAGGCTATGGTGATATTGTGCACAGAAGGGACCTCTCGGTCGCAGATGCACATCACCGCCGGGCCATCGATTGGCTGTGCATAGCCAAATGGTCGCCTGAGAGCAGCAGCAAAAGGAAAAGTTACGTGGGAATCAATAAATCGCTCAAATGTCGCACAGCATACCTAACTGCAATCTCATTCCGGTTAAATGCACTAGTTTTCCGTTACTCCCACTCAGTGGTCGTTCAGTGCCACTCTGCTCTGAGCGGACGAATCAAGTCGGCATTATCTGTTCTCGGTGAATCGCTGTTGAGGATTCGAGTGAAGAACGGCTCTCTGGCGGGTAAGTAAGCCTTTGGTTTGATAGACTGAACGAGTTGCAACTGATTCCGTGCTACTGCTTTTTTATATTGCATAAGCATGTACGCTGGCCTATAGCTCTGTTGGCTCTAGGAAAACAAAGGAGGCAGTAGCAGCTTTCGCTGAGCAGCCATCAAGCCTGCCCAAGAGCTGTCTGGTGATTGTTTGGTCGCTAGTCAGCTAAATTCGGGCTAGGAGATCTGTCTGAAGCACTTGACCGGCAATAAGGATAAGCCTCTGACGTCAGGCCCCCCAGGGGCTTACCACCTCTAGCTAATTCCCTTTATTCCCCATATCTCTATTAATCTGTCTTTCACTGTATCTTCTGTATCTCTCTTCACCTCTCTCTCTGTCTCTGTCTCTGTCTCTGTCTCTGTCTCTGTCTCTGTCTCTGTCTCTGTCTCTCTCTCTCTCTCTCTCTCTCTCTCTCTCTCTCTCTCTCTCTCTCTCTCTCTCTCTCTCTCTCTCTATTTCTCTCTCTCTCTATGTCTCTCTCTCTCTCCCATAAAACATACATACACACACACACACACACACACACACACACACACACACACACACACACACACGTATAGACAAATATATCAAACTTGATCTCGATTATGCCCCTTGGCCCGCGATGTATGTGTATCTATCTATGTCCATAATATACGACTTGACCTCCTCGAAAAATGCCACCGTGCTCATAGCTGTGATATTACCATCGCCCAAGATTCATATGAATTCCCTGAGCACCTAAGATGAATTAACAAATCCAAGGATTCACCCCTAACAGCTATGAAGTCTCGCGGCTTGCACCTACCTGTTAAAGACGTTTTTTATGTATATATAGATACACAATCACTCGGTTTGATACAGCATTTACATATATACCAATATATGAATGTATATATATATATATAGATATATTAAGATTAATTAAAATATTTATCGTGCATTATGCATTAGCCAGCAGTGCCCTGCCCTGCTGGGGTCGCTGGTGCTATCCAGGCCTCCCAGTTCGGTAACAATGACCACAAAACTTCCGAGCCAGTAATGGCGTCGGAGATGCAATGTAGCTTTAAAACCGTCCTTTCCAGAGCCCTGACCGAGCCCAAGATCAACCACCGACCAAGTAATTTCCAGAGCCCCGACCAAAAATAATTAGATAATAAAAATGCACTTGATAAAGTGCCCTCAGAGAACTCAATCTCTCTCTCTCTCTCTCTCTAGGCGCTTTAAATTTGCTGCAAAGGGAAATACAATTGAATGGTGAATAATATCATGCTTGTCCAGCAAACAAAATGAATAGTGTGGTTAGGGATGACGTGCACAGGGTCAGCATGCAAATATGGTTAGTGGCAGCATGCACAGTGTCAGCACGCATAAGCACATCAAGGACGAATCACAGGGACCCACTTAATGCTGTCCTAAATAGGTGTGTTTTTAAGTTCTTTTTAAATGTGGTCAAGTCAGGGGATGTTCTGATGCAAGTCGGGAGGGAGTTCCACGCTTTGGGAGCATGCAAACTAAATGCACGATCTCCAAAGGATTCGAGGTTTGCATAAGGCATTAGTAGACTGTTGGATTCCGAAAAACGGATGGTGCGATGCTTGGCCTGATGGGGCAGTATATCTGAGAGATAGGCTGGAGCCAAAGAATGAAGTGACATAAAGGTGAGTGACACAACCTTAAAGTCGGTCCGTTGCTAGACTGGTAGCCACTGTAGGTCGACGAGAAGTAATGTGGCAACTGTGACGCTCACGACAGACAAGCCTTGCTGCAGAGTTTTGCACCAGCTGCAGTCGCCTGATCGCACATGCTGGCAGGCCAGTAAGCAGTTAGTTTCAGAAGTCAAGACGGGATGTCACGAATGCATGGACCAACTTGGACGTGGTATTTTAATCTAAACAAGCCCGAATTTTAGCAATATTATGAAGCTGAAAGTAGGCAGATTTGACAGTGGAGCTGATATGGCCGTCTAACGAGAGGTCGCTTTGGAATATGACACCTAGATTTCGAGCTGATTCAACAGGAGATATGCTGGCAGAGCCAATTTGAGCGACAGCCAATACAATTTCTGAATCACACTGGGTTTGCCCATAACTAGTAAGTTAGTTTTATCATCGTTTAGTTTCAGAAAGTTTGCTACCTTCCATGTGCTGATGTCATCAATGCATGCAGCAAGTGAGCTGAGAGAATTTGAGGTACTTGAAGGCTGGGAGGGATCAAAGCAAAGGTACAACTGAGTGTCATCCACATAGAAGTGAAAGCCTAGATTGTGCTTGGCAATGACATCAGCAAGAGGGAGAGTATAAAGTGTGATAAGAACCGGACCTAGCACGGAGCCCTGAGGTACCCCATAATTCAGAGGTACCCCAGATGATCTATGTCCATTCACGTCAATACTCTGGAGTCTCCCACTGAGATAGGACCTTAACCATCGCAGAGCAGTGCCAGTAATGCCCAGACGAGATGAGAGGCGCTCTAGTAGAGCTTTGTGATCGATAGTATCAAATGCTGCCGAAAGATCGAGCAAAACAAGCAGAGACACTCTACCCATGTCTGCATTCCTAAGTAGGTCGTTGTATACCTAAGCAATGCTGACTCTGTGGAGTGATTAGCTCTAAAGCCACACTGGAACTCACTAGCAGGGTGTGAAGTTTCGATATATGAGTTCAGCTGGTCAGCCGCGACCCGTTCCAAGGCCTCACCACTGCCGACCGATAGCCAGGGGTCAGGAAAGACCGAGCATTGGCTGCATATTTATCGGTCTTGTTCTGGGTCACCCTAATCAGAGCATCATCACTGTTATCGAGCGGCACCGTCACATCAACAATTACTAAATCAATGCCGCTGTCAATGACCAGGTCTGGCTTGACAGCCAGACCAGAGGCCGGAGGGCGCGGGCTGCCGGCATGCAGTTGAGCACAGTGGCCGGAATAAAATAAATAAATCCTAGCTGATTAAACAGCCTCTTTTGTATAGCGACAGAAGAGCTTTTACGGCTATCACCACCGCTTGCAGTGGCAATAAAGGATCGCCCCAACGCAGGAATCGAACCCACGACCTCGGGACCGCGGCCGTGACAGCAACCGCCTTACCTAGTGTCACGGAAGAGCTCCAATTAGGATGCCCAGAACCAGTTTACGTCATTCCGTAAATTGCATGTAGCATCGGCCGCCAGTGGCTCAACATGTGGTAAGTGGTCTCTGTCTACGTGCGGCATAGGCGGCAGCTATAACCGTCCCGGGTATGCCTGACTCCTGGCAGCAGCCACCTGCAGCACGTACAGGCGCGATCGGTGCACGAACCGTCAAGCCGGCAACGACAGGCCAAGACTCGCGGTCAAGAAGTGACTGTGGGTGGCGAATATGTCCATGGCCAGGAGTGGCTGACCCTGCCCTGTGCAGACTAGGCCGCCCAAGCACGGCTTTCCGAGAGCCTGGCAAACTCTCAAAGCTTCCGGGTGACCACTCGTGTCACAACCCAGTGCTCGATGCCGTCAGGGTCAGTGGACACAGCCAGCACTTCAGGGCCGGTCAGCAAGAGGCGACAAGGGAGCCGCTTTAGGCACTTGTGCACGTCCGACCACAGTGAGATCGGGCTGACCCTGTTGCCAGGGCCGAACGCTGCTAGGCTCATGTATTGCGAACGCTCATCGTCAGACTATGGCCTGCCATCCAGGCTGGCGACTGTCCGGTGGAGTCTGTGACGGGTGACTTGATGCATGATTTTTTGCAACGAGTGCTAACGATGAGGAATAAAATCGATAGTTCATTCGCTTCACAACAGCACTCCTGCATTCAGTTACATGAATAGACTCAAATGCTTAACGTACACAAGGAATCTCCCAATTCCCTATTTATGCAATCCACATTCGAGCAACCATTTGCAAAGCACATCTGTAACTGCTTTGATGCCTGTACTAACGAAGCATTAACCTTTAGTTTTTTCACTGGGCCTCGCCTTCAGCATAATGAAAGGGCTCAATTTTTAGTTAGGCCTATAGTTTAGCCACACTAAAGAACGCAGGGATGGACGGAGTGTGACAGGTAAGTATCCAATCTACGCTATACAGTTCCTACGAACTACTCATTATTATGTGCGGAATAGATTGTGTAGGGATTTTGCGTAGCTCCATACTGACTTGTAATTTCCCGATGTACTGTGCTAATTTGTAAATAGTTTAGTTAGTGCAACTAACCTGAGGCAGGGAGTCTTTTGTGTGCTTTTACTTGCATGTCTTTGCACGATAACTGCGATCTTTTTATGAGCAGCTAAGTAGGATATAGTGCTTATCGTTAAGTATTGGTTAGCGCTTCTTTAGGCAATTTTTGAAGAGCCAGTATAGCAAATTATGTTCACTTAGGGTACGACACGGAAGATTTATTACTATTCGCCAGTGATTCGTTGTTATTTTCGTAGCTTGACCAGTGTCACGCTCTACTCTGTCGTATCTACTTACTAAATTCTCTTCATAACTAAACTCGTCTGCCTCATCAGTAGCTTTCTACTAAATAGAATTTTGAAATACATCGGCCAACGGGATTTAACTACTTATGGGGGCAGTTTAATGATAATAATAATAATGATAATAAGAAGAATAATAATGCACTTTATAAAGTGCTCTCAGAGAAATCAATCACTTTCTAGGCGCTTTACATTCTCTGCAAAGGAAACACTATCTAAAGGAGAGTATCATGCTTGATAAATAACAGGAATAACCTGGCTAGGGGTGACATGCACAGGGTCAGCCTGCAAGCATGGTTGGTGGCGGCATGCAAAGTGTCAGCATGCACAAGCACATAAAGGACGACTCACAGGGACCCACTGAATGCTGTCATAAATAAGAGCGTTTTAGTTTTTTTTCTAATGTGGTCAAGTCAGGTGATGTCGTGACCCAAGTCGGGAGTGAGTTCCACGCTTTGGGAGCATACTAACTGAATGCACGGTCTCCAAAGGATTTGAGGTTTGTACGAGGTATTGGTAAACAATTAGTTTCCGAAAAGCACTGAAGCCTAGTCATCATTCCAGCAAACAGGCAGGACTAAATGAGTGAGGTCAGTAGCAGGAACAACAGATCTATTAACGAGTGGTACGATGCTTAGCCTGATGTTGGGGTATATCTGAAAGGTAGGCTGGAGCCAAAGAACGAAGGGACCTAAATGTGAGCGACAGAACCTTGACGTTGATCCGTTGCTTGACTGGTAGCCAGTGCAGGTCGACGAGAAGTGGTGTGCTGTGGAAACTGCTACGCTTACGACAGACTAGCCTAGCAGCAGAGTTTTGCACCAGCTGTAATCGCCTGATCGCACATGCCGGTAGGCCAGCAAGCAGTGAGTTACAGAAGTCAAGATAGGATGTCACAAATGCATGGACCAACTTAGACGTGGTATCCCTATCTAAACAAGCCCAAATTTCAGCAATGTGCAGCTGAAAGTAGGCAGATTTGATCGTGGAGCTGATGTGGTCGTCTAATGAAAGGTCATTTTGAAACATGGCACCGAGATTTCGTGCTGACTCAGCTGGAGATAAGCTGGCAGAGCCGATTTCGAAGGTCAGTTTTTCCAATTTCCGAATCACACTGGTTTGCCCATAACTAGTAAGTTAGTTTATCATCCTTCAATTTAAGAAAATTGGCCACCATCGATGTGCGGATGTCATCAATACATGCAGCAAGTGAGTTGAGTGAATTCGAGGTGCTCGAAGGCTGGGAGGGATCAAAGCAAAGGTACAACTGAGTGTCATCCGCATAGAAGTGAAAGCCTAGGTTTATCTCATAATGAGTATCGAGGCCGAAATGAGCCCTGATTAAAACTGGATAAGCTCATACGGACTTGTGAATCGTGTAGCTTAACAAATAGAAGATGCAAGAACAAAACCTACTTGAAGGGCAGCAAAAAAGACAAATTATGTTAACCTGAAATTCGCCTGCAAGGCAAATACAGTTGCATTTTATACGATAGCTATGCACTTCCATCTTAGCGTTTTAAGCTAGCAATCATTGGGCTCCTTAAATTTTTTTCAGGTTTTTCGGATGCAAAAGAGCAGAGAGCCTAGCACTCTTAGCAAGGCGTTGAGCTTTAGGCTTAAACGTGACAAAACAGTATTGTGGGGGAGGATTGGTGCCACGCCCACACGTGCCAAGCTTCCCTTGAGCCGATCGCCAAGCCTGAGCCTTTTGTTGCGGTGCAAGCGGAAGCCATAATTACCCACGTCAGCATGCACCCAGGAGGCTGGCAGCATTAGCTAAGGACCTCAATGAATGGCACTGTCGGAAGCACTTGCAACCTTGTAGGACGTTAGTGTTCCTCGGATCTCACAGCCAGAGGGAGATTAATAGGCAAAGAATAGGGCCTCGTTCCTGAGTTTTTAATTTCACGCCTACATTACTTCAATTTTCTTTGGTTAGGATTCTCAGCCTGTGCATTAGATCGTCTGCAACTGACGTACGGATCCACTGGTCTGTTGTCATCCGCCCAGCTACCCAATCATGCAGCTTCTCACTCAACTTCTGTAGCTCTTCTATCGAGCAGCAAATCTAGAACAATATCACTCACTCTTGCTTTCAGATCGGTTGATGTAATTGCATTCTCTTACCTATTGCTCTCTCAGTGTCTCCGGCGTGCCATCGCAGGAACTCAAAATCCTCGGCTTCTAGTCGTCTTGCATTTCCTATTAATACAATAAAATCTTTTAGTAAGCCAGTTTCCGGTTTGTATGCACCGAGAGTCTAGAACTCGCTTGTGGCTCAGCTACACCCCTCACTGTATTTGCATCATATTAGTTTCTGTTAAAATACACCGGTTTCGATCGCCTGTGCCTGTGTCTCAGTGAGCTCGTCTTTTGTACGTCTTTGGAGACCGTGCATTCAGTTAGTATGCTCCCAAAGCGTGGAACTCACTCCCAACTTGGGTCACGACATCCCCTGACTTAACCACATTTAAAAAAAAAAATTAAAAACGCATTTATTTATGACAGCATTTAGCTTGGCTCTTGTGAGTCGTCCTGTATGCGCTTATGCATGCTAACACTGTGCATGCTGCCACGAACCACACTTGCACTCTGACCGTGTGCATGTCACCCTTAACCCTGTTATTCATGTTGTTTTTCAAGCATGATATTACTCACCATTCAATCGCGTTTCCCTTTGAGGCAATTGTAAAGCACCTAGAAAGAGATCAAGTTCTCTAAGGGCGATTTATCAGGTGCATTATTATTATTATTATTATTAAACTATTAGCAGGACTATTATCCGGATCTCCAAAAAGGTCTCCCAAAAACTCCACAACACTGCGAATAATGCGTGCGAGAATATCTGCTTCATCTCTGCTGCTCAGTCCTCCCTCCGATCTGTCATCATTGGTAGATAGCTGCAAAACGACACTAGCTGACACGCTCGATGAGTTTGCACCTCTGACAAAGCACACTGTGCGCCCCTGCCCAGACGGCCTATGGTTTACCACAGACATTAAACTAGCCAGGTCTAGTAAACGAAAGCTTGAAAAAGCATGCAAAAGATCACGACTAACTGTCCATCGAAAGACATATGAAGACTACAGTAGGTCGTACCAATCGATCCTAGCATAGGCCAAGTCTAGCTTCTATAGAAACATTGTTGAATCACAGATGCACAATCCCAAAATGCTGATGTCGACAATAAATCATCTCCTCAACCGTTCCCAGATTAGCTCCTTCCCTGATGATCCTTGTGAAGATCTAGCCGATCGCTTCTCTCGATTCTTTGTGCAGAAGATAGACAAGATCAAGGAATCCATCCCTGCGATGACAACCTCCCCACTAGAATGCTGTTCCTCGGTTCCTGGCTGCACTTCAATGTCTGCATTTAAGCAGGTCACTAGTGATCTAGTCCTAAAGTTCGTATCTCAATCAAAGAAGACAACAAGTCCTCTGGAACCTATTCCTACTGTCCTGCTCCTACGTTGCATTGATCTGCTGCTGCCATGCATAACTAACATCATCAATATGTCATTAGCCTCAGGTCATGTCCCAGCACCTTTTAAAGAAGCTGTAATCAGGCCACTTCTCAAGAAACCGACACTAGACCAAGAGAACTTAAGCAACTACCGCCCAGTCTCCCTTCTACCATTCCGTGGTGAAAATACAACCGGCCCAAAATCACTGTGCGCCTTTCTACTTCGTCACCCGAAGGCTGAAGTGCTTGTCTGTGTAGTAGTTTTTTACCCTGTGTCTTCACACCCATTCTTTGTTCAGGCGCAGGTGATTTTCTGCAGAGCAGTTAACCGCAATGCACCTTCTTTCGCTAGCCGTTCACGGACAAGACAGATTTACGTTTAGCCATCATGTCTAGATGAAGCCCAGCTGGCGATTGGCACAGACTAACGCTAAGGCAATACACGTGCCACCCCAGTAGCCTGGCGTCTCTCGGCCGAACAGTACTCCATCCAATATCTATGCCCGCAAACGCCATGACAAACCTTAGCTAGTTCTTTAAGTTGCTAAAACCACCTATAGGTGCTAAACATCGAAAGTTAGAAAGCCCCTCTTGTTTTTTATGTGATTATGTGTAATAAGACTAATACTCGACTATTCTCTTATGGAAAAGGTGTTTGGTCCTCGGTACCAACCAGGCCACTGCCTACGGTCTTTTAGCTCATGTGAATGTTATGCACTTAATAAAAATGCAGCAACTATTGACGATAGTTCAAGGTAATGAGCCCTCAAGAAAGGCTTTCGAATATATCTCCAATGAGGTACACATTTATAGCTGCTCTGACTCAAGTGTTGAGTTGCACCAATAATCGCAAATCCTTTGGAGACCGTGCCTCAAATTCTTATGCTCCATAAACCTGAAACTCACTCCGAATTGACCTCATTAAATCTCTTGATTTAAGCATCGTTGTAAATGAAGCTAAAAATCCACCTTCTCTCAGCAGCTTTGGCTTGGTCCGTTTTAATTTCTTTAGTGTGTGCTCATGCTTGCAGATAATGAGCCTGTCATCAAAAACTTTTTAGAGTGATTCATTAGCGGCATATTCAAAGTTCCCAAAAAGGCTTTAGTTCTCTCAGTGAGGTATGAAAACATCTTTGCGTTATTAAATTATGCTTTCATAAGTCGTTAAATAATTTTCAACAAAAAATAAAACGCCCTCTGCATCACGCAAGCACCTTCCTCAATTTTAGATGCTCAGACTTGCTACGGGCAATACGAGCTAGCACTCATGTAATATCCTTAGCCTCGGCTTTGGTCGGTATGCGGTCACGTGCTCGGACTGTATCCGTGCTTTCTCCTTAGGCTCGAGTTTGTTTATGGCTTCCACCAATGAGCTCATCTTCACACTATAATCTTAAATTCATCGCTGCAGAAGGAGAACGTAATAACTTCGGCCCAGTCGCTATCCTGGAGAGCTCGTAAAGCGATAAGCCATGAAATTAAGTTCGTGCCGGATTTAGTGCCAATAGCTCCTCAAAGTCATTACTACCGATCAGGAATAAAGACTTTCCCAGGAACTTAATTTTGGTAGAGTCTTCGGGGTTACTATCCCGGATCTTAACGGACTGTAGATCTAAAGTCTTTTCTGAACACGCATCGTCTTTCTTATAACCTCACTGACACTAAAGCATCGGTGAGACCTATTTAAGTGGGTAATTTCGCAGCTTAGATGCCAACAGCTAATGATAATCTAGTTTAAGAAACAATCGTCAGTTTTCTTCAAGATTGATCTCATTTTAACACTTAAAATCTTCCCGTTGCCTATGGAACGTGCAGACTTAACAGAGGGTATCGTTTGTTGAGGCACAGAAACATAAATCTGACTGTTGCTTTCATTCGTGACAGCTTTTCAGTATTTCATTTGGCAAAGAGTCCTCACCTGCACTTCGTTTGCGCTAGCTGACTTTGAAATAGCACCTTTAGGGGCAGGTCACAGATCATCCGAGAAACCTCTGAAGTATGGGGTACCTCCGGGTTCTGTGCATAGTCAAGTCCTTTTCACGGTTTATACTCTATCACTTGCTGATGTGATTGACAGGAACCATCTGGGCTTTTACTTTTATGCAAATGAAACTCAGTTGTACCATGACTTTGATCCCACCCAGGCCCCAGCACGTCAAATTCTCTCAACTCCCTTGCTGCATGTATTGATTACATGCGCATATGGATGGCAGCAAACTTTATTAAAGCGAAAAATGATTAAACCAAATTGCTCGGTTTTGGCCAATCAAGCGTAATTCAGAAATTAGAAAACGTAATGCTTTAAATTGGCTCTGCCAGAATTTGCCTTGTCGAATCTACACATAGGTTTGGCGTCTCGTTACTTGGTGACCTTTCATTAGACGATCACATGAGCTCAACTGTCAAGTCTGCCTACTTTAAGCTATGTAATGTATCTCCATCTGTAACTCCACTAAGTCATGAAGACTATGTGGGTGTTACACAGGTGAGTTTTGCATAGCACACTCACAGCTTAAACGGCTTTCGCTACGCATTCGGTAGTCAACAGACTTCGTCTCACGCAAAAAAGAGAAAGTGGAAAGCATAGCAGAGTCAAGAGAACAGTTAAGGTAGTGAGTAGCATAGAAGTAGCAGCTCAGGACCGCTGAAAAGGATGTGCCGTAGTCGACAGTAGGAGAGCAGTTTTCGTTGCGTAAGAATTGTGGAAGCGAGTTCTAGGACATGCAGAGCTAAAGCTTCTGTCGCCGGCTGTCTTTATGCGGAGGAATGGGACAGCTAATTTATTGTCCACACAGTACCTGAGGGCTCGAACAGGCTGAAACTGATGCAGCAGTTCAGCTAGGTACGAAGGAGCCAAGCCGTGGCGGGCCTTGTGGGTCAGCGTAAGAACTTTGCTCTGTGTCCTTTGCTCAACCGGCAACCATCCTAGCTCTTTCAGCAAGGGAGACACGTGCTCAAACCGCTGGGACTTGAAGACAAGCCTTGCAGCCATATTCATAGTCCGCTGTAGTGACATACTAGCTTTCTTTGGTAGCCCAGCCAAAAGGGAATTACAATAATCAAGCCGAGACAGAACTAAAGAACCAGTTAAATTGTTTACAAGCCACTGTAAGAGACTGCTCCTAATCTTGGATAGGGATCGGATGTGATGGCTAGCTGTATAGGCAGTCTTCTGAATGTAGCTTTTGAAATTGAGGCATCTGTCAAAAACGACACCTAAATTTTGAGCACGTGGTGAAGGTCGCACAATAGAATTACCTATTAGAACAGCAAAGCCTTTTAATCCAGCCACATGCTTAGGGTGTCCTATGAGCAGCAGTTCGGTTTTATCGTCATTTAATTTCAGGAAGTTTGCCGACATCCAGGATCAAATATCGGCAAGGCAAGCATTCAGTTTCTCAGTTGCTGCAGCAGATTCCGGCGGTTTAAATGACAAATACAACTGAGTATCGTCAGCATAGAAGTGATACCCTATTCCATGGGCCTTAATCACTTTTCCCAGAAGTTGTGTATAAATGGAGAACAGCAAGGGACCGAGTACAGACCCTTGAGGGACTTCACAAGTGACCCTTCTCGTGTCTGAGACCTGACCCCCCACACGACACGGATTGAACACGATCAGACAAGTATGATTTAAACCGGGCCAGTGTTAGTCTGCCAGACAGATCGTTGTTCTCAATCGTTCAAGCAGAACTTCGTGATCAATGGTGTCGAAGGCAGCAGACAGATCTAGCAGAGCTAGGGCAGTGACATTCCCGTCTTCGTTGCCACGTAGAATGTCATTTTTGACACGGAGGAGATCAGTTTCATTAGAGTGCTGCCTCTTGAACCCTGATTGAAATCTTTCTGACATTCCATTATTTTCAATACGTTCAACCAGCTGCTTAGCAGCAAGCTACATGGCATTGCTAAAATTCAGGCTTGTTTAGGCAGGGATACCACATCTAAATTGAGCCAAGCATTTGTGACATCACTTCTTGACTTCTGTATCTCAGTGCTTGCTGGTCTACCGGCCTGTGCAACTAGGTGCTTACAGCTAGCGCGAAACTCTTCAGCTAGGTTTTTCTGTCGTGAGCGTCACAGTTGCCACATCACACCACTTCTTGCTGACCTGCAGTAGCTCCCAGTCAAGCAACGCACAGCCTTCAAGGTTCTTTCACTTACTTTACGGTTGTTGGTTCAAGCGTTTCTATCAGACCTACTTTCACAGAGGGCTAAGCATCGTATAACTCGCTTTTTGGAAACTAACCGTTTACCTATACCTCGAGCGATCCTCAAATTCTTTGGAAACCACGCCTTTAACTCGTATACTCCCATAGCGTGGAACTTATTCCCGACTTGAGTCACGACATCCCTAACTTGACCAAATTAAAAAGAAAATAAAAACACGTCTATTTATCCCACCATTTTGTGTCTCCATGTGATTCGTCCTTTACGTGGTTTTGTATTCTGACACTGCGCATGCTGTGACTAACCATTTTTGCATGCTGAGCCTGTGCATGTCATTGAGTATGCTATTACTAACCACTCAATCGCATGTCTTTCGCAGCAAATGTAAAGTGCCTTCAAAGAGATTGAGTTCTCTGAGGCCACTATGTATTAGGTGCATGCATTATTTTTCGTCTCAAGGCAAATGCCCAAACGGAATCACTCGGCATTTGGTGGCAGCTGCACGTACTATTTTCCCATAAACAAAGCCGAGTGTCCTGGAAGAGTACTAGCACTACAGACCTGAGAAAAATGTATGACTGACTTTTTCCCGCTTACCACCGCTCGAATATGTGAGAAAGACCGGATAAGACGGATGGATTTCCAACCAAGGCCAACTGACCGCCACTGCATACATTACAATCACTGCTGCATTCCTTGGAGTCGGCTATTATGAGAAAGTGGATAAGAAAAGGAATGCTAGCAAGTAAGAAGAGTTTGCCTAAAAATTGCATTTCGTAGCCATTGTGCAAAGTTTTGGGCGCATGGACGTATTCCCTGCTCATTTCTCAGTGTTGGGTGAGCTGCGATGGCATACTAGGTGGTAGCTTTTCGAGACCTTGATTTCGAGGTCGTGGCTTCGAATCCTGCTGTTGGCAATCTTTAATTTCCACTGCAAGCGGTGGTAATAGCCGTCAAAGCTCTACTGTCGCTACACAGAAGAGGCAGTTAAATCAGTATTTAATTTATTTAAATCCGAATCTAAATTAAAAATCTAAATTAAATTTATATCAGTATTTAAATCTAGTATTTATTTATTTATGGTCTTTCTGCTACCGTATTGGCAAGATAAAGCACTAGACCATTGAGGGAGCTGTAGAAAACACCCACTTAGTCCTTGCTTTACAGAGCTGTAGGCGGAAATAGATCGCATTGCAGAAACTGGATGTTTTGTCGGAGGTACATGATGAAGACGCGAATGCAATGCATAGTGTCCAACAAAATAAATGGCTAGTGTCTGATTAGCGTTCAATTGCCATTTGTTCCTGGATGTATTTGACCTGCACCCTGATTTTGATTTTAGTTGGCTGGTGCTATGAGGAAGCATTAAGTTTGAGCCACTCTGACTTGCATCAGCTGCCCGATTCGGTTCTGCCCCTCTATACAGGGACATGTGGAGCAGCCGAAGCTGGAGGGTAATCAGTACCGAGTTGGTTCAGATTTGGTGCAGCCTAACCAGGAAATTATAGTGCCTAAACCAGCTTTAGTCGGAATGCGGATGTGTCTACTAACGCCGGACATGCATTGAATTTCCGCTAACGCACTCAGAGTCATTAGCTGACAGCCATTTTCCCAGCCCTAAACCAGCGACTGAAGACTGTGCTGAGCAGGAAGGAGGATGCGTCGAAGGGTGTTGGCGGTTTCGCCGTGCCTCCTAGCCTAATTTAGCGCCGTACCGTGTCAGTCCAAAGAAGTTTCTGGCGTGGGTTCTTGTGATGGCCCCATGAGTTCCTGGATGAGCTCATCGCTAACGCGGGCCGGTAGGCACAATGACTAGCGCGTGGATTTTAGGGCTTTAACGTCCGGCGTCTTGAGAGGCAGTCTTTCCTTATCTTCTATTAGCCTTCGCATAGATCTCATTCTCATTGCCTCGTCAAGATTCTCTCAGAATGTGCTGTGTCAAGATTTCCATCCGCTCCCAAACGGACAAGACGTCGGAGACGACGGTTTGCAAACACCCCAAGTGGCGAGCTTGTGTCTCTCCTGCTACTTCTCAAGGACACGTATCGCCCCTGCACAGCGAACGTCTTGGCCACACAGCAATACTCGGCCATACTCCGAAAGCGTCAGGCTCTTCGGTTCCTGAGAGGGCTCTTTCTAGGCTAAACAGATCATAAGCAGGCATTACTTTCCAATCGCCTCTCTTACAATCCCACGTCTTGGAAAGTATGGGCTTCAAAGTAGGACTGACCCTTGAACGTACCCATTTGTGTGCGATATGGTAGGCACTGGTTCTGAGGGTTTCAGTACGTAGCAGTAGTGGTTTTAAGTCGAGTTTGGTACAGTGTTTGCTCTTCACTGCTCGTCTCGTGGGTTTAAGTCCTGCAGCGGTCGATCCTCTATTGACCCCATCAAGCATCAATGATGAGATGCACGAAGGCTCTTCTGCCGCCAAATGAGTGAGACTGTTAAACCAGCTTACCTTGTTTACGTCATACCAGACTAGGATTTATTCATTGCCTAACGATCTGCTCCCGGTTATCGAGCCAATGAGGTTCGTGCTGGCGAACATGTAAGCTAGTTCGTCATTGATAGCCAACAACGGCAGCTAGCTTCTCAATCCGCCTATCACACCATTTGCAGGATATGCAGAATCGGCGGAAAAGGAAAATCTCGGAATTATGCCCATAGTTTGTTTCAGCTCGCTTAGTAATCTGCGTATCTCACCTTGTCTCTCCGTCTGTAACTTCAAAACGCCATACAGACAATGTAGGTGTTACTCAGAAGAGTTTTGTATACCACACTAATAGCCTGAGCAGCGTTCAGTAAGCATTCGATAGCTAACAGACTTTATCTCACGATTCAAAGACGCATGCAGTTTCTGAAGGCTATGCAAACCTCAGAATTCAGTTTAGAGTTCGATTTCTTTGTAGACATCCTACCAATAAGAAAAAGAATATTTAAAGATTATCTAAGAAAAACTTCCCTTCTATGAAAAGCTCTCAGTAGAATGAGCTGCATTACTGTCTCGGAGTTTGCCATCCGGTTCGTCTTTGTCTAATAAGTAAGTCAATCATCGATCGTATAGCCGTCCTTGTTTGGCTACGGGCCACATTCGGATAGGCATAGAGAACTTAATCTCTATTCAGGCGCTTCACATGTGCCTCGGGGCTCGAGCCCACACTAAATGCTGACCTAAATAGGTGTGTTTTTAAGTTCTTTTTAAATGTGGTCCAGTCAGGGGATGTTCTGACGCAAGTCGGGAGTGAGTTCCAGGCTTTGGGAGCATACGAAGTAAATGCACGGTCTCCAGAGGATCTGAGGTTTGTACGAGGATGATCATGATCAAGTGTGGCATATCTGTAACGAGTAAAACAGGCTTAGGTAGCTTCTCAACTACTTCAGCCGCCTTTCGGACGGTGGCACCACCTACCTGCATGCTCACTCGGGCTGTGAGGGGTGTACGCTGCTGCTGGGTTTATCCCCAGGCATATCGGATGTCAATCTGAGCCTCCCCTTAGCTGGATTCTTGATTGCACCTGGCAGCTGCACACCACCTCCCTGGTATAACAGGTGCACCTTTCGGAAATTCCTGCTTCTCTGACTTCTTGTACCAGATAGTATGTGTAGGTCACAAAAGTTCGATCTATTCAGACACATTCTTGAGAGCCCCAGAGTGATCCAGAACGATTGCACTCAGCTTTTTTCAATCGTATTGCATGAGGTGGTTGTGGTGTGTCGGCGAAAGGGAAAGGTGTTTTACCTAGCAGAAGAGATCCCCACGCCCTTACAGGTGCTTTAATCTCAGGCTCCTGCTTGCACTTCCGACATCACCTAATTCCCGAGCCTTTAGGCAGCCTCCTGCAGAATGCGAAACTTCAATGCCAGACTTGGACCGTCGTTCCCCCACCCAGATTTGCATCTCCCACTAAGTAGCATCGAGACTAGCAGTTGTAGAACGAAGACGCCATTGACGTTGTAGGCGACCATGTGCACAAGTCACTACTGGTCACAGTAACCAGAGTGCTTGGCTGAGAACTCGTGGTTAGATGGTTGTGTGTCCTTTTTCTACTCCATAAACTATTGTCCATATCGTTTCTGATGTAATAAGTATTACAGCGTAATCAGCCTCTTGATAAATCTAGTTTGCTCACCTGCTCTCGTCCGACAGTTCGTGGTAAGCCAGCTGGAAAAGAAAGTGTCAGAGTCGCTAGCAGTGGTCCTCTGCATCTTACGTGGGCCTTCTTAAGCCTCTTGAAAGTGAGCAATTAGGACTCTGGTAGATCCTTATCGGTCAGGCTTCGAGCCTCAGACCTAGAATCGTATGAGGGCTTGAGGGGAAGTGCCAAATAGATTAGTCCATCACGATCTCTTTGTTCGACAATATATTGCCATGTCCTTTATCTGTTCCGGTCCAGTAGTTCCTTCGTCTTCTCCTCGGGAGTTCCCGTCGTCTCTCGGCCTCTCGATGCTGCTCGTGCTGATCGCGGTTATTCACTCGGTGACAGGTAATTTTAAGACCATTGTGGAAGTGCCTCTCGGACCCTCTTCAGCCCAGTGGCTATAACAATTATAATAGTTCATTTTCATTGCATCCTTAGAGAACGTAGCCTCAAACTAGGCTTTTTACATTTACCACTAGGCTCGAGCCCACGACCCTAGTCATTAAGATTAGCACCTACTCCTGAGCATGCTAGTACCTGAGAGTTCGTGCAAACAGAAACTGGTGTTTGGCATGGAATGGGCGTGGATAACCTTTTTCCTAACTACTTAACACGTCGATGCCTCATCAACGGCAGCAGATTGTCGGCGATCCAGCACTCACAGCGACTGAGGGAGCAGCTGCCGAGCAAGCAGCTTGGCACTCGCACAGTCTGTCGGCAACCGTAAGAGTTCCAAAGTCGAGCGCTCGACAGGAAAGCTCGAGTTGTGGTCGGCAGACGTCAGGTAAGTTAGCCCTATTTGTAGTCAGGGAACTCCTGCCACCAGCTAGGCCATGGATGATGGATACGGTAGACAGTGGCCCTCAATAAAGGGGGGGGGGTTCGGGGCACTAGAGGTTTCGTACAGAGCCACTCCAAGCCAGCACCGGTGCCGCTTTTCGTGACTCTTTGTGTTCGAGCACTTGATCTGCACAGGCTAAGAATGGCGTTGGTAGAGGTGTCTCGAGTATAGGGACAGTATTTCCTTGTAGGGCGAAAAGTGTTTGTGGTGACGATTGTTTTAGAGGATTTTGGGGCTATAACAGAGCCGTTCGCACAGCGACAGTATCCACCTGTGGGTAAAGTTCAGTGAATACGGAAATTGTTCTCGGTGCCTTGGTCCAGCTTATGCACTTAACTCATGACCCCTTGGTATTGGTCATTAGGATGTGGCCAGAGCATTAGCGACGTCCTCATTGGGCACGAGTGGAATGTGCGGACCAGTAGAATACGCCTAATCTCCGAGCTTTTGTCTTTAAAATATAATTCGAACCTTTGAGGCTATCCGCACCTCAGAGCTGCGTTAAGAAAGGCATCAGCACCTGCTCGTCGTAGCACTCGGTTTGCACAGTGATACGAAAGACGAAATCGGCTTCAGAACCACCAAAGTGGTGGACGGGCTGAACAACGATTGACCGGAGACATCTTTGAATTAGCCTTCACGTTAGATGCGGCACCCGATCCAGCTGCCCTTGCATAGCGACTAGCCCGTGGATTTATAGCTTAGTTTCCTGCCTGGCCACTCTTCACACGAGCGCTCAGTGTCTGTGAGGATCTTGTGAGCCCCATCCACTCAGTTGTATCGATCGATAATGTCGAAAGCAAGTTCGGCGATCCGCAGTCGCTCCACACTGAGTTGTCGCCCCGCCTGTTTCTTTCTGCCTGCCACCAGTCACCAAAGTATTCGCAGCATGGCCCCGAAGCTGCTGTGAAATCTGCTCCAGTCGGGTAAAAAGATTTTCCTTGACGCCTGACATAGTAAAGTTTCGGTCAGTGCGTAAAAATATTTATTCGCCACTCAAAACAGGCGCACTCATTTCTGTTAAGTGCGCTTAGTTTCGATATTGCTCCTCAAATGTCTAGGGGTTTTGGCTAGGGCCAGTGCATCAGCACCACACATGGATTTGTAAAACAAAAGATGCTTTACTGGCCTGGGAATGTGGTCTGGGTCATTATCTTGCTGTCAGAGCTAATTTATCACTAGCAGATGATTGGAGCTTTTATATGCAACTAACTTGAGCAAGCGCAATCTTAGTTAAGTACTGATTATAGAAAATAATAATAATGCATTTGTAGAGCACCATCTGAGAAATTAGTCTCTTTCTTATTACTTTACATATACTGTAAGGGAAACCAGTCAATATGGTCAGTGAAAACATACACAGTGTTCGTGGGCGCACACAGGCCGATTCACACAAGGACCCATCAAAAGCTTTGGGGAAAATGTGGGTTTGTAGCTTCTTTTTAAATGTCGTCATACTAAGGATGCGGTGACTTTAATCAAGTGTCGATTCCAAGCTCTTGATGAATTCAAAATGCTGCTAATGTAGTGGTCAATCCGGTCGCCTGATCATAACCCAATGAAGGTTTATGGGATATAACCAACAGGTGGCTGTAGCATTAACGTTAAGCTGACATAAGTAGTTTAAATTTGCCATAGAATTTGGGATAAGTAAAATATGCTGCAGTATAATAGACATCATGGAAGCGTGAGGCCTCAATATCTTGCCAGATAAGAGAAGTCATACAGAATTGAAGTCGGCGATGTAACACTAAGCTCGTGCAGATCAAAAGTGCTTGTTTTCAGGCTTTCAATAAGTTAATTCACATACTAAGCTCAACTTAATCTTAACCTTAACTTCAACCAGGCGTCAAAGAAACTTGGCATTTTTTCGGAGCTGGGTGGCATCCAAACCACATCAGGGGCAGCTTAATTTAAAATTTTTTTATTACGGAGTGCAGTTGACCGAAAGAAAGGCACAGTTTCCATAAGCCGACTCTCCCTAGCCTATCTGAAAGGTTTCTCAGCCATCCCCAACCACCAGTTGAGCCAGTTTGGCAGGGTCGTTGCTTGCCTGTCATGCCTTTCTAAGCAGGATATAGGCTTGCAGCAAATCGGTGCGACAGGCCATTCATTGAACCGGATCAATTCGCCTCTGGCCGTCGCTTCTATTTCCTAGGCTTTATTATTAGTTTTGTGCCGAAGTCTGTTCAGCCTTTCCTCTTATCGCTCTAGAGCAGCTTGCTAGAGTAAGCGCTCGCTGTTGCAGCGAGCAACCATCAGAGTTAAACCGATACTTTACCATTAGCCTGCCTCATCAGATTCAGCTGGTCCCATTTGACATTATTTGTGCTGGGAACTGCTCCTCACTAACTAGGTTGTGGGTTCGAGTTCTGCACTGGGTGATCTTTTACTAGTCACTGCAACGGTGGTGATAGCCGTAAAGGCTCTTCGCTGCCATATAAATGAGGCTGAATCAGCTGGCAAATGGATTTAGGACGCCCGATCTGACCTGGGGAGACCCTGCACGATAGGAAGCGCTAGATGCTGCTTGGTTACTTTAATGGCTACTTGGCTTGGCACCCAGCATTCAGTGTCTACTCGGTAGGTGGCACTTCACAGCAGTTATATATTCAGAGATCCTACCTCTTAGGTGGAAACTATGACAGCCTTCAGGACAGATACATCGTCACGCTGGGTTGTTCCACCACACTACAAGTCTCATGTCTCCGGATGTCTCCCTATTTCTCCAACTCCAAATGCTTGACTTATGATAGACGGCCTCTGGCATAGAGAGCTTATTCGTCCCTTTTTTAGGGCACCCCAGCAAGCTCTTTTGCTCTGTGCGTGCAAGTGCACTGTTAAGGACTTTGTTTATTTGCATGGGCATTGCTTTGGACCACCGAGCAGTCGTCTCAGCAGAAAATTGTTAGCTCTCTTACCCGATAAATAATCTCCTCACGATTCAACGAAGCATTCTCCTTATATATCCTTCAAATCGATACTATCTCCAGATACTGAGTTTGGTACAGTGTTTGCTCTTCACTGCTCTGGTCGTGGGTTAAAGTTCTGCAGTGGTTAAATACTCAATTGACCTCTGCAATCAGTGGTGAGACCCATGAAGGCTCTTCTGCTGCTAAATGAATGAGACTGTTTAATCAGCTTACCTTATGTACGTCATACCAGACTAGGATTTTCTCATGGCCTGCCGATCTGCTCCCAATTATCGAGCCAATGAGGTTCATGCTGGCGCACCTGTAAGCAAGTTTTTTATTGTTAGCCTACAGGTAAAGCTAGCTTCTCAATCCATCCGTCACACCATTGGCAAGGTATGCGGAATCGGTGGGAAAGGACAACCTCCGAATTATGCCCACAGTTTGTTTTAGCTAAAGCTTAGTAATCTGCGTATCACACCTTCGGAAATGCATGCAGTTTCTGAAGACAGTTTATGAAAACCTCAGAATTTCGTCTGAAATTAGATTTCTTTATGGATATTATACGTATAGGAAAAGAAGGTTGAAAGATTATCTACGAAAAAATTCCCTTCTACGAAAAGCTCTCGGTAGAATGAGCTGCATTGATGTCTCGGGGTTTGCCTTCGGTTCTTCTATATCCTAGATTACCTCTATCATTGATCGGATAGGCGTCCTTGTTTGGCAGCGGGCCACCTTCGGCCAGCCATTGGGTAAGTTCCAGTGTTAGGACTTGAAGGAATGCTACTAATTGCTGCATGCAGTGCCAGACCGGCTGCTCCAATTCCTAGTCTGTCTGCCTCGTCCTGGAGGGTCTAGAATCTACTTACACATTCTTTCCGGCCGGTCAAGTCTTCAGTGTACTGAATCGCCCGATTTAAAATGCCTCCTTCGCCTCTTCCTGCTCCTCCAGTTGGTCACCGAAGCGTGAACCTCTCGTGCCTCGAGATCCTCGGCATCCAGTGTCGGTTCGGCGCTTGACTGTAGCTGTTGAACCTCATTTTAATCCTCTAGCTAAGCACCGTCATTGGCTCGAGATCGTGCTATTACCGACGGCTAGTGCTACTGCTTGCTACTCCCAGCTGGTAGAGTTTTAACCGGAAAATGATCAAGTGTGGCATATCTGTAACGAGTAAAACAGGCTTAGGTAGCTTCTCAACTACTTCAGCCGCCTTTCGGACGGTGGCACCACCTACCTGCATGCTCACTCGGGCTGTGAGGGGTGTACGCTGCTGCTGGGTTTATCCCCAGGCATATCGGATGTCAATCTGAGCCTCCCCTTAGCTGGATTCTTGATTGCACCTGGCAGCTGCACACCACCTCCCTGGTATAACAGGTGCACCTTTCGGAAATTCCTGCTTCTCTGACTTCTTGTACCAGATAGTATGTGTAGGTCACAAAAGTTCGATCTATTCAGACACATTCTTGAGAGCCCCAGAGTGATCCAGAACGATTACACTCAGCTTTTTTCAATCGTATTGCATGAGGTGGTTGTGGTGTGTCGGCGAAAGGGAAAGGTGTTTTACCTAGCAGAAGAGATCCCCACGCCCTTACAGGTGCTTTAATCTCAGGCTCCTGCTTGCACTTCCGACATCACCTCATTCCCGAGCCTTTAGGCAGCCTCCTGCAGAATGCGAAACTTCAATGCCAGACTTGGACCGTCGTTCCCCTACCCAGATTTGCATCTCCCACTAGGTAGCATCGAGACTAGCAGTTTTAGAACGAAGACGCCATTGACGTTGTAGGCGACCATGTGCACAAGTCACTACTGGTCACAGTAACCAGAGTGCTTGGCTGAGAACTCGTGGTTAGATGGTTGTGTGTCCTTTTTCTACTCCATAAACTATTGTCCATATCGTTTCTGATGCAATAAGTATTACAGCGAAGTCAGCCTCTTGATAAATCTAGTTTGCTCACCTGTTCTCGTCCGACAGTTCGTGGTAAGCCAGCTGGAAAAGAAAGTGTCAGAGTCGCTAGCAGTGGTCCTCTGCATCTCACGTGGGCCTTCTTAAGCCTCTTGAAAGTGAGCAATTAGGACTCTGATAGACCCTTATCGGTCAGGCTTCGAGCCTCAGACCTAGAATCGTATGAGGGCTTGAGGGGAAGTGCCAAATAGATTAGTCCATCACGATCTCTTTGTTCGACAATATATTGCCATGTCCTTTATCTGTTCCGGTCCAGTAGTTCCTTCGTCTTCTCCTCGGGAGTTCCCGTCGTCTCTCGGCCTCTCGATGCTGCTCGTGCTGATCGCGGTTATTCACTCGGTGACAGGTAATTTTAAGACCATTGTGGAAGTGCCTCTCGGACCCTCTTCAGCCCAGTGGCTATAACAATTATAATAGTTCATTTTCATTGCATCCTTAGAGAACGTAGCCTCAAACTAGGCTTTTTATATTTACCACTAGGCTCGAGCCCACGACCCTAGTCATTAAGGTTAGCACCTATCCCAGAGCATGCTAGTACCTGAGAGTTCGTGCCAACATGAATTGCTGTTCGGAACTGAATGGGCAGGGATGACCTTTTCACAAGCTACTGTTTATATGCAAGGGCGTTGTTTTGCACCAACGAGCAATCGTCTCTGCAAAAACCGCTTAAAAAACTGCAGGTGGAAGTTTAAATCGCTCGAAGAGCGGGGCTCATCATTTTATGCCGCTTGAGTTAGCTCTTGCTAGCAAAAATTACTGGGTGTGTCTATAGCTAATATGTTTGTTTTTTGCCACTCGTCTTCTGAAAGTTTACTTTCAGTGCTGCCATCGGCAATCCAAGCTGCCAGAGATTTAGTCAAGTGCGAGGTAATCGGAAGGAGGAACGATTCCATATAGCTCTGCAGTTTTTCCTCTGCCTAAAATGAAATCATAGACTGTATCTTTTGGTTACACATGCAAGAGATAGATGAATTGCAAAATGAAGTTAACCAAGAACCTATCGCTGGAGTTATGCGTAAATGGGCTCGATAATATAAAAAAAAATCCTAGCTGATTAAACAGCCTCGTTTTGTATAGCGATGGAAGAGCCTTTACGGCTATCACCACCGCTTGCAGTGGCGATAAAGGATCGCCCACTGCAGGAATCGAACCCACGACCTCGGGACCAAGGTCGTGAAAGCAACCACCTTACCTAGTGTGCCATCACGGCTCAACGGGCCCATTGACCTCTCAGCTCGAAGAGCTACCTATCAGTTAGAACCTAAAATACAGCCACCCAGCAGTGGTGTTTCGTGTGTTGTTTGGACATTTACACGCATAAGCCTTTTTCCGAAAGAGACTTTTACAAGTACAATGGAACCAACTCGTTGACTTTGGGGTCTCCAGAGCCTAGGTTGGGCATAATGGACACTAGCTGTAGTGTAGCTTCCAAAATTTACGAGTGCATATTTTTTTTCTAACGGTCTTGGGGTGTGTGTGCATCGGCTAACTGTCGCTGTAAAAAAAATCGGATGACAGTGGCAGCGAAGATTGTATGCAAACCGCAAGGGACCTATAGTAGTGCTTTACCTACTAGGAAGGCTCCGATGGTTCCCAGTGTGTCGGAAGAAGCCACTGCCAATATGGACTGGTTGTACCCAGACTATAAAACAATCTCACAGAGGACGTACCACGAGAAATAGTGTCTCCGATGAGTTTCGGTGAATAGCTTCACGTCTTAGCATCTTCCAGTACTAAAAGAATTTTGCATGGAAGTAGCTCCTTCCTGTTTCCAGGCCTGGTGCGAAGCAGCACTCGCCAACTTGCTTGCCATCAGCTTAGGAAATTGAGAAGAGCAGCGCAGAATCTGACAATCCAAGACGTGTGTTATTTAAACAGTGACCTTCGCTTTTGAAGTAAATAGAATCCTCTGAATTCTGAGTTTCCCACCAACATTACGGCTTGTGCTGCGTAGAGCCGTTGCTGTTACGTCCATGTCGCCAATGTGCAGTAGCGAGATGAGAGGCACTTAAGACGAGATGAGATGAGAGGCACATAAGGGGGGGGGTGCTCGGTGCTCGATAGCAAAAAATGCTGCCCATGGAGATCCAGTAGAAAAAGCAACGGTGCGAACTATTTTTATTGATACTTGGCATTTGCTAACTCGAAATGCCATCGAGTAGTTTATGCATTTCTGCTGATAATGGCGGTACTTAAAAAGATGGGAAGCCTCTAGCCACTATCTCTCCACTATCCCTGGCTAGTAGTGCTATTATCCAGTGGTGACGGTGGTGGTCTTGGACGGATTACTAGGCGGCTAATTTGGCGTTCTCTTTACAGACAAAGAAGCTGGTGGATCAGCGTGCGATCACTTACTCTGTCAAATGGGCCTGGAGAACGGTTCAGTCAACAATGCGTCCGGGTGAGTGAGTTCCTTATTCAAACAGGCTGACCTACAAGATCTGTGCTGCAATGGCCGCGAGTAGTCGATAGCGTGTCGGTGGCCCTGCAGAGTGCAAGCAATGGGGGGGGGGCGGATTCTCAGCTGCTCACATTGAAAGAAAGCTGTATCAGCTCAACCTCTTTGCTCCAGCCATAGCAGCTATAGTGGCCAGTGTTCTGAATCACCCGAAATGGTCTATCATATGACTGAGCAGCCGACCGGCTTTCATTAAAATAGGGTGAAAATGTCAACCTGATCATTGCTTCTGCCTGAACCTGGCTACGCCCAAGGCTTGTGAACAGCAGACTTAATAATAATAATAATAATAACAATGCACTTGATAAAGCGCCGTGAGAAGACCCAGTCTCTTTCTAGGCGCTTTAAGTTTGCTGCAACGGGAAACGCTATTGAATGGTGAGTAATATCATGCTTGATAAACAACAGGAATTAGGTTAGGGGTACCCTCGAGCTATCAGAATTTTGTAGACACTTTAAACAATCATTTTAGGCTGATTTATCTGACAAAATGCCTTGAAGCGTGCTGAAGCTCTCCGCCGCCCCCCGATCAAGCCAAACATCGTACTACCCGCTTTTCGGAATCCAACAGTCTAGAAATACCTCGTGCAAACCTCAAATCCTTTGGAGACCGTGCATTTAGTTTGAATGCTTTCAAAGCCTGGAACTCCCTCTCGACCTGCGTCAGAACATCAGCTGACTTGACTACATTTAAAAAGAACTTAAAACACACCTATTTATGAGAGCATTCAATGGATCTAAGCAAGGCAAGCGAC
>WPIO01000007.1:3462500-3570000 GCA_009760855.2 Cristatella mucedo
TGTTGCTGCAGGGCTACTAGCGCCAGCATGGCTAATCAGCGGCGGCCATCTTCACCGACAGCTCCTTAGTAGCCGGGCCGCTGCTGCTGGCCTGCAGGCACGGAGGCCGCAGCAGAGAACGCATTGAAGCTAACTAACTTAGTTGGCCAAGCGCCCCGACGGCCGTGACCGGCGCGGCCGGCGTCGCCAAGCTCTCACTCGCGCCTCATTTTTGGCTCGCAGGTTCGCCTGGACGGCGGCCGCGACTGTGGCTGCTCGCTCTCTCGCTGACGCCGGCCGCAACTCGACGACCACGGCGACCGCCGCCGCTGCTCTGGACGTCGATCAAAAGTCCGTGGTCGAAGGGCTGTGGATACTAGGCGTCGCCGCAGCCGCCGTCAGCCTGGCGCTTAACGCGGCTGCTTTCGCGGCCGTCTATTCGGCCTCGTTGCGCAATCGGGCGCTGCGGCTCGGCCTGCTGAGCCTCGCCTGCAGCGACCTCCTCATGGCGCTCTCCACCGCGGGCATGCTGGGACTGGAGAGCCACGCCTGGCGCGCCACCCACTGGCTGCATCCAGCGGAGCTGGGCGTTCACCGGGCGGAGCTCTGCGCCATCGACGCGTTCCGGTGGCTCTGGGGAGTGGGCAGTGACGGCGAGCTGTTCACGCTCGCCGTTCTCGCGGGCCAGCAGTTCGTGGCGATCCGCTGGCCGCTGCGCACCGCCGACGGCATGTCGGCGAGCGGCACGCGCCTCGCTCTGGCCGCCGCGTGGACGGCGAGCGCCGCCATTGGCCTGGCGCCGGCGATGGTCGTCGCTGCGGCGACCGAGAGCCATCCGCTAGCCGCCAGCTGGCCGTCGAAGGGAACCACGCGCTTCTGCTATCAGCGGCAAATATATCATTTCATTAAGGACCAGACCGCTTCGCCGCCGGTCTACAAATTTGATCTCGGCCAGACCGAATTCTACTTAGCCGCGGTCGGTCTCGACGTGGTCAAGCTCTTCGTCGTGCTGGCCGCACTCGGCACCTCGTACGGCTACGTAATATATGTCGTGCGACGATCGGCCGACCTCGGCAGCGCCAGCAACGCCCTCACCGCCACGAACCGGCGGCGAGACCGGAAGCGAGTGCTCACCGTCACGGCAACGGTCACCATACTATACGTCGGCTGCTACTTGCCGCTCTTCGTCGTAAACGTTCTAGGCCACGCGGGCGGTAAGAGCAGCTTCCAAGGTAACGTCACCGTCGCCCTGCGGTTGGTCGGCATCGTGTCGTCTTTCGCCGACCCCCTAATCTACACTCTCCGGCTAAGACCCGTGCGCCAGGCGGCGCTGGCCACGTGGTCGCGCTTTTGCGGTTCGATGCGGTGGCTGAAGAGCTTCGGCGGCTGCCCGTTTCAAAAGGATTTCACGACATCTCTAAATGACGCGGAATCGCGGACAAAGAAGACATTGGTCTGATGACGTGATCGCGTGCCGAAGGCCTCATCTCAAAGGTTGCTTCAACTGAGCTGATTCGTCTTTGGCCGCTAACCTTTGGCCGCAAAAGCTGAGACGAGCGCAGCCAGTGAAGAGCAGCTTTTTGAAGCGCCGCGAAACGTCTCTCGACGGCACCGCACCGCAAAGCATGCGATTGTGTGGTTCTTTGTGAAACGCTACTTCTGATCCGGCTCTCTCTTGCCGCAAAAAGGCAAGCACGCTACGGCTAGCTAGCTCTTGGAAATAGTTCTAGGTGCACCGGGGCGGTGCGGAAAGCGCGCGTCAGGCGAGCAGAAATGGGCGATCTCTCAGCATGTAAATATCTAATCGTTGAAGTGAAGTACAATTAAAGTTTCAACGGTTAAATAGCTATATTTTTATGAGAGCAAAACGCGCCTCGGCGGTGACCTACTGGCTTGGATTGGGCAGCAAAAGATTGCCTTCTGCATGACTGTAACCTATGACCTATGGTCTGTAAAGTGCTTGCTCTTCATGACCCAGGCGGTGGATGTGAGTCCTTCAGAGTGCCTTTCTGTATCGACCACTGCAAGCGTAGTGGTGGTAATCTAATATATTGTATGTGCATCTCCGTCTGTAGCTCCGCCAAGCCATAAAGACTGTGTGGGTGTTACGGAGGACAGCTTTGTATAGCACAATCTTTCGTACAAACCTCAAATCCTTTAGAGACTGTGCATTTAGTTCGTTTGCTCCCAAAGCCTGGAACTCACTCCCGACTTTCGTCAGAACATCCCCTGACTTGACCACATTTAGAAAGAACTTGAATACAAACATTTAGGACAGCATTTACCGGGTCCCTGTGATTTGTCCTTCATGTGCTTATGCGTGCTGACACTGTGCATGCTGCCACTAACCCCATTAGCATGCTGAGCCTGTGCTTGTCACCACTAACCATGTTATTAATGTTGTTTATCAAGCATGATATTACTCACCATTCAATCCCGGCTCCCTTTGCAGCAAATGTAAAGCGCCTAGAAATAGATTGAATTATCTGAGGGCGTTTTATCAAGAACATTATTATTATTATTATTATTAGACTCACAGCCAACGTGGCTTTCGGTAAGCATTCGGTAGCCAATAGAATTCTGCCCATGCAACAAAGAGAAAATGGGAAGCATAGCAGAGTCAGGAGAGCAGTTGAGGTAGAGAGTAGCATGAAAGTAGCAGCTCAGGACCGCTGAAAACGATGAGCCATAATCGGCAGCAGCAGAGTAGTTGTCGTTGCCTAAGAATTTTGGAAGCGAGTTCCACAGTATAGGACCTGCAGAGCTACAGCTTCCATCACCAACGGTCTTTCAGTGGAGGAACGGAACAGCTAATTTATTGTCTATACAGGACCTGAGGGCACGAAGAGGTTGAATCTGGTGCAGCAGTTCAGCTTCGCAGTTGCCACATTACTCCACTTCTCGCCGACCTGCACTGGCTACCAGTCAAGCAACGGATTGACTTCAAGGTTTTGTCGCTCACTTTTAGGTCCCTTCATTCTATGGCTCCAGCCTATCTTTCAGATGTACTACCCCATCAGGCCAAGCATCGTACCACTCGCTTTTCGGAATCCAATAGTCTAGAAATACCTCGTACAAACCTCAAATCCTTTGGAGACCGTGAATTTAGTTCATATGCTCCCAGAGCCTGGAACTCCCTCCCGACCTGCGTCAGAACATCCCCTGACCTGACCACATTTAAAAGGAACCTAAAAACACACCTATTTAGGACAGCATTTAGTGGGTCCCTGTGATTCGTCCTTGATGTGCTTATGCGTGCTGACACTGTGCATGCTGCCACTAACCACATTCGCATGCTGACCCTGTGCATGTCACCCCTAACCATATTATTCATTTTGTTTGTTTTTCAAGCATGATTTTACTTACCATTCAAGTGCATTTCACTTTGCAGCAAATGTAAAGCGCCTAGAGAGAGATTAAGTTCTCTGAGGGCGCTTTATCAAGTGAATAATTATTGTTATTATCTGTTTCGCGTGTGTTTGTGTGTGAGACCTGACCCCCACACGACGTGGAGGTAGCGTTAAAGGCCCTGCTGCGGCTATATAAATGAAGCTATTAAATCAGCTGGCGTTTTTTTCATTCTGCTGAGCGTTCAGAATTGAGACGCCCAATAATTTGAGGCTACGCAATCTGTTTTCACTAGTAAGAGGCGGACACACGTGGATGATGAAAATGAATCTGTGTCTCGCCGGACAGGTTCGAGGAATTAGCCGTACAGTCTACTTCTATGCGGTAGATTAAAGACTTCCGAGACATTAAGCCGATTAGAAGCAGAGGCAATGAGCAGCGTGGGTGATTCCTTCATAGATGCGTTGTTTTCGCAAACCAGTCTGTAGGACTGCTCGAATTCAGATTAGGGATTTTATCGGTGAAAAACCCTGCCTATAAGAACTCATCTATAGTTTTGGCATGGGGATGCCTCCTATGCAAAATTCATTGGGGTATGCTCGTAAATAACTGTAAAAGCTATTAATTCCAAGTCTAATAGGAATACGAGCCACTATTTTTGCATTCAAACGCTTCACAGATTATGAGAGAACAAGAATTTCCCCTCTAGTCGAGCGATATCTGGAAATATCTATCGTCACTTTGCAAACTAAGCAGGGCGATCATTTTGAGAGTGTTTGAATGTGCATACCGAAGCCTCGCCCACTCAGCAGGTTTGTTTGAGCTTGAATATCGAGAGTTTCTTTCAGAGATGACCTAGAATTGCGACCGTTTCCCTTGAAAAATACTAGTCCCTTACATAAAAAGAAGTGACTTGATCTCTTTGCCGAGTGATCAACGCAACATAAATCTCGTTTTGCTCTGTCTCTGTCTCTGTCTGTCTCTGTCTGTCTCTGTCTGTCTCTGTCTGTCTCTGTCTGTCTCTGTCTCTGTCTCTGTCTCTGTCTCTGTCTGTCTGTCTGTCTGTCTGTCTGTCTCTCTCTCTCTCTCTCTCTCTCTCTCTCTCTCTCTCTCTCTCTCTCTCTCTCTCTCTCTCTCTCTCTCTCTCTCTCTCTCTCTCTCTAAGCCTTGCAGTCACTCCCACGCATTCGTGAAAGAGTAAAATTGATAAGGCTCAGTTGTCTCCCCTACGCTACCGTGCCTCTTGAGCAGTCACTAACGATACGCGCGCCTATTGAAATTCTTAGCAAACTCAATGCGGTAATTACCGGTTAGTGATTTGTATTTGCAGGTAAAAAATCCTAGCTGATTAAACAGCCTCTTTTTGTACAGCGACAGAAGAGCCTTTACGGCTATCACCACTGCTTGCAGTGGCGATACAGAATCGCCTCCCACAGGAATCGAACCCACGACCTTGGGACAGAGGTCGAGGAAGCAACCGCCTTACCTAGTGTGCCATCACGGCTCACCATTATTCAGAGGTCAGATGCAATTTTCCAAAAGAAATTATTTTAGAAATTCCTTGCAGTATTTATAAAACACCACATACACGTCGTCCTCATATGTGGTCTGATTTGAATTACTGTTTAAATCATGGCTCAGTAATTAATTACTGGAAAAGGTCAAATGGGTGAGAACAGTGGTACCTTTTTTGTGAAAATCCGTTTTTGAAATATGTGGTCTTTTAAAAAAGACCACGCTGGTGGGAATACTATGCACGTTTTAGATTGGGAATATGTTTCAAACGAGGTAAAGATCTAAATACTTGGAAATGTGGATTAGAGATTATCTATAAAAATTTTGCTGAAATATTTTTCAAATTTTTCTTAGGTAGCATTCGCAGTACTACAACGGTTATCTCAGCTATATTAAGCGTAGTTAAAGAAAATATCAGAGGACATTAATTATTAATTTTCTGACGTAAGTACGACATGAAATCGGGATGTTAAAAAGAGCAGTAAATTGTGCATTGCATCGTGACTAGGCAATGAGCAGGTTTAGGTCATCGCTTTATTTAATCGTGTCTTTAAATGCAGTTGGGAGTATCTCTCAGTGGATTTTTTATAAAATACAGAGTTTGACCGGTACAGTCAATCCCAGCGTCCGTTATCCGTTAAGTGAGTCATTGTGGCTGAGGCATTGTGGAGCTATGCGCTTGTATGAATGATCCTTAACTTTCAAATTGAGCCTTAGCATGTAGTCGCTCTTCCCATCGGTTTTTGCAACTACCTAATACTTCTTCCATTTTGGAGATCCCAAATAACACTGGCCGGGAGAGATATCTCACCCACTCAAAGCTCTTTGGTAATCTACTTGTCGTGATCGCTGCTTATATTGGCATTGCAAGTTCAATCAAATATGCAAATCAGTCAATGCTATTGTTTGGTGAATCTGAAGTTGTTAGCAACAATATGGCGATCCTCGAATCATTTGGGCTTAGCCTTAGTGCGGCTATTCGCTTATAAGGGCGAGGTCTTCATTGTTCATATTTTATGTCTGTCACAGCTGCGGTTTTTGTAGAAAACCTCTTTTAAAAAATAATTTTAAAGAAATTTTACAGTAATTGAAGTATTTTTACCTCACTGATAATAGCCTTGGCGGAATATATATCCTACCTACCATTGTGTTTACCGAAGTTTGTAAATAATAAGGATGAAGCCACTAGCGGGCACGAGACCATTACTGAAAACCATGTAATAATCACAGATTTACCAAATCATGACAAGCCGCCAACATTTTTCCTCCACCAAATATTAAGGCCAATTCAGCTTGTAGATTGTGCCATTATTAGCTGAGGTTTGCTTACGCGAACTAGCGACTGACTCACTTCAGCCCTGTGTTGCTGTAATATCTATTTAAACTCCTTGGTATTTTAGGTTTAACTGTGTATCTATTTGCATCGATAAAAAGGTATATATATATATATATATATGTATATATATTTGTATAGAGAGATGATAGAGTTTACTTTTGAGATTTATAGTTCTTACTCATTTAGGCTTAATCCGCCCTCATCAACATGCTTATTAGTTTTTACAAAGAGAATGATAGTGTTAGACCGGCTTGCCGAATTTTTCTCCCAAAGTCAGTTCCTATGTCGTGCAAGTTTCACAGATAGGCAAGTCAGTTGTGATAGCAAATGAATACTTGTAATGGGCACAAGCATGTGCGTTCAAATTACTTGAGCCGTCAATAGTGGTTACCGGAGTTTGCCGTACTGTGTTACATGCTTTGCAAGCTGGAATTATTTAGTATCTATCTGCTTTTTGCTGTAGAGTCAGCACGAACCTAGACGCTCGACGACAATTTACCTCCGTCTGTAACTCCGCAAAGCCACAGAGACTTCGTGGGTGTTACGCAGGAGGGTTTTTTCTAGCACAATAACAGCCTAAGCGGCTTTTGGTGGCATTCGGTAGCCAACGGCTCCATCTTACGCAACAATGAGAAATTTAGAAGCATTTCTGAGTCAAGAGAGCAGTTGAGGTAGTGAGTAGCCTGGAAGTAGCTCATGTCGGCTGGAATGGATGTGCCACAGTCGGCAGCAAGAGAGCAGTTGTCGTTGCGGGGTTTTTTCGTTGCTGTTTTTGATGAGTCAGCAAGAATTTCTGTGTATCCTAAATTAGCAACATCAACCGCTCAGCTGTTAAATCTATGAACCGTAAGTCTAATGCACTGTTTAATACTCGTTCTGTTTGTATTTCCCTTGCCGAGGCTCAGCATAAACTGAAAATTATAATATAAAGGTATATAAATAATTTAGATGGCGCCCTAAGAGAACTTAATCCCTATTCGGGCGCTTCACATATGCAAGGCTGATCGAGCCCATGGCCTCAGTCGCCAAATGCATTCACCTTGACCTTGATTGGTGCGAATACCTTAATCAAAATAGAAGGCTTACCGCTTCTGAGCAAATCAGTTATTTCCTCGACTGACGCCTTTGCAACACCTCAAATTCTCTAAACTCACTTGCTGCATGCATTGATGACATCCGCACATGGATGGCAGCAAATTTTCTAAAACTAAACGATGACAAAACTAACTTACTAGTAATGGGCAAACCCAGTGTGATTCAGAGATTAGAAAGGCTGTCTCTCAAAATTGGCTCTGCCAGCATATCTCCTGTCGAGTAAGTTGGCTTCCTTATGTGTATTGAAAGCCGCTTGAGCTTTAATTAGAAAACTCTTTTACGTAGCACTGGCTGAGTCATCTGTGGAGTTACTGGTGGAGTTATATTACTTTAAATGTAAAAGAATGTGTCAAGTCAGGTTAAAATATTTCAGTACAGAAAGAACTAGCCGTAATCACCCGAAAAAGGAGCTACTAGTGCATTTACAATTTACTTGTATGCTTGACTAGATTAATTTACCTCTGACTTGTTTTCTAAAAAATGATTGTATTCTGAAGATTCTAAAATATATGCAGCTCTTCTGATCATCCGGATTCAAAGCTGCCTATTGGAACTATTTCTTTACTTTTTAGTTTTGATTATATCTTAATAATACAATAATCATCACATTAATCAATAATGTATCTCCGTCTGTAACTCCACAAAGTCATAAAGACCATGTGGGTGTTACGTGGGAGAGTTTTGTATAGCACACTCATAGCCTAAGCCGCTTTTGGTATGCATTTGGTAGCCAACAGACTTCATCTCATGCAACAAAGAGAAAGTGGGAAGCATAGCAGAGTCAGGAGAGCAGTTGAGGTAGTGAGTAGTATGGAAGTAGCTGCTCAGAACCACTGAAAAGGACGATCCATAGTCGGCAGTGGTAGAGTAGTTGGCGTTGCGTAAGATTTGTGGAAGCGAGTTCCACAGTCTATGACCTGCAGAGCTAAAGCTTCTGTCGCCAACGGTATTTAAGTGGAGGAATGGGACAGCTAATTTATTGTGCACACAGAACCTGAGGGAGCGAACAGGCTGAAACTGATGCAGCTGTTCAGCTAGGTACGAAGGAGCCAAGCCGTGGCGGGCCTTGTGGGTCAGCGTAAGAACTTTGCTCTGTATCCTTTGCTCAACCGGCAACCATCCTAGCTCTTTCGGCAGAGGTGACACGTGCTCAAACTACTGAGACTTGAAGACTAGCCTTGCAGCCATATTCATTGTCCGCTGTAGTGGCATAATAGCTTTCTTTGGTAGCCCAGCCAAAAGGAAATTACAATAATCAAGCCGAGACATAACTATAGAGCTAGTTAAATTTTTTACAAGCCACTGTGAGAGACTGCTCCTAATCTTGGATAGGGATCGGATGTGATGGCTAGCTGTAGAGGCAGTCTTCTGAATGAATCTCTTGAAATTGAGGCAGTCGAAGTCTAAGCTGTTGAACACGACACCTAAATTTCGAGCACGTGGTAAAGGTCGCACAATAGCATTATCTATTAGAACAGCAAAGCCTTTTAATCCAGCCACACGCTTAGGGTGTCCTATGAGCAGCAGTTCGGTTTTATCGTCATTTAATTTCAGAAATTTTTCCGACATCCAGGATCGAATATCGGCAAGGTAAGCATTCAATTTTTCAGTTGCTGCAGCATGTTCCGACGGTTTGAATGACAAATACAACTGAGTATCTTCAGCATAAAAGTGATATCCTATTCCATGGGACTCAATCACACTTCCTAGAGGTTGTGTATAAATGGATAACAGCAAGGAACCGAGAACAGACCCTTGAGGGACTCCTCAGGTAATCACTAATCGCTTCCTCAATTGCCTTGCTGACCAAGTCATGCTGCACATTTTCTCTTTGTGTTGTCAGACTATAACAATAATAATAATAATAATAATAAATCACTTGATAAAGCGCCCTCAGATAGCTCAATCTCTTCTCAGGTGCTTTAAATTTGCTGCAAAGGGAAACGCTATTGAATCGTGAGTAATATCATGCTTGATAAACAACATGAACCCTTCTCGTGTGGGAGACCTGACCCCCACAAGACACGAATTGAACTCGATCAGACAAGTACGATAAGTACGATTTAAACCACGCCGGTGCTACGTCTGCCGGGCTCATCGTTGTTCTCAATCGTTCAAGCAGAACATCTTGATTAATGGTGTCGAAGGCAGCAGACAGATCTAGCAGAGCTAGGGCAGTGACATTCCCGTCGTCGTTGCCACTTAGAACGCAATTGTTAACACGGAGGAGAGCCATATCAGTGGAGTGCTGCCTCTTGAATCCTGATTGAAATGTTTCTGACGTTTCATTCTTTTTAATATGTTCAGTAAAGCGCCAAGAAAGAGATTAAGTTCTCTGAGTGCGTTTTATCAAGTGCATTATTATTATTATTAACCAGCTGCTTAACAACAATTTTTTCAAGAATCTTTGACTAGAAAGGAAGAAGGGAAACAGGGCGATAGTTAGCAAGGACCTCTGTGTCTAATCCAGTCTTTTTAAGTATGGGTCTAACTATTGCCAACTTGAAGGACTTGGCGACGACCTCCTTTCCCAGAGAAACATTAAAAATCTTGGTTATGGCAGGGCAAAGTTAAACTGCCAGTGAAGACCACAGAGATGAATGTATAGGGTCTTCAGGAGACGAGCTCTTTTTGCTTGACCGTTTTAAGGTAGCCACATCGCATTCAGAAACCTCGGAGAACCTTGTAAGGAAGGTCGCAGGTTGTGGAACCGCGATTGCTTTAGTCGAAGGGGGCTTAATATAGGCACGAATGTGCACAATTTTGTCAGTAAAGAATTCTGAAAACTTTTCGGCTGAGTCCTTAATATCTGGGGAGTCAGACCTCTCAGTATTGGCCAGTAAATGGTTTACTGTCTTATAAATCTGTTTAGGGTCCGACTGGCAGGAATTCAGCTTTCGGATGAAAAATATGCCCTGGCTTTTATAAGCTTTCGGGTGTAAACTCGAAGGAAGTCTTTGAAATTGACTAGATCTGCATCAGAGGCCGATTTCTTGAAACGACATTTAAGCTTGAGCTTAATCCGGCGCATCTTTAAGAGTTTTTTGTAAGTTTACAAGAATCTCCACGACTTTATATAAAAATAAATAAATCCAAGCTGATTTAACAGCCTCTATTTGTATAGCGACAGAAGAATCTTTACGGCTTTTACCACTGCTTGCAGTGGCGATATAGGATTGCCCACGGCAGGAATCGAGCTCACGACCTCGAGACCAAGGTCATGAAAGCAACCGCTTTACCTAGTGTGCCATCACGGCTCACTCTAAATACGGATAGAATGAACGGGACCATGCTTGTCAAGAGCACTCTTGAATGTCATGTTCATTGCATCAGCGAGGGTATCGAGGCTGCCGGTCGAGTCCGAATGTAGATCAAGAAGACCTGCATCACAAACAGATTTCAAAAACGTGTCCATGTCAATGCTTTGTAAGTTACGTCGTTTGACAAGTTCGACATTACCCTGTACGTACAAGGGAGCAAGAAAGGTAAACGAGACCGAACAACGATCCGAGAGGGTCAGTGGGCACACCATACGGTCAGTGGACAGGACATCCTTAGTGATAACGAGATCTAGAATATGGCCACCGACGTGGGTGATATGATTAACGTGTTAGACCAAACCAAATTCTCCAGACAGTCAAGAAACGAGCGGACCTGGCTGTTGCTAGGATTGTCAACGTGAATACTGAAGTCTCCTACAATCAGTAATGGCCTGTAACATACACATATTTTAGCGAGGAACTTTGAAAACTCCTCAATAAACAAGTTTTGATAGCCAGAAGGAGGACGGTATATCACAACAGTGAGAGGCATTGTCTTTGATGGAGACCTAATTGCAACCGACTCAAACGATGGCCCATGCGAGAAACTGCACATCTTATAGTCAAACGATTCGCGAACAACAATTGCAACTCCGCTACCAACCTTGTCAGAACGCATGGACTGATAGAATGAGAACCCGGGTGGAGTGGTCTCAAAAATACAGCTACTGGAACAAGGCGTCATCCAGGTTTCGATAAGCAGAAGTGCATCTAGCTTCTCCTGGACCACCTGATCGCGGATAAGTAACCCCTTAGTTTTTAGCGAGCGGACGTTTAGTAGGTGGAATTTAGTAGGCTGTCCAACAACTGGGCGACGGCAATGAAGTGGCTTGTATTCGCGTCGGCGTGTATCCGACCCGGCGGACACGGGCCCTTCGACTTTGAATTGGAATTTGGTAACGGCAACCGGTCGGCGTTTCACAACGTGCTGGGCCACGGCGGGTTGACTACTACCGTAACAAGTACTATTCAGTGCTTTAAACTTACGGGTCTTCGGTTTGATAGCCGAGCTGTTGACAGAGCGAACGCAGGATGCAGGGAGGTTCTTATTGACCCGCTGAAGAAGGCCCGCCGGTAGGTATCGACTAATAGCGACAGAGCACCTTATGCTAAGCAGGTCCTGATTTGTGTAGCATGTCCGAGGATAGCTCATAAATAGTCACAGCAAAGATAGCAGCGGAATACCCGAAGGTATCACGGAGCAATCAGGTAAAGGTCCACACCGCGCTAGGAGTCGCCCGAGGCCTCTCTCTAGCGCGGGAAGGAATGACAATAACTATACACATTAGAGGATCTTCTTAGTGTAGTAGCAGTCAAGAGCAGCTACTTCCACTCTAATCACTTCCTCAACTGCCTTGCTGACTAAGCCATGCTGCACATTTTTCTTTGTGTTTTCAGACTATAATAGTAATAATACTTTTGATAAAGCGCCCTCAGAGAACTCAATCACTTTCTTGGCGCTTTATAATTGCTGTAAAGGAAGCACGATTGAATAGTTGGTGGTAGTATGCTCAGCAAACAACAAGAATGAACGACTATTAATCTGGCTGAGTTTTCATATCAACGTTTCATTATACCTATACATTCATATATGCACTTATTTTCATAAACATTTTCATTTTAAATGGTGTATTGAGTCCATTGAACTTAGTTATATCCTTTTTTGCATTTCAGCTCATTATCAAATTTGAGTCCGTTCCTCTTCTTTCATTGAAATATAAACCCGTAAACCTACTAAATTGAGTACTTAATAAGAAACTATGAAAAAGCTTTTAGCACGAGGTGAACTATTAGAACCTACTGACATCTAAGCTCGGTAATCATGCAGTTCAAAATCCGTAGGATCTTCGCGAACTTCTTAATATGCTAAATTCCGCGTTTCACGACGTGATATAAGCAGCAAGTGTTTCAAAAATAGTTGAGATCTTCTTATTTTACTTAGGGTAAATATCAGCTAAATTCTCCTGATTTTGACTAGAAGAAACCAAAATCTTAGCTTCCTACAAAAGGCAAAGGCTGAAACTACCTTAAGCAGTGATGGGAGCGCAGAAAATAATAATAAAAACTCTAATATTATTAGTAATACATTTGTGTGGCAACCTCAGGGAACCCTATCTTTTACGAGGCAGTTTGAATCTACTGTAACGGAAGAATGTGCTGCTGGTGACAAGCAAAGTGTCAGCACGGGAACAAGGCTAATGGTAGCATGCATGCACAGTGTCAGCGTATTCGAGCACTGACGACGCACCTCACACGGACCCACTAAATGCTGTGGGAAGCATATGCGTTTTTAGCTTCTTTTTAATGTTGTCAAGTCACTGGCAATTTTAATGTATCTCTGAAGTGAGTTCTAAGATTTTTGATACTACTAACTAGATGTACGTATCCAAAGAATTTGAGATTATTTCGAGGCATTGAAAAGTGATTTGACTCATGAAAGCTGATGGTAAGACCTGTTTAAAGTTATTCTGATTGTTATTTGACCGTAGCTCGCAAGAAATTACGTGCCTATGGACATCTAAACGCTTATCGCTTCGGGCTGCTGGGTCTCCCACGCCGGCGGCTGCCTTAGCTACGCCGGCGGCTAGTAACCTGCACGTTAGTTATGATCGTCAGCAGCTGTTATCGCTTCGTCATCGCATATCAAATGCATTCCTAGATATTAATGTTGTTGCTAAGATTCATGAACTATGCATTACCAAAAGAAGAGCACCCTGTAGCCGCCGCGGTGGCCGGAACCGCCAGCTAAGACGCCGCTCGTTGGGCAGGAACTGCGAGCTGAGTACCCGCTCGTTTGGTATTTCTAGCATAGTCTCGAACCGCTCAGCACGCTCCCCCACATGGGTCACTGTAAATCTGGTCATCAGGCCTGTTATAACTCCATCGGCCAGACTTAGAGAAGATAGACAAGATAGCTGAATTAGATTAGCAGAAGATAGACAAGATCAGGGAATCCATCCCTGCGATGACAACCTCCCCACTAGAATGCTATTCCTCGGTTCCTGGCTATAACTCAATGTCTGCATTTAAGCAGGTCACTAGTGATCTAGTCCTAAAGTTCGTATCTCAATCAAAGAAGACAACAAGTCCTCTGGACCCTATTCCCACTGTCCTGCTCCTACGTTGCATTGATCTGCTGCTGCCATGCATAACCAACATCATTAATATGTCATTAGCCTCAGGTCAGGTCCCAGCACCTTTCAAAAAAGCTGTAGTCAGGCCACTTCTCAAGAAGGCTACACTAGACCAAGAGAACTTGAGCAACTACCGCCCAGTCTCCCTTCTACCATTCCTATCAAAGACACTCGAACGGGTCGTGGCAGACCAGCTAAACACATATATCGAAACCCCACAGATTGCTTGTAAGTTCCAGTCTGGCTTTAGAGCTAATCACTCTACAGAGTCAGCATTGCTTCGGGTATACAACGACCTACTTAGGAATGCAGACATGGGTATAGTATCTCTGCTTGTTTTGCTCGATCTTTCGGCAGCTTTTGATACTATCGATCACAAAGTTCTTATAGAGCGCCTCTCATCTCGCCTGGGCATCACTGGCACTGCTCTGTAGTGGTTCAAGTCCTATCTCAGTGGGAGACTCCTGAGTATTGACGTGAATGGACACAGATCATCTGAAGCACCTCTGAAATATGGAGTACCTCAGGGCTCCGTGCTTGGTCCGGTTCTTTTCACGGTTTATAATCTTCCTCTTGCTGATATGATTGCTAAGCACAATCTAGGCTTTCACTTCTATGCGGATGACACTCAGTTGTACCTTTGCTTTGATCCCTCCCAGCCTTCGAGCACCTCAAACTCTCTTAACTCACTTGCTGCATGTATTGATGACATCTGCACATGGATGGCTGCAAATTTTCTGAAACTAAACGATGATAAAAATAACTTACTAGTTATGGGCAAACTCAGTGCGATTCACAAATTGGAAAGGCTGAAGCTCAAAATTGGCTCTGCCAGCATTACTCCAGTTGAATCAGCTCGAAATCTAGGTGTCATATTCCAAATCGACCTCTCGTTTGACGACCATATCAGCTCCACTGTCAAATCTGCCTATTTTCAGCTTCATAACATTGCTAAAATTCGGGCTTGTTTAGATAAGGATACCATGTCCAAGTTGGTCCATGCATTCGTGACATCCCGTCTCGACTTCTGCAACTCACTGCTCGCTGGCCTACCAGCATGTGCGATCAGGCGATTGCAGCTGGTGCAAAACTCTGCAGGTAGGCTTGTCTGTCGTGAGCTTCGCAGTTGCCACATTACTCCACTTCTCGCCGACCTGCACTGGCTACCAGTCAAGCAACGGATCGACTTCAAGGTTTTGTCGCTCACTTTTAGGTCCCTTCATTCTATGGCTCCAGCCTATCTTTCAGAAGTACTACCCCATCAGGCCAAGCATCGTACCACCTGCTTTTCGGAATCCAAGAGTCTTGAAATACCACGTACAAACCTTAAATCCTTTGGAGACCGTGCATTTAGTTCGTATGCTCCCAAAGCCTGGAACTCCTCCCGACCTGCGTCAGAACATCCCGTGACCTGACCAAATTTAAAAGGAACCTAAAAACACACCTATTTAGGACAGCATTTAGTGGGTCCCTGTGATTCGTCCTTGATGTGCTTATGCGTGCTGACACTGTGCATGCTGCCACTAACCACATTTGCATGCTGACCCTGTGCATGTCACCCCTAACCATGTTATTCATTTTGTTTGTTTTTCAAGCATGATTTTACTTACCATTTAAGTGCATTTCCCTTTGCAGCAAATGTAAAGCGCCTAGAAAGAGATTAAGTTCTCTGAGGGCGCTTTATCACATGCATTATTATTATTATGGTACGATGCCTATTTTTTTGGGAAGTAGTTCTAACAGGTAGGTTGGATCCAGAAAATGAATGGAGCTAAAAGTGAGTGATAAAACCTTAAAGTCGATGCTCAACTCTATTCGGAGGGAGAGCAGGATTGACATAAGATCTAAGCAATTGCAGCACAGTTTCGTTTATGCCTCCGTGAGATGAGTGACGCTTGAGAAGCTCAGGACGATGTGTTGATGATGTTTCGAAGGAATAGGATCAAACGCTATCGTACGATCAAGCACAACAATCATTGAGAGCTGACCTAAGTCTGCGTTCTTGAGAAGGTCATTATACACCCGAAAAAATACTGACTCTGCAGATTGCTAATCTTTAAAACGAGACTGGAACGTACTTTCTTGGGTGGAATTGTATATATACGAGTTCAGCTCGTCTGCCAATCCTCGCTCCAGTGTGTTTCATAGAAATGGTAGAAGTCAGATTTTGCGGAAGTTGTTCAAGTTTATTGGTCTAGTTATATTGTCTTAAATAGTGGCCTAGCAGCAACCTCTTAGAAAAGTTCAGGGACAAACCTGATGCTAAAGACAAACTTACAATGTTATTTAGGCATGGCGGCAGCATATCTGTGCATCGTAGAAGTAGCGCCTTGAGAATATGGTGTGGAGGCTGGTAGTCTTCGTTGAATGAGAGATGAATCTCGGGATGAGGTCACATCTTTCTGGCCGCCTTGACTACAAAAATGGAGATGCTGCGTGGAATTGAGGGAGATGAGTCCTAGGGGTTGTTACTCATATACAGAAGCCCACTAGGAATTCGGCTACCTTATGGACGGACTCTCTGATCTTGTCTACACTGCTGACGAAGTAGCTAGATGTGCGATCACAGAGATAACCTCAAGGATTGCTAGGTAAGGAGCTGACATGGGAGAGTTTAAAGAGGTAGTTGATCGATGACATCATGATTATTGGACTGTGCATCTCTGCTGCAACAGTCTTTGTAATGAGGCTAGACCTGGTCTTTGCTAGGATAAGTGGGCACGATTTAAATTGCCCTTGCATGCCTGTCGACAGACTGTCAGTTCTGATTGTTTGTATAATTTCTCAAGCTTGGACTTAATAGACCTCGATATTTGAATGTCTGTGGTATACCGAACGCCATCTGGTGAAGGGTTAACAGTGTGCTTAGTTATTTGTGCTAAATTGTAAGCATGTCGGCTAGTACCGTGCTGTAGCATTTTACTGATGATGACACGTCGGAAGTAGGACTGAGCAGAAGGGGTTAAGAAGATACTTTCCTTGGACTATATCCATCTCAAGGGTCCTGACACTTCGCGATTTAAAGACGATTCTGAAAACTGACGGGCCCCAATGCTGCAGACTCAACGATACCAGCGAATGGTCTCATACTCACAAATCGGTAACTGTATGAGACGAAGGCCTACAGTTGTGGGAGTATATTCGATCGTGTTTAGACCCTTGCTGTGATTGGGTTCACTCGAATTAGCCGCAAGAGATAGTGAGTCGTTCTGCAATCGTAATTCGTCACTAAAAGAGTCAGTGGAGTCATTAAATGAACGTTAAATTCGCTTAGATTGAGGAAGGGAAAATTTCACTCGCAATGAATATAAATAGAATCATAAAACTTGAAAAACTGAAGGACTAGGTACCTTGGTGGCGGCAGATTACCGCCGCCATTACCAAATCTTGTTCAAGACGCGACATTCGTAAAACTGTTTCGAGTTGACTGCAAACTGCATAAAGGGCAGTGAAAGGGCAAGGACAACTCCGCCCCAGCTGTGTAGCTTTGTGGCGCTGGTTATGGCCTGGCGTTCAGTCGATTTCAGCTGGGTCTCTTTTAAAACGAACGTGCCAAGGGCATCGTCTAGATAATGATGTTATAAATTATTAAGGGCCTGTGGCACATCGAATAACAGTTTGATTGGCAAACAAACATCAAGATTGGCCGCCGGACTATAGAACTTCTGATGACAACGTTGCATAAATTCCGGATCCCGCCTGAGGGAGGCTGAGCCAGACGAGCTCGAGAGACAATTGCGGCGATACAAGCATTACGAGCACTTCTTTCCACCGGGCTGGCTGCGAGTGGGTCTCCTATGCGAAATGTCCAATTCGTGAACTCTGAAAGTAGGAAAAGCATCCAGAGATTCGTTTGGACGACGATAGCCAGACGATAGTAGCACGAGATGGCAGACCCAATAGTAGGGAGGTGTAATCAACATTCGGTGAAGCCAAGGCCAACACGGGCGCGGTAGCGAAGGCCAGTAGATTGGCTGGTGCTTTCGACCACGGCGACGACACAAGTGATTCAAGCAGGTCACAAGCAGCCTGCGAAGCTACAGCCGCAGTCTGCTGGGGTGAGCAGATGCGAGCAGGTATCTTCGCCCATAAGGGTATCAGCTCGCTCTTCTCGACCCGTGACGCACAGTCGAGTCCTGCATTGGGCGATCCTTTGTTGTCGGCTGCAGGCGGTGACGACAACCGTTAAGGGTCTTCTGCAGCTACATAAATGAGGCTGTTAATTGATAACCTTAGGGTGGCAGGCTAACGAGAGCATGGAATTGGGGAGAGGCGTTTCAAGAGGTAACTATTCAAGTGTCCATAGGCATGTAATTTCGTACGCTCTACATTCTAGCAACGCATAGTTAAGCTTAAAGCAGGTCTTAGCTTAAGCGGTTCCACATACGGTTTTCAAAAGAACTTATCCTCAATCTATAGCAATTATAGCCATCCATGGGCAGTTGCTGAAACTTTCCAAATCTCCACATGCCGCAAGGGCCAACCAGTTTCCAGATTTAGACCTTTGATCACGGCCTCCAGCTCAGCAAGGTTGATGTGAACTACCGTCGCTTGTAGTTTAACGTTCTACCAACTGCACGTACGCAATAACACGTAAAACACAGAAGTGGGCTCACAATGACGCATATTCTCGCGGGCGCGCGTCACAGCTCCTGAATGCAGCCGTCCTGCTCTCAGCCGCCGACGTTCGAACTACTGTTACTCTATAGCAATGGTCCTCCACCTTCCTAGTGCCGGAACCCTTTGATACAGCTCCTCGTGTTTTGGCAAGCACCAACTACAAAATTATTGTGTGCAAAATGAGGAAATGCGTTTTTTTCAGATGCTCTTAAGCGACCGCCCGTGAAACCCCAAAGAGGTCACGACCCACAGGTTGAAAACCATTGCCCTATAGGTTGCCACTCGCCCTCATTAGCCACTTCCCCATAAACCGGCATGGCACATAATCCAGAGGCGGCGCCGTAACTTAGCTGGGTCATAAACGGAGGGCTTGCTCAGAAACAGGCCACAAGGTTAAAATATGACCACAGACGCCGTCTGCCCATACGCTTACAGCGTGGCATTAAATCAGTCACAAGCATTTCAGCACATTCTGGTTAATTGCCAAAGAAAGCGGCGTTTTCTTGGCGACAACGTTTCTTCATGCTAAAATGGGTGCTTGCCCATTGTGCAATAAATGATCAGTACACACCGTACCAAGCCCTGCAACACCCATTATCGCGTTACATTCAGTCATCACTCCACATTCAGCGGACGCTCGAACGGCGACCGCGAGCTGCAAGCCCTTTGAAATTGGAAAAGTCTGACAGGGATTAAACCGTGTAAACTCATCACTTTCCGGGAGGACCGATAGACGCTGTGTCCTCACCTAAGCAGAACAGATTACTTGCAATGGCCATCAACAGATAACAGGATAGCCTACCTATCTTATCTATTACCCCGCCAGCCAAGACATCGTACCACCCGCTTTTCTAAATTAATCCGTTTAGCTATACCTCGAACGAACCTCAAATCCTTCGGAGACCGTATCTTTAGTTCGTATGCTACCAAAGTGCGGAACTCGCATCCGACTGACGTCGCGGCATCCCCCGACTTGACGACATTTAAAAAGAAGCTAAAAACGTACATACTTCTTAAAGCATTTCGTCGGTTCTTGTGGTTTGACCTTTATGCGCTGATTCGCGCTTAACCTGTGCATGCAGTGCATGTCGCCCTAACCATGTTTTACTGGAAGACACTATGCATATTACCACTAATCATTGACAATGCTTTCCTTACAGAATATGTAAAGTGCCCAGAAAGAGATCCAGTACTCTGTTGGCGCAACAAAAATGCATTAATATTATAACTTGACTTGACTATGGAGCTCACATGCTCTAGTGGCGAGAGCTCATTGTGGAGCAGGAAGGTCACCGATTGCTAGTCGACACTGCAGAAAATATGCTGGCCGATGCCATTTTGAAAGGTAGGCTCTTCACACCTTCCTGAATACCCTCTATGTTCGTTCCTACCCAAATCAAAGAATTAAAAAGCCGAGTCATGCAAATTATCTGCAACTGCAATAACTCCCAGCCTGGCTCCAGAGCGAAATTCGCAATTTTCCCGTGAGTCCCGTAAGTAAAGGAGTGATGGCGAAACTAGCAGCCATCACGCCCTATCACATTTTTTTTTACTGTTTTCGTCTTCTCGCTCGCGAGATGAGTAGTATTTAATTTCTTTAAAAGTCAGACGAATGCATGAGGCGGTGCGTGCGTCTGATGGCCAGCGAAAGATCAGAGCAGGGAAGCAAGGTACCCATGTTGCTGTTGGTCAGTTATAGATCACCAACAACTTGAGGCAACTGACTTAATTTTTTGTCTGGCACAGTACCATCTGGCATTATGTGAAGGATTCAGGGGGCGGCCAATCCAAGTAACCGCCCTTCTGTAAGTAAAGGAGTGATGGCGAAACTAGCAACCATCACGCCCTATCACATTTTTTTTTACTGTTTTCGTCTTCTCGCTCGCGAGATGAGTAGTATTTAATTTCTTTAAAAGTCAGACGAATGCATGAGGCGGTGCGTGCGTCTGATGGCCAGCGAAAGATCAGAGCAGGGAAGCAAGGTACCCATGTTGCTGTTGGTCAGTTATAGATCACCAACAACTTGAGGCAACTGACTTAATTTTTTGTCTGGCACAGTACCACCTGGCATTATGTGAAGGATTCAGGGGGCGGCCAATCCAAGTAACCGCCCTTCTGCTCGGAGACACCTCAGCCACGGGAGTCGTATAACAGCCACAATGGTGCCACCTGGCACCATATACCCGGAATACGTCGGCCCGATCGGCATCATTCACGTCCAAGTCCAATCCCTCAAACTCTGCTAGTGCTGGCTCCTAGTCCGCAATGTACTTCTCTCTACTGCAATTTTGGGGTATCGACGCCCGGTCGGCTCACGTTAAATTGTGCAAGTGTACCAAGGATAACGAGACTGACGATACGGTCATAGCTTAGAGTCAGCTCTAATCCACAGCCTAGATTAAGGCCAGAATTGATGCGACCCAGCAGTCGGCCCGGTCTGAAGGCGACTCGCTCGGTTTTCAACCGCCGCCAGTCACGCCGCTCCCGGGGCGTCTGGAAGTCGCTGCCCCCGAGCTTGGCGGTCAGCCAAATTTTTTCTTTAGCATGGTCCGACCCTTGCTGAAGCTATGGCGATATCGTGCACTGAATGGATCTCTCGATCGCACTGGTGCACGTCACCGCCGGGCCATCGATTGGCTGTGCATAGCCAAATGGTCGCCTGAGCTATGTCATGCCAGGGCAAATGGAAAAATTACGTGGGAATCAATAAATCACTTAAATGTCATGCAGCATGCCTAACGGTAATCGCAGTCCGGTTAAATGCACTGGTTTTCCGTTACTCCCACTCAGCGGTCGTGCAGTGCCGCTCTGAGCGGACGAATCTAGTGGGCATTATCAGACGCTCGGCGACTTGATGTTGAGGACTCGAGTGTAGAACGGATCTCTGGCGGGTAAGCCTTTGGTTCGATAGGTTGAACGATTTGCAAACGGACGCAGCTGTGGCTATTCTATATTTTGTAAGCATATAAGCTTGCCTATACCTTCGTTGGCTCAAGGGAAGCAGATCCAAAGGAAGCTTCCATTGAGAGGACAATAAGCCTGGCTAAGAGCTGCCTGGCGATTGTTCGGCCGCCACTAAGCTGAAGTCAGGCTAGCAAATCTTTCTGACGCACCTTCCCAGCAAGGAGCGCAAGCGCTTTATCGTAGGCGAACAGGGCTCACCACATCCCGCTAGCTACCACTCTTTATCCCTTCTCCATTACTCTGTCTTTCTCCCTCACTCTCTCGCTCTCTCCCTCACTCTCTCTCTCTCTCCCTCACTCTCTCTCTCTCTCTCTCTCTCTCTCTCTCTCTCTCTCTCTCTCTCTCTCTCTCTCTCTCGCTCTCTCTCTACCTCACTCTCTCTCTCACTCTCACTCTCTCTCAATTTCTCTCTTCACTCCACCCTCTCACATTTTCTTGCTCTCTCTCTGCCATGTATATATATATATATATATATATATATATATATATATATATATCTGATTTTGCGTATTATATAGTATATACATTATATAGAATTGTGTGTAGCTCCACAATGACTTATGATTTTACATGTTATGCGTGCTGTTTATCAAGCATGATACCACTCAACATTCGATCGTGTTTCCCTTGCAGCAAATGTAAAGCGCCTAGAAAGAGATTAAGTTCTCTGAGGGCGCTTTATCAAGTGCATTATGATTATTATCATTACTGTGCTGGCTTTAAAATTATCTATTGAATGTAAAAGCCGGCAGCAGGGAGTCTTTCTTACGCAACGACAACTACTTTCCTACTGCCGACTATGGCTCGTCGTTTTCAGCGGTCCCGAGCTGCTACTTCTATGCTACTCACTACCTCAGCTGCTCTCCTGACTCTGCTGTGCTTTCCACTTTCTCTTTGTTGCGTGAGATGAAGTCTGTGGGCTACCGAATGTGTGCCGAAAGCCGCTTAGGCTGTGAGTGCGCCATACAAAACTCTCCTGCATAACACCCACATTGTCTTTATGACTTTGTGGAGTCACCGACGGAGATACATTACATTACATTACTCGTGTGTATCTGCATGCTTGTCTCAGCACGATAATTGCGTGCTTTTGCATACGCGCCCAAGCAGAATACCGTGCTTGTCGTTAAATATTGGTTGGTACTTCTAGGGAATCTTTAAAGACCCCGAATAGGCAATATGTTCACTTAGGGTACAACACAACATACTTTATCATTGTTATTCACCATTGATTCTTCGTTTAGTTTTGTATCTTCGTCAGTCACACTCAGTTTCCGATCAACTCGCGGGATTTTATCATAACTAATTCCGTCTACTTCACCAGTAGCTTTCTGCTAAATAGTACTGCACAGATACATGACGGCGGAATTTAACCACCTCTACGGCCAGTTTTTTTTCATATCGAGTGACCTTGCGGAGATGGGCGCTCATTGAAACTTGATAAGCTCATGCGAACTTGTGGCTCACAGCGAGCGAGCTGTCGTGCAATAATTAAAGTCTGATCGTGGCCTATCCTATAGTGAGCAGCAGCATTGCCGCATTGTCAGAGTCCGGACGGAGAAGGCAGTTCCTCACTCTGTTACTCTTTCTTACCGGTGAAATCGGAAAACTTGACGTAATTAAAACTTTTGCGAAGACAAACGGTCGGCCGGTTTGTACAAAGTTACGACTCACGTTAAGCGCTCGACAGCGGAGACAGAAGTGGCAAGTGACTCCGCCAGCTGCTGTCAGCGGGCCGAGTAACGTGTCACTTCCGCCGTGAGAGGAAAGGCTTCCCACAGACCAAGTAGTTCTGCGTTGCTTTCAGGAGACAAATAGCTTCTTATTGGCCATGTCCGTTTTGGTTTCTGGACATGAATGGCTCCTCACTGGCCGCATCGAGCTGTGTATTTGTATATAGTCTTGTTTCATTAAGGCGCCCCGCTGCTGTCAACAACGACACTTCATTTTGCCAATCGCACCCAACATTTTTTGCCGAGCAGGGTACTGCTCTTGGCTTGTGCTCTTGTGAATAGCGTGAGTTTAAAGCCTGTATTCATATCTTTGTTTCCTTGCGTACACTTCTGCAAGACATCTTCATGTATTTTTGTGGGTATGTATCTACTGCAGATAGGTTACTTTAATTTACTACGGTGTTATTGGACAAGTGGGATCTAATGAAAGTACGAGTACCTAAAAAGCTCCCACACTGTGCTATCCACCGTGACGGGTCTTGTATCTTGCCAGCTTCACGTGGTGTGTAAAATTCAGGCTCCGGGTTTGGCCACCAAAACGATCTCACGCTTAGCAGCTGTCGTTGGGGCTAGGCTGTCCATAGTTTGTCCCTGATTTTGCAAGCTACATCGTAACGTTCCAAGGCGAAGCAACCATGAAGTAGGTAATACATGTTTTCCTTTACTATCGGAATATTATTGAAGTGTTTTATTGCTGCTACCTAGTAATGCTTAACAAATACAGGATACGAGAATAAAAATCAGTTCAAACATGGCCGGAAAATGACAGATTAGGTTAGCTAGTAATTCAACTTCTGGACAAATATAATTATATTTTTTACGAAGGGTATATGTACACGTCTTAGCGTCGCAAGCTTGCAATCTTTGCAGTTACTCAAAATTTTGAGGTATAGCAGAGAGCCTAGCAAGCTTCAAGCCATTGAACTTCAAGGTTAAACGTAACTGAATCGCAGGGCCGGCGAGAATCGATGCCACGCGCATACCTGTCAAGCTTCCCTCGAGCTGATCGCCAAGTCTGAGCCTTTTGTTGTGGTGCAAGCGGAAGCCATTGTAACTCACGTCAGCAAGCACCCAGGGGGCTGACAGTATTTGCTTAGCACCTCATTAAATGGCACCGTCGAAAGTACTTGCCGCCTTGCAGGACGTTAGTGTTCCTGGGATCTCGCAGCTGAAGGGAGAGTAAAAGGCAGAGAAATAGAGCCTCGTTTGCGAGTTTTTGGTATCACGTCTACTTTACTGCAATTTTCTTTGGTCGGGACTCCTGAGCTGTGCACTAGATCATCTGCAACTGGCCCAAAACTCAGAAGATCCACTGGTCTTTCGTCATCGACGTAGCTACCCAATCATGCAGCTTATCTCTAAGCTTTGCTGGCTCCCTATCTAGTAGAGAATCAAGTTCAGGATCATTCTTACTCGTACTGTTACATCGCTTCATCTAATTGCGCCCTCTGACCTATCGTTCTCTTTGTGTCTCCAGCGTGCCATCGCAGGAACCATTCCTCAGCTTTCAGTCACCTCGCATTTCCTATAAACAAATCAAAACTCCTTGGTAAGCCACCATCTTGTTTTTATACACTGAGATTCTGGAATTTCTGGCTTCAGCTGCACCGTGCACTGTATTCAAGTCATATACGTTTCTGCTAAAATGCATCGGTTCCAATCAACTTTGCCTGCGCCTCAGTGAGCTCGTGTTTGTATCGGTACGCCTAGTTTGTCTGTGCATGACCCCGTGCATGGGACTAAAAGAGGTCCTACTATTTAGCGGACCTGAGTGTCAGCTTGTGTGCTTTCGGGGCTTATCTAAGCATGATGCCTCGGTTGTCATTATGTTGCAGTTATTTCCTATTTTGTGAAGATTTCGAAAGCAACTAGAAAGAGATCTGCGAGACTTGTGGTGTTTTATAACCTCTCTGCTAGTTCTGCTGAATTGTTCTGCTAATTTTCATATTATTGATCACTAAGCCTATCTTGAGGGCCATTCAAATCGCCAGGGGTGGGCTGAATATGTATAGGATATCTTATCTCAGCGAGGGTCGTCAGAACATGGATTTCAGCGAGCAATAAGCATGCGATGAGCCTCTGAAGTCAGGGTACCCCGGGGATTTGTGCTCGCTTGACCGCTTCTAAATGTTTGACTGTACTTTTTGCAGAAATAATCGATAGGCATTTCTAATATTTCCTTTATATGAGAAGAACAGCTGTGCATGCATTTTGACCTTCTATTCAAACAGGCCGAACTTCTTCAACTTATTTTTATCACATTTGATATTTGGATTTGGATCAAACTTTGGAAAATTGAATGGCCCTACTGTCACCTGACTACTCACAAAGAAACAGGTGTTACTCTGAAATAGAAAAGTCTAACCCTCGAAATGGCAGAGCTAAGTACTCAATTTTGTAAGCAGCATTAAATATGGCTTTCCAGTTCCAAAGCTACCTTTCACTTGATGACCGAATCAGCTCTACAGTAAAGCTTGCTTACTTTCAGATAAGTAAGTTAATACTCCTGGCTAGTAATGAGCCTTGAATGTGGCCGACGTAAGCGCGAAACGTCCACTGTATTAAACAAGATAAGTTCAAATGGGTGAAAGAAAAATTGAACAAATTTAAAGATTTTTAATATAGCTGAAACATGAATGGTGAAAAATCGTTGACAGTAATGACGACAGCTGGAAGCGTACTCCAGAATTACCGTGTATACGAGCTGAAGGCGACTCGATCACCAAAATATCAAAATTAATTGCGAGAGACGTAGCGATGACTCGACTTGAGGAGCCGATGGTGTCAGATAACGATACAGGCGTCAGGATCTCGGATAACTTGCCTGGTGCAAGCGAATGAAGCGACCTGTAAGCCAGATAGAAAGAAGATTTTTAATGTATTCAATACTTGACAGTGAGTCAGTGGTTCTCAGACAGAAGTGGTGTAATAAATCAGCAATGCTGTTAAAGACACACCCAATGAGCTTCCGAGTTTTGAGCCAGTTACAGGCGATTAAGTTCTCTAGCTGTATTTCCTGACTAAAGAGAGACACAATAATAGAGATGCCAAGTCACGAGTTCTTCAACTAGTTGCATTGCTATTGAAACTGCTTTGCGTGGGCACGACCTCACAGTTGAGCTACTCATTTTTAGGTCCCTTCATTCTCCGGCTTCGACCTACACACGACGAAATGCTTTCTAATCATGCTTCGCATCTTACCAACCACTCTTCTCACTCAAACTGCTTATCTGTGCGCGAACCAATCTCAAAACCTTTAAAGACTTCGCGTCAAGGTCGCATGTTGCTAAGCGAATGCCTGTAACTCACTCTCAACTGACTTCCTCACACCTACTGACACTATAAAATTGTCTCACGAGCCATAACCCACATTTTTCCATCAGCGTTTGCGTTTTTGCTTACCCTTTGCTCTGCCTTATGTGTGGTCGTAAAGCGTGACACTGTGCACGTAAAGACAAACCAATTGACATGCTGTCTTTGTACCATATGTTAATAGCATATAAAGTGGTTTAGGTTTCTTAGGGAGATCTTTAAATGCTTTAATATCATTATTATTGAACTGATTTATTAATGCAATTCTTTCTTATTAATACCGACCGCGTAGATACAGATCGAGATGGATACAAATAAGTATTTTCAGAAGTCTCATAAAATAGTCCCTATACGAAACCACAAAACAACTTCTTTGAAGAATGGGCCATCGGCTAGGGCTCGAGGCCGCACACACTAAGAGCATCGCCATAGTTACAGGACCCTAGCACATCACTAACTTTTTAAGGTATTTCCATAAATGGGAAAACAGATACTGCTATTTTACTACTAATTAAAGCGATTAAGTCTGTCCATCACGCGCAAGTTTCTGACCAGTACTTCCGTATGAACGGACTCCCTCACGGTGAACGTGATTCAGTACTTCCAGAGCCAGAGCTAGGGACCCAGTGCAAGCATTTTTCAATTCTGCGATTTTTTTTAAGCGTTACGCATCTTAATTGAGTTTTAAATGTTAATTCTTCGTTAACTAAAGTGAAGAAGCCAGTCCTTCCATCACGCGACAATGTGGCCTAGCGTTGTCTTCAGTGTCTTCTTCTGAGATGGACATTGTGGATGCAGAACTGCGGATTGCACTTGTAATGCTCCGAATAATTACTGGACGTGCAGAGCTACGATAGACGCAAGCAAAGTTGCGTATGTTTCTTCTTCGGAGGACAATGCTGCTTTACGTGCTACTATTGGGACATGGTATACATGTATTGCTGGACCGTTTAATCAGCATGGACCTCTTCCCTTTCTATCTCCGAGCAAGAGCCCTGCACACATAATCTTCTAAGTGGTGTTGAATCGGATAGAGTGTCGCTGCTAGTTCGGCTGGTTTGCATGGCATCTCTTGAAGTAGTCGCCGCCAAATATTTGTATAGTTCTCATCATCCCATCTGAGCATCACTGGCTTGGCATTTCAATAGCTTCAGCTAAGCCTCAGTTTTAGATGTCAAAGTGTATATGTCACGGTCACAGGTCATCTCGAGAGCCTTTACAGTACACAGAAAAAAGGTAATACGTTATAGGTCCGCACCTTCTAATCTCTGTCTTGCGAAATAGCCAAGAACTACCTATTCGTAACCTGTGCACGTGACATAAAGTTGGAACGTGCTTTGATCCATGCCTACCGTAAGAAATTTCTAGGTCTGTTTGCTCATTTGCAGCCTGTGGTCCCGACAGCAGCATTGAATATTAGCTAACTTCCTCAAATTATGCGACGATTAACCGAATTTCCTACTTATGGGAACATTTTAAGGCACTGAGAACCTAAAAGAAAAACGTAATTCAAAAATAGGTTCGGTCCAAATATATTTCCTGGGTGTCCCAAGTTAAATTTGGATGTCCAGTTCCACTACGTGGTTCTTATGCTGACCCACGAGGCCCGCCACGGCTTGGATCCCTCGTACCTAGCTGAACTGCTGCATCAGTTTCAGCCTGTTCGTGCCGTCAGATTCAGTGTGGACAATAAATTAGCTGTCCCGTTCCTCTGCTTAAAGACCGTTGGCAATAGAAGCTTTAGCTCTGCAGGTCCTAGACTGTGGAACTTGTTCCACAATTCTTACGCAACGACAACTACTCTCCTACTGCCGGCTATGGCACATCCTTTTCAGCGGTCCTGAGCTGCTACTTCTATGCTACTCACTGCCTCAACTGCTCTTCTGACTCTGCTATGCTTTCCACTTTCTCATTGTTGCGTGAGACGAAGTCTGTTGGCTACCGAATGCGTAGCGAAAGCCGCTTAGGCTGTGAGTGCGTTATACGAAACTCTCCTGCGTAACATCCACATGGTCTTTATGACTTTGTGGAGTTACAGACGGAGATACATTACGTGACAGCAATAGGCTCATTGTCAAACCTTCCTGTTTCCAGCTAAGTAAAAATGCCAATTTAATTGTTCGCAAAGTTAAGAATACTTGAGCTGCAATGCTCCTTGCATTTCCCGCATGCTATCTCAAACTCTGCAGCCAACGACTCGCACTTTTCATGGATCGTGAAGCAAGACCAGTTAATTGGGTACAAAACTCTTCAGGGCTGCTTGCGTATCCTGATTGTAGGGCTGACCGTATTACAACGTTTCTCACTCACCTTCACTGGATCCTCATTAAGCAAGGTATGGAAGTAAATTTCTGTTCCTCATTACGTTCCACCCTCATTCGTTCTGGGGATGACGTTTCTGATATTTTTAATTCCTGATTTTGGTATCGCACCAACCGAGATTCTAACTCACACATTTTTATGTACCTCTAAATAAGCTCAAAAATCTTTTAGAGACCGTGCTTACAGTTAGGATGCTCCCGCAGCCTGGAACCCAATGCTCAAAAAGAGCACCATTCTTTGACTTGACCTAAAAGAGGAATTTCAAACCTCTTTTACCCATGGATATTAAGCTCTTCCGTAGCAACTCTTTTGTTCCTACTAAGAGTGATGAAACTGAGCGTGCTATCGCTGATCAGTTGAAATTCTACTTTCCCAGCACATTTAAAATGCCTGCAAAGACATTCAGTTCTCTTATAGTCAATATAAAAGCTCCTTACTTGAATCATCGATATAATTTAATTTTGTTGTTAAGTAAATTCCAGAAACCAAAAAGATCACCTTGTGTATGTATACCTTTCCTCATTTAGTTAGTTACTCAAGTATTTTCTCAACATGAAAGCGTACGTAGAAAAAAGGGCAAAATTCACCGGATTTCGAAGCAAAATTCACATGAAGATAATGATCAATAAAAATATACACTGGATCACAACTTAAATCCACGCCCTAGATCGTGAAGCCAGAAAGGTTTACCTCAGGGATAGGACTCAATGTCAACGTTATGAACGAGGGCGGCTCTTGAAATAAAGTTTCTTGCCAAAATCACTGCCCATATTATGGGCGGTATATATATATATATATATATATATATATATATATATATATATATATATATAATAGGTGGCATATAATGGGTGGTATTCTTTTCAGAGGCTTAAAAAATGCGAAGGACTAAGCTGGCTTTTCGACGATGCATCATCAGGGCAGCAAGTTATGGGAACGGCTCTGAGTGAAAGAACAATCAAGAACACCCATGCCTTATTCAAAATTGTATTTCGTTAACTTAGATTGCCAAAGTCTAAGACAATGGAATTCATAGGTACAGCACCAGCCAGAGACTTAAAGTTGACAATCCTATGTACCACTGATTAGACGTATTTTATTTGTATTTAAGCGTTATTATGCGGTAAAATATTGCACCTCAACCTGTAGCTCAACAACTCCATAACGACTACACGCCCACAACAAACCTAAGCGGCCCTTGGTGTGCATGCAGTAGCCAGCAGACTTCATCTCACACAACAAAGTAAAAATGAGAAGTCCAGCTGAGCCAGGAGACCAATTGAGGAATTTCGTAGCACGATAGCATCAGCTTACGACGGCTGGAAAGGATGTGCCACAGTCAGCAACATGAGAATATATGTAATTGCGTAAACATTTTGGAGGAGAGTACCATAGTCAAGAACCTGCACATGATAGGGATCAGTCGTCAATGGAATTTAAGCATTGGAATGATACAGCTGATATATTGCCCATAGAGGACCTGAGAGTATGAAGAGGCTGAAAATATTGCATCAAGAATTTCATAGAAGTATGAAGGAGCCAAGCCATGGCTGGCCGTATGAATCAGCATATGTACTTTACTATGCATCCATTGATCTACCCGGACCCAACCACAGATCCATCAGGAAAGTCATTCGTGGCTAAACCTCTGGGATTTGCCTTGCAGCTAAATTAATCAAGAACTACCACGGCTTGATGGCTTTTTTCGGTACCCAGCCGAAATTGAATCACTGCCATCCAGCCTAAACAGCACTATGGAGCTAATTACATTTTCAAACCACCACGGTGAGCAATAAATAATCTTAGATAGGGATCAAAAGGGATCGCCGGTGTTGGAGATAGTTTTCTGAATGAAAATTTCAAGATCCAGCGAGTTGTTAAAGAGTTCTACTAAATTCGAGCACATGAGGATTTTTGCAAAATGGAACCACCTAGTAGAAGAGCAAAGTCTCCTAGTCGATGCATGAACTTTTGGCTAAAAATTGGTTAAAAATCTGCGCAGCTGCAATCGTAAAATAAAGTATGGAAATTTGATTATGCTGTTGGTATATTCGCACTCTAATGCACTGCCACCGTCTTACGTAACGCTGCGGTCTGTCTAGCTTGCAGTTTCAAGCAGTCAACAACTGCAAGACATGCCATTAATCGCGTCGCATTTCTTCTCATTTTTTCATTGGCTGTTGATCTTTTTAAGTCAATATTATTATGCATGTAATGAGTAGTATCTCATTCTTTAACTCACAAAGCCATAAAGACTATGCGGATGTTACAAAGAAGAGTTTAGTATAGTACATCCACACCAATGCAGTATTTGATACGCATTCGGTAGACAGCAGACTTTATCTCACGCAACCATGGGAAAGTGAGAAGCATAGCTGAGTCAGGAGAGCAGTTGGGGTGGTGAGCAGCATGGAAGTATCAGCGTAGGACCGCTTGAAAAGATTGGCCGTAGTCGGCAGCAGGAGAGTAGAAATTGTTGCGTAAGATTTGCGGGTGTGAGTTCCACAGTCTAGGACCCACGGAGACAAAGCTCCTGTCGCCAACGGTCTTTAAACAGAAGAATGGAACCGCGAATTGATTGACCATAGTGTACCCAATGGTGGGGGCTGACAGGGGGGGCTGACATTAGTGCAGCAGTTCAGCTAGGTATGAAGGAGCCAAGCTGTGGCGGGCCTTTTGAGATAGCATAAGAACTTTACTCTGTATCCATCGCTCAATCAGCAGCCATACAAGCTCTTTTAGCAAAAGAGACGCATGGTGAGAAATGAGACACATTGTGACAAAGGAGACACCTAGGGCAAGCCAGATGAAGCCGGCATAGTTTCGGACCTCGACTTCGTAGCTGCTGACCGGACATACATCTGTAGTGCTCCGCCTAGTATGGTAATCACTTCACTGTGTTTTCTATTGCGATTGCACTAGCGCTCCAGCCAAGCCATCGATGCTTGAACTCACGCAGGTAACAGAATGTGCAAGCTTACTGCTTACTGCTGATTTTCATTTTACCGCAGCTTACCCACAAGGCAGTCCACAGCTTTAGGTTAGCGGACTTTTAATACCTTGTAGGTGTGTGCGTGCCTATTGTCGTTATGCTATCGTCGTTCAAATGTATTCCTAGGTGAGATTGCTGTTTCTAGGGTAAGCGAATAGATATCAAAAACGATGGCGACCTGAAGTCGCCGCGCGGCCGAACCCTGTTCTATCCCAACCCCAGCATATTTTCTCTTAACTGCAATTGTATTCTGCTGCCCTAGGGAATATCCCCAACGCTATAGTTAATCGCTTTAACTCCTCGGTGGTCATCAAGCATACTATAACAACGGAGGCTCATATTAATGCTGCATGGAATCCTCACTCAATCTGCTATAAATCCCGATTAATACGCGACATAATTACTGAGATTGGCTATAACCTGTTTGCCTTGACCAAGATCTGGCTGAAATCGCTTAGCAGGCCGAATATAATTGACCCAACACCAACAGGTTTCTCCTACTTTCATACCGCCAGATCAATCAAAACTGGTGGTGGTGTCGCCATTTTCCGCCATTCCTCCTTCAATTTAAGACCATATGTGCAGTCTCCTCAAAGCAGTCCTTCAAATCTCTTATTTTCAGTTCGTCCGCACTGGTCTACCGCCCATCCCCCAGGTACCAAGTCAGCTTTTATCTTAGATTTCTCTGATCTCATTTCAACTTTGTGTGCAAGAAGCTGATCTTCATTGTTAAGGGTGATTTTAGCCTTAATTCTGATAACTTATCTGTCACACTGCGCACCATATATCGAGCAATGACTGACTCATTTTCTCTTGCGGCTCATGTACATGACCCTACTCACATCAAGGTCACACTCTCGACTAAATAACCATGTACTCTTGTTGACATTTTTCTTGCAATCACTAACGATGTGATCATGCTTTCTTTACGGTAAATTTAAATTGCCTAGAAAGAGACGAATTTTTTAATGGTTCTAAATAAATGTATTATGATTAATAATGTGTATTGACTCACGGCCTTTCCGAGCTATCGTTGTCATATAACAGTTTTAATGTATAGATTTTCTTAAAAAAGACACATTTTGACCTAATGGTTAACTTTCCAATCGATTTATTATCAACGTGTAATTTAAAAAACGTATTTTAGTACGCTCTTTGAATTTAGAATTTTCTTACTTCTGGTTTAAAAAGTGGTAAGTATTTTTTTCTGCCACGTTACGAAAAAAGCAAAGTGTAAAAGGTTGGAAATTAAAGGCAGAAGCTGAAACGGAAGCACACACGTCATGTAAATTAATTGTGAGTTTCTTAAATAAAATTCAAGAAGAATGATGCCGAACGTATACGTATATGTGTAGAGCCTGAATCAGAAGACGACAGGTATCAAATAACTATTTAAGAAATTAAAAAGAGAGGGATGAATCATATCATAATCAAAACTTTCTAGAAAACAGTTCACACGTATGTTACCATCTATGCTAAGAAAAATACCGATGACGACATTGTTGAGCTGGTTCAACAAGATAAGGGGCTTGTTGGCATGGGCGAGAATTTCAAGACTGGAGAATCTTTTTTGAAAATGGCGGAAAATCAGAAAATAATGCTGTTCATGCCACACTAAAATTTCATATTCCTAGCAACTAATAACTTGATCCAATAACAAAGCGAATGTAAAGCGCCTAGAAAGAGATCGAGTTCTCTGAGGGCGCTTTATCAAGTGCATTATTATTATTATCCTTATTAAACCTATCAATATTATATGACACACTCAGCGTAATGAAATGATTACTCTTGATTCGTGGTATTTTCAACACAGAAACAATCTACCATCCATAACCGGTCGACGTTAATTTACATCAACGTGGTTTAAACTTTGATTAACCTAAGGAGAGGAATTGAATAGATCACAGCAATTGTATTCACCAATTAATAAAGCTGCTTACTGTTTTCACTGCCCATTTATTATATCAATTGGAAGCTGTAAATCTTGGTTTGAGTTAACAGATTGATTAAAATACTGGAAAAATCCCAGAAAAGCTATGGTTACATGAAAGCAGTTTGAGCCATCGGAAAGCTTATACTACATGGAAGGAAGCAGAACAGAGGATAATTAGTGGTACTGGAATTGACGCAGCCATTGAATTTCAATTTCAATCTGAAAATACTTTGGCGAAATATTTTCAAAAACTCTTGACTGTGTTAAGTGTCTGGTTTCACAAAACGTGACACTGCATGGCCATGAAGAAAGTTTGAGTTCATATGAATTTAAAAAATGTTGGAAGTTTTTTTCCGTAATTGAGCTCTTTGCTTAGTATGGCTTACTATTGGAAAACACCTTGAATATGCACAAGGAAATCCAGGATCCATTTTTAATTGTTCACGTAAAGTTCAAAATTATTGCATCCTCCTGCTGGCAATAACTGTAAAAAAAAAGTTAGTAACAGATATCAGATAAAAGTCTTAAGGTATCTTGGTCGATTCAAATCCTGATCTAGGACGTCGGGAACAGCTTGCCAGAGTCATCAGGCATATCGACGTGGATTTTGAAGTTAATAAATTATTAATTGAAGAAGTATTTTTGGGTGTTATTAAGTACACGCAAGATTCGAGAGGCTTTGAAAAAGTATTCCTAGTGCGTCTTAAGTCGGACAGCATCGCCTGAATTAACTATCGGTCACAATGCTAAGATAATGCTGCTGTAATGACTGGACATATGTCCGGCCTTCAACAGCAAATTTTTGCCAGTAATCCCAAATCATTTTTGTGAACTGTGACAACCACAATTTTAATTTAGCAAGAACACACTGCAATACAGGATCTAGTTTTCATAGCATGTTTGGATAGTCGAAAGTGTTTATCAATTTTGTTTTTTGTTTGACACTTCGTTGGAAGAAATTGAAAAAGTACTGGCTTTAAAAGTCAAGCCGTAATCTGACTCACTTTGGAGTGCATGGCAAGAAGCTGTCAGAGCTATATATGAAGGACTTGACTGACTGGTAGAGCTGCTGGGAAGCATTTCTAAAGACCTATCAGTGAGTTCTGAAATCAGAAGTGACGCAGCACAGTTGCATTCAAGCACATTAAATTATTTTAAATTTATAGTTTTACTAGAATTAGAAGAGCCTTGACTGCTATCATCACTGCTTGCAGTTTGTAATAAAAGATAGCCCACTGCAGGATTCGAACCTTCGATCTCGGTTGTGAAGAGCAAGCACCTTACCTCCTGGGCTATCACGCTTAGCCATGCTTATGGGCTCCAGTGGCCCGGGCCAACCAGCCTCCCCGCTTGTTCCAACTGCGATACAGCTGCCACTTTCAGAACTGCTGTTTTAATTCCGCATTATAGAAAACAGTGTTCCGGGTTAACCAATAAAATTGAATGCCTTACCGCACGAGCGTTATCATGCAATTGCCTCCAATGACCAATCCTGCCCAACATTTTGAAACTGATATAAAGCTGCTATTGCCACTTTAGGCATTGTGCAACTGCGGCTTTGATTCGGAATTGTAGATAAAAATTTTCAGACTTATGGACTAAACTACATGCCATTGTACATGCACGTTCTCATGCTATTGCTGCAAATGGCCCGGCTAGCCTTAAATTTTCAAACTGCTATACCACTGCAATTTTCATAATAATTTTCGCACACCTGCGATTTTTATCCCACGTCACATAAAACCTTATTCCAGGGTTATCCACCAAATTATATGCGATTGCACAGAGGCGCTCTAATGCAATGTTCTTCAAAGAACCGGCTAGCTCGAAATATTCGCAGTGTGATATATCTACCATTTTCACAGGAAGCTCCGCGAAACGACGGTTTTGATACGATTTATAGAGAAAATATTGTTCTGGGCTTACCCACATAATTTGGTGAAAGTGCGAATACGCATCCTGGTGCTGTGAACTCTGAACACTGAAGCCGAACGAAAATTCGTATCTTGTTCAACTACAATGCGGTTACTTTTTCAACAGTGACCTTGGCGGAATAGCATTTATCATTACAATTTATAGTTAAAGGTTTACCAATTTTACTCAGCAAATTTCATGAAACTGCGCAAAAGCAGTGTAGTGGATTAGGTTTGTATACCCGGAACACTGTTTTCTATAATGTGAAATCAAACAACTAGTTACATGGAGATTCGTGTGCAAAAATGCAGCTGCATTGCAGTTGTAATACGTTGGAGGCTGGCCTGGGCCAATGCAAAACCCTGAATTAAAACGATTTTGTGCAATCGCATGTAACTTGGTTGGTAAACCCGAATCACTGGTTTCTGTGGTGTGGAATCAAAACCGCAATTTCGCGTGGGTATGGTGGAAATGGCAGCTTAACCACTGATGAACATGTGGGGCTATCAGGGCCATTCAAGGCTGTTGCATTATAAAGTGCCAGAGGTATAACCTAGAACTGTTTAGGTAAACCCGAAACGCTGTTTTCTATAATGCAGAACCAAAACCACAGTAGCGTGACGCCTATAACAGAAATGGCGCCGCATCACAGGTCGAATATGTTGGGAGGCTAGCTTACCCGAGCCGTCGGATGTGACTGCAGGAGACCAAGCATGCTGAAACGGCGGCTATCTAAATCAGCGGGATTAGGACTGATAATCAGTATTCGAGTTTCATGGATGGTGATGGCTAGGAACTGATTAGGCGAACATCTTTGGCCGAGGCCGCATAATAGCCGGCACGATGAAATTAGCAGCCAGTTGCGATTCTGGACTGGGCAATGGCATTTGAGCTGATTTGAGCTCTAGGCGACGGAGCCATTAGGGTATTTCCTGGTAGCTGTTGCGAGCCTGTAAACCACCACTGCTGTCAATCAGGGCCCCGGCGCTTCCACTAGGTGAACTAGACAATCGCCAGAGGGCGCTGAGCTAATGGGGGGCACCAAAGCAAGAAAGCTAAAAGATAACTATCTTTTGCTAAGGCGCTTGTAACTAACATCATACCAGTCTCCATATCAAAACTATATGGCTGCTCATTGAATGAATATCCTAGATAGCCGCTATGACAAATTATTCGAACAGTGCAGAAGCAAGCGTTGGCGGGCGAACTGGGTTGCAGTAGATGTGGGTTCTACGGGGGGTTTGTGGGCAGATTGACGACCTCGTTCATTGGGCGCAAGGTCTTCGGGGAAAGCAGCTGCAACAGGCAGTGAAAGAAATTGGCAGTGCAGCTGATTCCGGCAGTAACTGAATTTTGTCACAGTTCTTGAACCTCTCGTATGGGGTACCTAGCAACGAAGAAATGGCTGGAGGGGTTCGTAGTTGTCTTGCAGAGTCACATAGAGTCGTGTATCAAGAGTGCTCAAACCAACGGTAGAATACGCTTCTGTAGGTCACCTATCACCAAGGGCTGCTACAGAATTCATCCCGGTGTTACCGAGTCCATTATTAGCTTCAAGGACGAGTCGAGTAATATAGGCCTCGAGGTACTGCCATCCTCAAAGGCGCAAGGGAAATCTAGAGTCAAAGGCCTCGTGATGCTGTTTCTCGAAGGTATGATCTGTAGTGGGGCCTCTCAGGCTCGAGTTAGGCTAGCTTCGAAGTGAGCTGAGAGTCTAAGGCCTTTCATTGAAGATTATGTAACTCGGGCCAATATAAACGTGCCCGAAGTAGAGTCTCTCTCAGTCTATGGTCCTGAGGTAGTGCACGAACCGTGAATCTCTGCCACTTGTTTTTGCTGTTGATTTCCGCTCGTTCTCGCTCTGCTTCTGCACAGTCTAATTATCGGCACAACAGACAGTCAGCGGTCGTCTGGGGCGGCCGCTTCGATCAGGCTACTCGCGCTGCCGACGTGAGGAGTATTGCGTTTAACGTTGCCGCAACTCGCTCTAATCTTGTCTCGGTCTGCAGCAGACGACTAGACGACCAGCGGTAGCCTCTTACTTCTGGCGGGATGTTGTTAATATGTCCTTAGTAATAATAATTGCTGGTTTTTAGTCATTCTACACCGAGTGGTCCAGTAAAAGAGCAGAATAAAAACTATAACTGTTATTACTTTTTACAGGTGTATGGATAATAGGAAACCACCAGGGGCTCAAAACCGTACGAGATGGAGACAGTAAGGATTTAGATGGAGAGAAACTGCGCGTTGAGCTGCACGCTAATGCCTGGAGGTATCCCCAGACTATGAATCTCCAAGAGGTCTTACAATTTCTATTGCAGAATAAATTGATAGAAATGTTATCCAATCTTTCTATGGCACACAAAACTATATTGACCTTGCCAATTTTGGTGGTCAATACAGCAAGACGCTTCTCAAAATTAAAGCTAATAAAGCTTAGCTTCGCTCAACAATGTGCCATGAAAGACTGGTTTGCATGGCAAAAATTTCTTTTGAGTCAGAGTTAGCATCTTCTTGACATCAAAGAAACGGTCTGCGAGTTTGCCACGGAAAAGCCAGAAAAGCCGAGTTCTGAACATCAATTTTTAACTTTCTGTGCATTACTGAATCCACACATGTTATTTATGTATGCTGGTGAGTCTTAACGATAGTAAAAACTTGTACACCTTGCAGGCTGATTTGTATTTCATGATGGGCCGTTGGAGGAATGGCGTGATTAGGAAGGGGATGCAGATATCTGATCTCGCCTAGTGCATCAGAATGCCTTGCACCGGCCCTGTTGCTAGGTACACCATACGAGAGATTTGAGTGCTGTGACAAAGTTCAGTCACTGCCAAAACTTTCAGCTGCACTGCTCAGTTGTTTCTCTGCCTGCTGCAGCCATTTTCCCTAAAGACCAAAGCGCTCAAGGAACGTGGTCGTTGACAAAACCACTTTTGACAAAAAGTTGACAAAAGCCCACAAAACCACTAGCACCCACCTCCCACTGCAAACCCTTGCTCCTGCACTGTTCAGATCACAGCAGGTTTCTGTGACACTCATTCAATAAGCTGCAAAATAGTTTGATATGGACAGTGGTTGGATGTTAGCTATTAACACCTAACCAAAAGATTTGCTTTTTCTTTGATTTTTCTAGTTGTTTTTCTGGGGCGCCGCCCCCCCCCCACTTAGCCCAGCGCTCTAGGCGATTGCTTAGTTCGCCGGGTGGAAGCGCCGGCCCCGCCTGCAGCACCTCACTCTCAGCGCTAGGACTCGCTGACAGACGGACCGCTACTCCACGAAAGCGACCGCAGTCCCGACCACGCCTTACCTACCGGCCTGGTCGTAAGTCATGCAATAATCTCGTTTAAAAGTAATCGTAAATCGCGCTGATTCTAAGCCTCGGCCTATTACGGCTATTTCGTAAGCCGCTCTCAATTATAATTCAGCGGCCAAACTCATAGTTCCTAATTGCGGTTCAGTTTTAAGCTCATTAGCACGTGGTCGGGGGGGGGAGAGGGAATTGCACCGGGCCTACCGTAGCCGACCACCTCGGCTTCGAGTCAACTCGTGCAGAGTATTGTTACCTTGGAAAGACAGTGCAGCCAGTCAATCCTGACTTCGGTCGTAAATTATAGAGAGTAGGACCCGAGCGGAGGCGAGCGGCATCTTCAGAACCGCATATTCCTCCTTCACAAATAGGCTTTTTCGCTCTGCTTTTGCAGCTCACAGACGTCGGCCGCGGATGAAGACCGTCCTAACTGAAGAATGGAGCGTCGGTAGCTTGGCGCCGTCAGCCAACCGACCAGCTGACGGTCACTGCAGCGCTTCGAGTGCAACCGGCGGCCCACGACTGCAGCGAGGCTGCCCGAGGTCAAGGGAGCAGGCACTGCATTGCTCCACCGACGCCCATCTTCCTCGACGCAGGAGCGACAGATGGATTTTAACGTTAACTCCACGACAGCAGCGGCCGTTTCGGCTGCTGTGGCCGTTCAGGTGCAGCCGACGCTTAAGGATGAGCTCACGAGGCCGGAGGAGGCAACATTCGCCGTGCTCGGCATCATCATGTCGGCAATCGGCATCGCACTGAACGGCGTCGTGATGCAGTTGCTTCGCACCGCCCCCATGCGCGTACCTTGGCTTCGAGCCTTGCTGGCGAGCATGTGCGCCGCCGACGCCCTACTCGGCGCCTCCACGCTGGCTTTGCTCGGCGTGCACCTGCACGAGACTTCCAGCCAGCACGCCCTTCACTTTGGCACGCCGATGCACCGCGCCGAATACTGTGCGGCCGTTTATTTCCGCTATACGTGGGACATGGCGACCAATGTCAACCTGATGACGCGCTTTGCCATGGCCGCTCTGCTGCTCGTCACGGTTCGCTGGCCGCATCACCGAGTCGCCGCGGTCGTGCTGTCCAAGTGCGGCGCTGCCGTCAGCGCCGCCGCCGCTTGGCTGACGAGCGCGGCGATAGCGCTGGCGCCGGCCGCGGTCGTCGCGGCGTCTGCTCAGCACGACAACCTGCGCTTGTGGCGCGACCGCGCGCCGACGCGCTTCTGCTACCAGCTCGTGCTCTACGCACGTCGCCTGGATGACGGCGCCTACAAGTACGCTTTCGACCAGGACGCGCACGAACGCGCGTTCGTCGGGTTCGGCGTAGCATTGATGGCGGTCGTCTTCGCGACACTGACGGGAGTGTACACGTACATCTATGTCGTCATCAAATCGAGGCTCCGGCTACGCTCCTCCAAGCGACCTCACGCGGCCGATGAGGGCCGGCTGGTCGTCGTCGCGTCGCTCGTCACCGTCCTGTTCCTCGCTTGCTACCTGCCGCTGTACGTGGTCCACGTTCTCGGCAGCTACGACGGCAGCAGGAGATCAATCGCGAAACGTACGTCCTTCTCATGGCCTTCGTCTCGCTGGCACCCGTCGCCGACCCGCTGCTGTACGCGCTGCGACTCCAAGAGATTCGCTCCAGGCTGCGAGGCGCGCTCGCGCCGCCGTGCTCGCCGCTGCTGCCGCGGACGGCTCGCCCGGCGGCGCACGATCGAGTCGGCGACGACGCCGCCGCCGGAGCCGACGGCGCAGCAGGCCTGGCCCGTCTCGCGGAGCGTGACCTGCGGCGGCCGGCGCCGCCGCCGGGCAGCAGGCAGACGCCGGACGCATCGACCCCGGATCCGATGGTCGCGGTCACGTCGGTCTAGTCGACCGGAAGTCTCGCACGATTTGGAAAGGACAGCTGGAGCACTGACAGTTAAGCCGCTCCTGAACAGCAGAGAGATGCGGCCGCTGAGGGCGAAGTTGAATGACGACAGCCGGATGGCAGCTCCGCGGCTCCATCTGTAAACGGCGTCAGCCTGTTCACAGGACTCGGAAGAACTCAGTCCATTGAAAAGCCGCCGTCGTTACCCGTCGCCAATGCTCCTCGGGACCAGATCGACGCGTGACCAAAGCACCGCTCTGTAGTAGCCGGGTAGTGTCAGCTAGATTCGCAGAAGACGGTAACCACTGAGCACTGCCGAGCGTATCACCCCCAACAAAGCGAGGTCGCGTTAAGTTGAGATTGAAGAAAATAAAGAGCTTGATTTATTTCTCGCTGCAAGCGACGAATCTGCCATCTGTTGCTGGCGACCGGAACAAGAGCGTATTTGTTGGCACAGCTGATACTCTGGCTTCAGTCGGCATGACCATTTCGTCGCCATCGAAATTAAGCGAAAGAGCTACGGACGGTGAGCTGAGCGGTGATTATGAGAGCGTGGCTCCGGGCCCCACTTCGGGTCGCCCTATCAACCAGCGTAAAGCCTGACGAAGGCCGAGTTTAACGACATCTGGAGACTGTATGCATGTGTTGTGTGCTCACGCGCATTGTTGCCATTCTAAAACAAATACGTGGGAAGCCAAGCGTCGAAAGCCCGCTCATTCGTGCTTGGCATTGGTATGGGCTACACTAGAGGCTACTATACTGAGCGTGCAGACAAAGCGCCACGACTCAGCTTGCGCCTCGCTCAGTTCGCTCACTGCGAGCCGGCGACCAGGTGGTTTCAAGGTTTTTATGGGGTATAGGGCCAGAGAGAAGCAGCCAATCGAAGAGTAGGAATGCCGGGAGATGGTGAGCTCTCCAGTTGGCCGACCTCGCATGTTCAAAAGGGATCCGCTACAGCGAAGGGTAAGCATAACAGAAAAAAACTATGTCTACCGGAGTCTTAATTGAGATAGGACCGGCGCAGGTAGCGGCAGCAGACGGAAGCGAGTTCCATACTTTCGGCGCATGCGAGCAGACGGCTCTATCGCCACAGAAGGCTACAACTTAGTGCGAGGCACGATTAGATGGGGAGACGCTGAGCGGCGGGTGGTGCAAGAGCGCACGGAATGCGCTCAAATGTGAAGGCTAGTGCCAGCAAGCTCAGCGAAATGTAGAGCTTCGCTTACGCTGTCGACGCCATCTTCTTTGCCGACTTTTCTCCTACCTAAGGCGTTTAGATGCCCTATTCAGGAAGCACCGATGGCCGCCTTAGTCCCGCCCAAACTCCCTGCTCTAATGCGGGAACCTGGTATGAACGAGGGATTACCGAGAAATCCGCCAAGCCAACACCCGAGGAAGTTGAGGTCGCCGCTGCGGTCGCCATCGTAGACATCGCCGCTGCGGTCATCATTGTATGAGAAGAACAGAAAGAAACAAAATTTAAGCGCATGAAAAAGTTTTTCGTGAAAGTATACAGTGCTAAATAATAAGCGCCTTTGCGGGTGTGTGCTAGCTCTAAAACGGTGGCGAGCTAAAGCAGCCAGATTATGACTTGATATTTTTTGTTCGCGGCTCCGGAATTAAAACTACGAGGATTTTGCGATAATCTATGGACCAGGTATTAAATAAGCAGTCGATGCCGTAGGAATGGCAGTCTGCTGCGATTATTTAGCTAGTCTAGGCGAGCTCTGGGACAGCGGAGCAGTTGGTACGAGTCACGGCCACTGTTGAACGCCAGTAGCCCTCCACGGTGGTCTACTTGACCTATCGAGCCTATGGATATAGACTCATTGTGTTGAGCTATGAAAGCGCTTTACTTCATTACTGCTAGATTATTAGAGCTGCAGAGAATGGCCATCATTCCCCTTAAGCTTTTGTTTGCGAAAAGCACCGCAGAAAAGCCGAGAATCCTGTTCGGATGAGCAGGAGCAGGAGCAGGAGCAGGAGCAGGAGCCAGCTGCATTCCACCTTCCGACAGTGCCACCGGCGTGCGCCTACGTTGTGGGGACGGCAGCACGATTGAATTGCAATGACGGCGAGCTACTCCTGACGGGCGAGAACAGCTGAGCAGCAAACTGCTCTCGCGGTCTTCCGCTTCGGTCTACTGGAGGTGTCACTAGTTAGGACATCAGCTAGGAAAAGACTCGATTGCCCACCAAAGGTTCTCCGCCCGTTCTCGTAACATTCAAGCATCGAGTGCAGTGCTATCGTCAGGAGTCAACTCCCTACACGAACGCTGGAGCGGCTCCTGACCTTCTCTGCGGTTCTATATCAGGCTGAAAAAACAGGTTCCGGTGCTTTAAGTTCCCAGAAGTGCCACCACAAGACATCTGTCGTCAAATCCAACTTTAAGTTTCCTTCCGCTGATCATTTTTTGCACCAGTAGCTAGCATACCGCACCTAGAGTATGTTTGGAAGGTGACCTATAGCATCCACACTAATTAGCTAAATGAGTGTAAAATATATCATATCGCAAAGATAAAGTAAAAGAGCTCGCAAGAGACGTCTCCACTTACGTCCTCAGTCAGAATCCCATACTCTATTCCTTGAATGCTTTCGTAGTTGATCCAACTGTGTATCCAGCTCCAACCATTACCTCTGCGGCGGTCGGGGCCAGCCAGTGACAATGCAAGTTCGGGCAGCTTTGAGATCACTTCCACGAGCGGTCTGCTGCAGTGTTGATTGATACTCAGCTTGAGGGGGAGCCAGTGCAGGTCGGTGAGAAGAGGTATAATGTGGCAACTGCGACATTCAGGACAAACAGCCTAGCTGCCGAGTCTGTCACCAACTAGAAGCACGTTATTGCACAGGCCAAAAGACCTGCAACAAGTGATTAACAGAAGTTGAGACAGGATGTCACAATGCCTTCTACCAACGTGGGTGTGAAATCTCTATTAAAGCAAGCCCGAATTTTTGCAACGTTTCATATCTAACATTAGGCAGACTTGACTGTCGAGATGGTCTGGTCGTTGGGTGAAAAATTACTTTGAAACAGGACACCAGATTCTGTACAGATGGTAGCTATAAGCTATGCTTACCAAGTCCATTTCGAAGGATAGGTTTACCTATTTCTGAGTAACACTCGGTTTGCCCATAATTAATAAGTTGGTTCATTATCATTCAATTTGGCGAAAGCTTGTCGCAGCCCAAGTGCGAATGTCAGCAATAAGTGCAGCAAGGCAGTTGAGAGTTTGACATGCAGGAGGCCAGGGAGGAATGGAAGCACTGGAAGTTTGCAGAGGTCGGTCGGCCTGTCATCACATCAGGAAGTAAACTTCTGCAAAAACGTGACAACTCCAAGGACCGGCAGACCGGAGCCGACTCAGCTTGACTCCGTCAAGCCGCGAGACGGGGCATGGCCGGTTGGCACTGGTGGAGCTGGAGGCACAAGTGGGCCCCGTGGACTGTGGACTCGCTTCACTGGTTCATCTATTCCCGGTGGTTAAGTCGCGAAAGACAACGCTTCGCCATCTTGCCGATTGACGGTAGTGCGCCATCTTGCCGCGCTACGAAAGCGCGCCATCTTTCGGCGTGACGGACTTTCTCGCTTCAATCGGTAGATACTCCGTAAACGGAAGTCGCTGCAGCTTTGATGAAAGGACATTGACTAATAAGAAAGGAAGCATACAAAACATATATGCGAATAGCAAAATCCACTCAAGTAGCTAAAGTATTAGTTGTGGTTTAAATGGAATTTCATTTTACTTCCATATGCAAGGTAAAATGTTTCCAAGAAAAAATTTGTAGGTTGTATAATTTTATGTTTCCATATATAAGGTGGTTACAAAAGTGCGAGGACATTAGCTGTAAACTCAGTGCATTGCGTAACAGAAATCGAGGTGCACTAAAGGGATTGAGAAAAACGAGTGCACGAAAGTGCACCCTCTCCTTTCTCTATTCAAGTTGGTTCTAAAAGAAAAGCCAACTAGCATTCGTTTGTGAACAATTCTGTTTTGATAGGAATGAATTCCAATCAAAACGCAGAATTTTTGTAAAAACAAGCTCAGCATGCCAAATATGTTTCCTTTTTTCAAAAAAAAAATCCTTTTTACGATAGGAATAGATTCCTATCGAGAACGAGCTAAAGGCTCTCACTATAAAGTACTTGATGTTAAACTATCACAGACTCACAGACAACCGCACGAGAGACCAAGAACAGAGGAATAATAATAATAATACACTTGATACAGCGCCCTCGGAGAACTCCATCTCTCTCCAGGGCGCTTTACATTTGCTGCAAAGGAAACACGATCGAGTGGTAAGAGGAAATATCATGCTTGATAAATAAAATAATATGGTTAGGGGTGACATGCACAGGGCCAGAATGCAAGAGTGGTAAGTGGAGGCATGCAAGGTGTCAGCACGCCTAAGTTCATGAAGGACGAATTACAGGGATCCACCAAATGCTGTCATAAATAGGTGCATCTCTGTGTTCTTTTTAAATAGGGTCAATAATCGGTCTGGCAGACGAGGCACTGGCGTGGTTCAAATCGTACTTATCTGATCGTGTTCAATCCGTGTCGTGTGGGGGTCAGGTCTCACAAGCGAGACGGGTCAACTGAGGAGTCCCTCAAGGGTCCCGTCGTCGGTCCCTTGCTGTTCTCCATTTATTCCTAACACCTGGGAAAAGTAAGGCCCGTGGAGTAGGATATCACTTTTATTCTGCCGATGCTCAGCTGTATTTTTCATTCAAACCGTCGGAATCTGCTGTAGCAACTGATAAACTGAATGCTTGCCTTGCTGACATTAGATCCTGGATGTCGGAAAACTTCTTGAAACTAAATGACAATAAAACTGAACTGCTGCTCATAGGACACCCTAAGCGTGCGGCTAGATTAAAAGGCTTTGCTCTTCTAATAGGCGATTCTATTGTGCGACCATCACTACGTGCTCGAAATGTAGGTGTCGTTTTTTGACAGGTGCCTAAATTTTAAAAGCTTCATTCAGAAGACTGCTTCTACAGCTAGCCATCACGTCCGATCCCTATCAAATATTAGGAGCTGTCGTCCACAGTGGCTTGCAAAAAATTCAACTAGCTCCTTAGTTCTGTCTCTGCTTGATTATTGCAATTCCCTTCTGGCTGGGCTACCAAAAAAAGCAACTAGGCCAGCAGCTGGCTATGAACATGGCTGCAAGGCTAGTTTTCCAGTCCCGAAGGTTTGACCACTTGTCTCCTTTGCTAAAAGAGCTAGGATGGCTGCCGGTTGATCAACGGATACAGAGCAAAGCTCTTATGCTGATACACAAGGCACGCCACAACTTGGCTCCTCCATACCTAGCTGAACTTCTGCACCAGTTTCAGCCTCCTCGTGCCTTCATGTCATATATAGATAATAAATTAGCTGCTCCATTCCTCTGTTAAAGACCGTTGGCGACAGAAGCTTTAGCTCTGCAGGCCTTAGACTGTGAAACTTGCTTACACCATTCTTACGCAACGACAGCTACTCTCCTGCTGCCGACTATGGCTCACTCTTTTCAGCGGTCCTGAGCTGCTACTTCCATGCTACTCACTACCTCGACTGTTCTGCTGATTGTGCTATGCTTCCCACTTTCTCTTTCTTACGCGATAGGAAGTCTGTTGGCTACCGAATGCATACCGAAAGCCGCATAAGCTGTGAGTGCGCTATACAAAACTCTCCTTCGTAACGCCCACATAGTCTTTATGGCTTTGCCGAGTTACAGACAGAAAAACATTACATTATGTTACAATACCACCAGCACAGGGTAGGGGTGACATGCACAGGGTCAGCATGCAAGTGTGGTTTAGTGGCAGCATGCAACAGCGTCAGCACGCATAAGCACACAAAGGACGAATCACAGGGACCCACTAAATGTTGTCATAAATAAGTGCGTTTTTAATTTCTTTCGAAATGTGGTCAAGTCGGAAGATGTCGTGACGAAAGTCGGGAGTGCGTTCCAGGCTTTGGGAGCATACGAGCTACAGGCACGGAATCCAAATGATTTGAGTTTAGTACGAGGTATAGATAAACAGTTAGTTTCCGAAAAGCAGGTGGTACGATGCTCCTTCTGGTGGGGCAGTAGATCTTATAGGTAGGCTGGAGCCAAAGAATGAAGGAACCTAAAAGTGAGCGACAGAACCTTGAGCGAGTAAGCCTATAAGCATAGCTTCAGAAACTTCAGAAAACTTCAGAAACTCGGCGTAGACACTACTTTCGTCATTCAGGCGCTACAACAATAGACCGAAGAAGAAGCTACTGGGCGTCATGATTTGACTGACTTCATGATTCGATTGACTTTCGAGTCAAATTTCTCAACGAGCTTCTCAACGAGGCCAAGTCAGCCCACCGGGAATACCAAGTCATTCATTTAAATAAAAACCTTTCATTGTGCCTTCGAGAAGTCTCGATCCATGAAAAGACTAGTTGAATGCAAACAGACTTGTGGTGCAAGCCTTACACAGCAATTTCGTGGAAAACTTAGGTGATAAATAGTGGGGGGGTGGGAGGTGGGAGACTTCATCCAAAGGCTCGACATGTGACTCGGCAATTCCAGTCTACCGTTTGCGATGCAACGAAACCAGTTCCGCTGTTTTGGCATTTCAAATCATAAGGATAATCCTTCGACCGAGTTGGTGTCTAACTTCGTAAGCCAGTCTTTACATACGGACAATCGTAAGTGGTATTGACTCGAGGAAGCCACGACAGAGATGATTGCTGCAAAACTAGCATCAAAAGCCTTTTAACAAGAAAATGCTATGGAATCGACGACATAAACTAATATTCGGCTTAAGGACATAAATAATAATAATAATAACAATAGTAATGCGTCTGACATAGGGCCCTCGGAGAACTCAATCTGCTTCTAGGCACTTTAAATATAAATACCGTGTTAGGCTAAGGTTTGCATTGAAAAAGAAATGCTTAAAATTTCAAACTTTCGAATTTGAGCATAATTTTATTTTCAAACTTTCAGCTTCACTTTCACCCAATTAGGACGTTCCTGATCTGATCGCACCTGATCGCGCGGGTCTGAGCCAGTGTGCAGGTGAGAATCATGCTACACTGCAGTGACATGGTTCGCTTTAATGAAAAACCCAGTTCCTATGACAAACGGCCAAGTCAGCATGCTCAGACCACAGCTGCAACTTGGAAGCACTGAGACTGCGGACCAACACATAACTATGAATAATATTAAAAAAATAGAAAAATATTTGGGCACATTCCAGCTAGTATGGCATGCTGGCACTACTTGGCACCACTCAGTCTAGCACTAGCACAGGACTGACAGCTAGTGGTGCTAGCACTAAGACTCTTATTCGCCACATTACCATAAGCACCTTTTCTTACTTGAGCACAGAATGCCCACCACGGCCACGGCTCCCACATGCAAAGGGACCAGCTAGAGCTAAAAACTGTGTCGACACTGAAACAGCACATTGACGTACAACATCAGCAACGAAGGTTGTTAGAGTGAAGGGTCAGGTGAAATCGGCCACACGGGGCTGCATGGCACCAATCAGCGAGCTGCGCTCGGAGGCAAGTTGTGACGTCGAATTCTGCCTTGGCAGCATCCACTGAGGCACTCGATCGCGCATCAGCTTTCGGATTGCCCTCGTGGTGAAAATGAAGACCAAGCAGTTGAGCAATCCTTGAGAGCTGTCACCCATACCCTGCAATCACATGAACATGTGATGTGCCTGTCTCCTGCTAACAGCACCGATTGATGCACCGACGAGTGCTTGCTCTTTGTGCCGACGCATTGGCTGCGCTGTATAGCTCACAAGCAGAGAGAAATAGTCCAAATATTTAAGCACAACTTGAAACTCCTCGCAGCCGAGAAGACTAACTGGCCGTCAAACGAAAATGTTGGCTCATGCACATGCACGTGCCGTAGGTAGCACCGCTTAAGGCACCGCAGGCAGTCAGCATACACGATCGGCAAAGAAGAAATACGAGAGCAAATACATAGCTGATAAAGTAGATCGCCTGAAAAAAAGCAGCGCAGCGGCATCGACAAAAGTAAAGAGTGGTATCGATGGCACACAAAGTAAAGTATCTCCTCAAAATAGCAGTGAACGACAGTTTCACCGTGGGCCTGAGACTGCCACAATGGTGGACCTTGCAGACCCAGTTCACCCGGTGCCAACAAGATCTGGTAAATAAACAATAAATAAAAATAAATCCTAGCTGATTAAAACAGCCTCTTTTTGCATAGCGACAGAAGAGTCTTTACGGCTATCGCCACCACTTGCAGTGGGGATAAAGGATCGCCCACCACAGGAATCGAACCCACGACCTCGGGACCGAGGTCGTGAAAGCAACCGCCTTGCCTAGTGTGCCATCACGGCTCACCTAACTCACACCCCCCCGTCAGCATTTAGGACCAAGTCCTCACAATTCCAACCGGATTGGATGCATGTCACCTCTAACCACTATATATGCTTGTTGGCATTGCGCATTTTACCAATAACCATTTGATCATGCTTTCTTTGCAGCAAATGTAAAGTGCCTAGAAAGAGATTAATTTATCTGAGGGTGCTATACAAATTTGTTATTATTATTATTATTGAGCAGAAATGGGAATCTCGAGTACTGTTTTCGAGTCACGTGATAGTACACACTGCTAGATTTGTACTTTATTAGGACTCTAGATAAATTGTATTTGACCATCGTTTGTGGACAGTATGTGATATTTTCCAACCTGCAATAACCTTGCATCCTTCAAGTCTCAGCTCAAAAGGCATCTTTTTCCGTTAGCTTCCCCTTCGCCCCAGTGAACCTGCTTTTTTTGTTCTGTGTGTGCTATCATTGCATGTGTGTGCATGATTCAGGGCATGTTACTTGCCATGGGTCTTACTAACCGGTGGCCACGGATGTCTCCGTGTTTGCTTTAGCATGATGGCCTAAGCATGATACTTGTATGCTTTTGTATGCTTGATATTTATATTATACTAACCATTGGGTACTGATTCTCCTGCAGTGAGCTGTAAAGCACCTCGGTAAAGATTAAGTTCCCTTAGGATGCTATTCAAACAACCTATCACTGCTAGATTATTAGACCTATAGAAAATGACCATCATTCCCCTTAAGCTTTTGTTTTGTTGAGCAGGAAAGCATACATGTGATAATTTTACCCCATTAAAGTGACGGAAGTGATAAATTTGAAAATTACTTTGTCTCGGGACACTGCAGATACAGCTATGGCCCAAAGTAAGGTGCTAAGTAAAAAGATATTTTTGCATTAATGCATATTTTTTGTACGAGTTCACACAACTAAATTATAATTTAATAAAACCCTATAAAAATCAATGGCCATAAAAACTGTGCTGAAAAATATACTTTTATTCGTCTACCTTAACTGTTAATCATTGGATGGAATCTTTAAGGCATGGTACTGATCAGTCGTTATAGGCGTCACAATACATATATACATCATAACATATGCATCACAAGTGGTAATATCTTCCTCATTGATATTGCATGCGGTTTTAAAGCTCCGGCTTTAAGTGGAACCGCCCTGAGTTCAAGAGCACCGAATGAAAGGTAGTCTCGATAGCTCAATCCATTACAGTAAACAGCTAACAAAGAGGTTGCCGGATCGTTGCCAGCTCCAAGCGAAATTCTTTTTTTGCACTCACTACAATGACAGACGGTGTATGGTCGCTCTGTGTTTTGAAAATATTTCGTGTGCCTGATATGTTATATCAAGTTCTGTACGTGTGTACAATATAAACTGTTGGTAGCCTCCGAGTACCTACTGAATTTTTTCCCTAAGCTATATGATGCAAACAGCAAAGACGATGTCTTTGAGGAACTACAGATACAGAAGACAATACTGCTATGCATTGCAGCATCCTGAGACAGGCATGCAAAAGCAATATCATTCTTGGACCAGCATGCGAAGCACACAAAAAGGCACTCGGACCACGGGTTAGCAGGACCTCTGGTTAGTAGCAATGCACTGAATCATGCGTAGGTAAGTATGCAAAGCACCCAGGGTAAAGTGAAAGTTAAAAAAAAATTAACTGGGGCTCAAGGAAAGCTGAGCGGGACTGATATGTCTCTAGCTGAGACTTAAATTATGCAAGATCAATGCAGGTGGTAATAGAAGCCGGAAGCTAGTTCCAGACGAACAGAACAGCCTGATCACCAAAAGATATCTAGTTAGTGCAAGGATTGGTGAGACGACTGGAAGAGCAGGGTGGGGCAAGAGCCTGACACTGGTAGAGCAATAATGTAATGTAAAGTAATTTATCTTTATCTGTAACTCCACAAAGTCATAAAGACCATGTGGGTGCTACGCAGGAGAGTTTTGTATAGCGAACTCACAGCCTAAGGGGCTTTCTGTATGCATTCGGTAGCCAACAGACTTCATCTCACACAACAAAGATGAAGTAGGAAGCATAGCCGAGTAAGGAGCTGAGGTAGTGAGTAGCATGGACGTAGCAGCTCAGGACCGCTGAAAAGGATGAGCCATAGTCGGCAGCAGGAGAGTAGTTGGCTGACGCTAGCTAGTAAAGCGAATTGAAAGCCAATGGGAGGATTTTGAAGTCAATTCGATACTTGATACCAAGCCAGTGAAGCTCAGATATAAGAGTTGTATGGTGTGGCAGCTACCCTGTTGACTACAAACCAGACAAGCTGCGCAAGGTTTCGCACTAATTTATTAAGGAGCTTAGGCCAGTAGTCCTGGATAAAAGGCAGAGCAGCAATCTAGATGCCATGCCACGAGCGAGTAATAAGGTCCTATTTGTGGCAATGCTTGTAAACTGAAAGTAGGACGACTATATGGTAGAGGCAACGCGCTCATCCAATGCTAAGTCGTTTTTGAAACAGCAAACCAAGATTACGGGCAGTCGCCACAGGAATGATGCTAGATGAATTTGTTTTTCAGGTAAGGTTTTCCAAATCGAGGCTAGTTCATAGTACTATTGGATTGGTTTCATCGTCACTCGAGCCTCGAGAAGTTATTGGCCATCCATGTGTAAATGACTTCAATGGATGCTGCTAAGGAGTTAATTGAGTCGGATAGGAAGCAAGGATGAAAGGGCTAGAAGAATAAATAGAGCTGAGTGCTATATGAGCCAGGATTGTATTTCGCGATGACATCAGCTGGAAGAAGAGTGCAGCTAGTGAAAAGAGGGTCTAAGACCGAACCCCGAGGTACCACATACTTAAAGGGTTCGCCGGATGACAGATGGTCATTTACATTCACTCTCTAACAGGCCCTTCCAAGTCCACATGCTTGATGCTCATCTTGGTAAGTTCAAGAATGTGGCCGCTTACTTAAAGGAACATGGTGAGCACTCCCAGCCAGATTTACTAGACTTGAAATGGAGCTACCAAGGTCAGTAAAACAAGAACATCATGGGAGACTATATTTTGGGGCTGATTTACTAAGTACTCATACATTTAGAAAAATACTTAGAGCCAAATCTTGTGGGGCCACGTTTGTGCAACTTGAATAAAAAGATATTTTAATCGTAATTTCATTGGGTTTTTTCTGACGAAATTTTTACCTGAAGACAATAATTCTGTAGACGTTTTCTAATTAGAAACGGGTATATTTCAAGTGAATAACTGCCCTGGCAACTAAAGAACAGTTTGAGGGGCTAAACGGATCTTATTTCTGTACTATTGATGCATAAGAAATAAGGAAGTAATCTAGATTGCGCTGCAATAAAATTTGCTTTCCTTAGCGTGAGTTTGCATTTTTTTATAGTAGAATATCATCCAAGATCTGAAGTACTAAACCAAAACAATACTAAACATGTAAAGCAATGCATTATTGTGGCCTTTAATATAAGTAACAGACAGACAGCTTCCATAAGACTGCATACAGGAATGGCTTTGCTACAGCGCCTACAGGTTAAGGAGAAGCAAGCGGCAAAGAATTGGGCAAAACGTTCAAACGCTCTCAGTGACCGATCTCAACATTTAGCATTAGCTTCCTTAACTTCAGAAAAGGCAATCTAATCTTGGTTGAGATGTGGGGTTTTAATCAACTTTCAATAGTGTAACCAGTTATAAAAAATAGGACAACTAAAGTCCGAGCAATTGTGATGGTCGCACATCAGAATCAGCCACAAGAAGAACAGTTTCCTTGCATAGCGAGCAGCAGGCTAGGGTGCCTTGTGATTAGGAGTTCGATTGTACCGTCGTTTAGTTTAATGAAATTGGCCACAATTCAGTAACAAATGACTGCAAGGTAAGTACCCGGTTCATCAGTCGCTTCAGCACAATCCAATGGTTAAACGATGAATACAGCCGAATACTGTCAGCGTTGGGGACCCCACCCGACCCGAATCCCAGACCCAACTTGTCCCAGAGGCTCGGTATAAATGGAGAATAGCAAAGGATCGAGGATGGACTATCGTGGAACTCTGCAGATGACTGGTGCGCACACTTCTGTATGCCTCTATGATTGCATGCAGTCTCTCTCTCCATATATAAAAATTCTTCCAAACGTGGGCTTCACAGCCACACTAATTACACTAATCTATATGGAATAGCTTACCTGCAGTGGAGCCATGTATTCACTCACAATCCACAACAAATTTTGGTCGTTTGCCGAAGGAAAGCTTGACATATTAGCTGCATTCAGGACGAATCTTACTATTCCGAATATTCGTGAAATAATAAACACAAGTGGCACGAATAGCAGCTTTCGGCTTGCATACTTGTAAGTCGTGTCGGTATCCCAGTTCGAGCTGGGCCACTGAGCAGCTTGTTGCGACTGCAAGAGAGCAATGTAATGTAATGTATCTCTGTCTGTAACTCCACAAAGTCACAAAGACTATGTGGGTGTTACGAAGGATAGTTTTGCATAGCCCAATCAAAGCTTAAGCGGCTTTAGGTACGCATTCGGTAGCCAACAGACTTCGTCTCACGCAACAAAGAGAAAGTGGGAAGCATAGCACAGTCAGCAGAACAGTCGAGGTAGTGAGTAGCATGGAAGTAGCAGCTCAGGACTGCTGAAAAGGATAAGCCATAGTCGGCAGTAGGAGAGTAGTCGTTGTTGCATAAGAATCGTGGAAGATTCCACAAGAAGAGCTCCACAGTCTAGGACCTGCAGAGCACAAGCTTCTGTCACCAGGTCTAAAGGTCTTAAAGGTCTTTAAACGAAGGAATGGAACAGCTAGTTTATTGTCCATACAGGACCTGAAGGCACAAGGAGGCTGGAACTAGAGCAGCAGTTCAGCTAAGTATGGAGGAGCCAAGCCCCTGCAGGCTTTATGGGTCAGCATAAGAACTTTGCTCTGTATAATTTATTCAACCGTCAGCCATCTTTAAGCATCTCTGTTAGCAAAGGAGACACGAGGTCAAACCTCTGGAATTTTCAAACCAGCCTTGCAGCAATATTCATAGCCATCTGCAGAGGCCTAGTTGCTTTTTACGGTAGCCCAGCCAGAAGGGAATTACAATAATCTAGCCCACACAGAACTAAAGAGCTAGTTAATTTTTTGCAGGCCACCGTGGAAGACAGTTACTAATTTTAGATAGTTATCGGACGTGAATGGCTAGCTGTAGATGCAGACTTCTGAATGAAGCTTTAACAATGTAGGCAGTTGCCGAAAAACGGCACCTAAATTTCGAGCACGTGTTGATGATCGCACATCACCTATTAGAAGAGCAAAGCATTTTAATCTAGCCACACGCTTAGGGTGTCCTATGAGCAGCAGTTCAGTTTTATTGTCATTTAGTTTTAAGAAGTTTTCCGACATCCAGGATCTAATGTCAGCAAGGCAAGCATTCAGTTTATCAGTTGCTACAGCAGATTCCAACGGTTTGAATGAAAAATACAGCTGAGCATCGGCAGCATAGAAGTGATATCCTACTCCACGGGCCTTACTTTTCCGAGGGGTTAAGGATAAGTGGAGAACAGCAAGGGACCGAGGGCGAGACCCTTGAGGGACTCTACAGTTGACCCGTCTCGCTTGTGAGACCTGACCTCCACACGACACGGATTGAACGAGATCAGATAAGTACGATTTGAACCACGCCAGTGCCTCGTCTGCCAGACCGATTATTGTTCTCAATCGTTCAAGTAGAACATCGTGATCAATGGTGTCAAAGGCAGCTGACAAATCTAGCAGAGCTAGGGCATTAAAATTCCCGTCATCGTTCCTGCATAGGACGTCATTAATAACACGGAGGAGTGCCGTTTAACTGGAGTGCTGCCGCTTGAACCGTGATTGAAAGTTTTCTAACAGCAAGCTGGCTGAGGCAACTCAATCGCCAACTGTTTGCTTACTGGGTAGGCCAGTGCTAAAAACAGGTCGCCGGTCACTGTAACATGAGCATATGGGGATAGCACAGTTCTCGGCGGTAGCTCATCAGCAAGACTGAGACAACAAGGCAGCCCAGATGCTTTCAATGTAGCTCTGTAAGCACGACAGTGAAGAGGGGCCAGAATCTAGAGCCCCGGTAGGCAGGCCAGACGAACCTAGAAACACAGGCTCCAAAGACCTGATTCCACAAACAACCGAAACAGCTGAAACAAGTAAAACCACACTCAGTGGCTTAGACATGCTCACTTCAATGCTGCACTCTGCCAAGCAGACATGTACAGAGCAGGTTAGCCGGCCCAGCTAAAGCAAGGCAGGTCTACGATTGCTGCCCCCCCCCCAGTGACACTGCCACTGTTGCTGCTGCCGATGCTGCCAGAGGGGCACATTGATTATGACACAAGTACAGGCATGCTCTTACCTGTCGGTGTATCCGCCTCCACGACAAGAAAAACAACACCACGGTGATGGCTACAGTGAGCACCTCGTATGCCTTGCCCGTGACAAGCTGCCAGATGAACGTGTTCGATCCGTTGTATTTGCTATTAGCATCACCATACTGCCTGCGTACCCAGCACCAGTAGATGGTGCATTGGTCGTACCCGAACTGTCCCTGTGAAGCAGTTATGGTGACGATTGTAATGCCCATGCCCCAGCATAAAAAGTGTGACAGCACTGCAAGTCGTCGTGTCACATAGTCGCTTCCACGGACTGCTGTCACGAATATATTGACAGCAATGACCACCGACCAGCTGAAACTGGATATGCTTGAGAATGTCGACCAGGCAGCCTGAACTTGGCAAGCCATGTCGGTCTCGGGTGAGCTCCAATCGGATGCCAAGTCAGTTCTGAGGGCAAACCTGAGGACACACAGAGCCCATGAGACATCAGCACAAATCCTGCGCCAGGAGCTGCAGAAACAGGTATGTATAAAAACCAGCACTGGCATGAAAGAAGGGACGACCAAACATAAAGGTATGAACATGTAGGCGTGTGGCCCCGATCGGTGAAAAAGAGTTACTATGTTCATGCCCTGGCATATAATAATAATTATTAAAATACACTTAATAAAGTGCCCTCAGAGAACTTAATCTCTTTCTAGGTGCTTTACATTTGCTGCAAAGGGAAATGCAATTGAATGGTAAGTAATATCATGCTTGATAAACAAACAAAATGAATAATATGGTTAGGGGTGACATGCACAGGGTCAGCATGCAAATGTGGTTAGTGGCAGCATGCACAGTGTCAGCACGCATAAGCACATCAAGGACAAATCACAGGGACCCACTAAATGCTGTCCTAAATAGGTTGTTTTTAAGTTCCTTTTAAATGTGGTCACGTCAGGGGATGTTCTGACGCAGGTCGGGAGGAAGTTCCACGCATTGGGAGCATTCGAACTAAATGCACGGTTTCCAAAGGATTTAAGGTTTGTACGAGGTATTTGTAGACTGTTGGATTCCGAAAAGCGGGTGGTACGATGATTGGCCTGATGGGGTAGTATATCTGAAAGATAGGCTGGAGCCATAGAATGAAGGGACCTAAAAGTGAGCGACAAAACCTTGAAGTCAATCCGTTGCTTGACTGGTAGCCAGTGCAGGTCGGCGAGAAGTGGTGTGTTGTGGCAACAGCGACGTTCACGACAGACAAGCCTAGCTGCAGAGTTTTGCACCAGCTGCAATCGTCTGATCGCACATGCTGGTAGGCCAGTAAGCAGTGACTTGCAGAAGTCGAGACGGAATGTCACGAATGCATGGACCAACTTGGACGTGGTATCCTTATCTAAACAAGCCCGGCATGGCTCACAGATCCAAATCTTTTAACAAGCCTATGAGCTAGGCACATACTCTCAAACTTCACCTGCTGCATGGATGCAGGAGAACATTAAGCAATGTGTGGTAAAAGTGAAATTAAGGTCGGCAGATTTAACAGCCTCGATTACCGTTTACAGCAGCAGAAACGTGCTTATGCGTGCTGACACTCTGCATGCTGCCACTAACCACATTTGCGATGCTGACCCTGTGCATGTCACCCCTAACCATATTATTCATTTTGTTTGTTTTTCAAGCATGATTTTACTTACCATTCAATTGCATTTCCCTTTGCAGCAAATGTAAAGCGCCTAGAAAGAGATTGAGTTCTCTGAGGGCGTTTTATCAAGTGCATTATTATTATTATTATTATTAAAGCATTATAAGCTGATTTAACAGCCGCATTTGTACAGCAGAAGAGGAGCCTTAATGGCCATCACCACCATTTGCAGTTGGCAATAAGGGATCGCACAGTGATGGATCCCGGTCGTGAAGAGCACGAGTCTTACCTCCTGGGCTATCACGGCCATAGGAGGTGAGCCGTGATGGCACACTAGGTAAGGCGGTTGCTTTCACGACCTCGGTCCCGAGGCCGTGGGTTCGATTCCTGCAGTGGGCGGTTCTTTATCGCCACTGCAAGCCGTGGTGATAGCCGTAAAGGCTCTTCTGTCGCTATAAAAAAGAGGCTGTTTAATCAGCTAGGATTAGAGACAATTACCTGGCTTGCAATGGGCAATAAAAGATTACCCCATGCAGGACTCGAATCCACGACCTGGTTTGTGAAGTGAGCATATAACCCCTAGCCCCCCCCCCCTGTTTGTTTCGGTTACGCCGCTCCAGCTGCCCTTCACGCGAGTTACAAAGGCACTTAAGGCTTGCAGCACGGTCTCCGCTGCCCCAGGAGGCTAAAAAGTCGCAATAGTAGGCAAGGTCTCCGCCTCCGCAGCTTCACTAGGGCGGGTAAGCTCTGCCCGGGAGCATACGGCTTGCTTGGGCAGGGGTGAGCCGTAATGGCTCACTATGTAAGGCGGTTGCTTTTCACGACCTCGGCCCCGAGGTCGTGGATTCGAATCCTGCGGTGGGCGATCCTTTATCGCCACTGCAAGAGGTGGTGATATCCGCAAAGGCTCCTCTGTCGCTATACAAAAAGAAGCTGCTAAATCAGCTAGCATTTATTTATTTATTTATTAGACGTCCTAAAAAAACCCGGCTGTTACAGTCTCGGGCCTTGGGTGGCAGCAACGACCTAAATCTCCTAGTTCATAATTTCGCTGAGGCTACGAGCTTATCTTCTATGCTTTTCACAGAGAATGGCCGTAAAACAGCAATCAGCAAGTAACAAACTTGCTGCAAACGCGATCTGAAAGTGAGAAGGCACCCTCCAGCCTATGTGGACCCGCCAAAGTCAAGGTTCCGCCTGGTTTGGAGAACTCCTGGGTTGGCAGTCATCGAGTTAAAGGTGCCTCGCTTGATAAACGCCAACTTCGAGACGCTGGGAAGACCAGTTGGTAGGCAGATCTCTGCTCGCAGCCCAAGAAGTACGGATGTAATTAATACACGGCTCCGAAGCAAGCAAAATACCCACTTCCTGCGGCCGATATAGGCACCGGGTCAAACGGTGAGCTTGCAAGCGCTTTATCGAGTGTCGCTAATACTTGAGGCGTATCGTGTCACTGACGCGAGTCACGTCCGCAGCCAGGCAAGCGCGGTAAGCACGGCCCAGCCGCGCGCGGTAGCGTTTCGCGCTTGCGCTGACCGCGAGCTCGCCCCAACGCCGAACCTGCGGCGGCGACTCAAGAGCCGACAGATGCCGTCAAAGGCGGCGCTCCGGCGAGCGAGCGCGTGGCGCGGCGCTCGCTCGCCGAAGCGCTGCGCGAAGCGCAACCTACCAGCACAGACCGGCGAGGTTGCCGGCAGCTGTTAGGAAGTCGGCAACGGACAAAAAGACCAGCAGTCTGCGGCCCGGCGAGCGTATGTCCTTCACCCGGGCGTAAAGGGCGACAATGCTCGAAGACCCGGCCATGGACAGGACGGCGAAGAGCAGCGACGGCCAGAAGTAGAGCTGCGTAAGCAGCCCGCGCGCATACCGACCGCCCCAGTCGTCGGACCACGAGCAGTTGCTTCCATTCGTCATGGCTCCGGCAGAGTAGCGGACAACCGAAGCTACAGCCCGCCTCGCCGATAGCGGCGACGGCCCGCTGCCGGTGCGAGACTGTTCTCGGGCAGGACTCTCTCGGAGAGCGCGCGCAACGCGGTCTTTCAGCGTCGCCTCACATGACACCCACGATCACGGAAGTAATCAAACCGGATGTATTAGGATGAGGCCTGTGCGTTATACCTCCCCCCTGCCAGTCCCCGCCCCTCCCTGCAGAGCGGTGCGTCTGGCGATCCAGATGTTTTCCAGGGTTTAGTCAGCCGCACCCGCGAGGCAGGTCACGAGACGTTGCTGCCGAGTCAGCTGAGAGCTCGCCGGCAGACGCAAAACAAGCCAAATTCGAAAGGCCGCGGAAAGAAGTCGGGCCAGGGTTTTGGGGGACGGCGTTCCTTAGTAGAGTGCCCGGCTCGCGTCGCTTCTCCCACGTCTTCGTTCTCGCTCGACGCAGCCCTGCGAAGTCTTAGCGAACCTTAGGCAGTTGCTAAGTCGCAACTGCCTAAGGCTTATACACGCCTGAGATCCTACCGGTCACACTCGCGCACTCGTAGAACCCGGCTGCAGTTACTCACGATTCGCCCTTCCGCGTCGATCGCAGGATCCGGCTGCGCAGAGACAATGTCTGTCTAATCGCTTCACAGAATTCCCTCTTTCGGCGGACGGGAGGTGTTGTATGACAGTGTCTCAGGCGGCGGCTGTTCTAGCGGGAGTCTCACGGAGACACAGCGGGCGCACGCGTGCGGTAAACGAGACTCTGCTTTATTACTCCCAACTGGCACATATATGGAAGCCCGATCAATCGCAGCAGACGACACGAAATACAATCTGCATTAGTGGCCCAACGCTGCACTGCTTCAATGGCTTAACTATTGGCCACAGGTGAGGCATGTACATTAGTGTCGGGCGCTTCACTAATTACAGCAGCAGTAGCCGCACACGCACACAGCAAAGGCCTAGCAGCACTGGGGACGCAGCCACGGAGTCGCGGGACGAAGACTGCCGCGCCCCAACGTGCGGTGGACAATTCGACACACTGGAGCGTCTCTCTAGCTCTCCATCGAGCAGTTGATTTTAACCATGCTTCCTTTAATGTATCTCCATCGGGAACTCCACAAAGCTATGAAGACTATGTTGGCGTTACGCAGGAGAGTTTTGTTTAGTGCACCCACAGCTTCGGCGGCTTGCGTTACGTATTCCAGTGCACGTAAAGCGCCGAGAAAAAGATCAAGTTCTCTGTGGGCGCTAAACAAACGTATTTCTTACGCAACGACAGCTACTCTCCTACTGCCGACTATGGCTCGTCGTTTTCAGCGGTCCTGAGCTGCTACTTCTATGCTACTCACTACCTCAACTGCTCTCCTGACCCTGCTATGCTTCCCACTTTCTCTCTGCTGCGTGAGACGAAGTCTGTTGGCTACCGAATGCGTACCGAAAGCCGCTTAGGCTGTGAGTGCGCTATACAAAACTCTCCTGCGTAACACCCACTTGGTCTTTATGACTTTGTGGAGTTACAGACGGAGATACATAACATTACATTATTATTATTGGGCGTTTCCTGCATCCACAGGCGCGGCAGCGCTTGCACATCTGAGCATGAGAGCTCGTGTGCTAGAGAGGGTTGAATCATGCATACAAGTGAAACAATAATTATAATAGCAACAATGCACTTGATAAAGCGCCCTCAGAGAACTCAAATCTTATTCTAGGTGCTATATATTTGCTGCAAAGGAAACACGGTCGAATGCTGAGTGGTATCATGCTAGATAAACAACAAGAATGACATGGTTAGGGGTTAGGGGTTAAGTTAGGGGTGACATGCAGAAGGTCAGCATGCAAGTGTGGTTAGTGGCAGCATGCACAGTGTCAGCACGCATAAGCTTATAAAAGACACATCACATGGACCCACTAAATGTTGTCCTAAATAAGTACGCTTTCAAGTTCTTTTTTAATATGGTCAAGTCAAGGGATGTCGTGACGCAAGTTGGAAGTGAGCTCTAGGCATTGGGAGCATACGAACTAAATGCATACTTGCCGAAGGATTTGAGGTTTGTACGAGGTGTAGGTAAACAGTTAGATTCAAAAAAGCGGGTGGTGCGATGCTTGGCCTGATGGGGGAGTAGATCTGATTGGTAGGCTGGAGACAAAGAATGAAGGGACCTACAAGTGAGAGACAAAACCTTGAAGTCAATCCGTTGCTTGTCCGTTGCTTGACTGGTAGCCAGTGAAGGTCGGCGAGAAGTGGTGTGATGTGGCAACTGCGACGCGAACGACAGGCAAGCCAAAACAAGCATGAAAAGTGTTTGGCTTTTTTCAGAACTATATTTTTTAACAATTTCTTTAAGAATTGCATCGGCAATGTGCTACCGTTGCTGGCGTGCCCCCTCCCCCCACTGTTGTTTTATAATAATATAATAATAATATTGCACTTGATAAAGCGCCCTCAGAGAACTTAATCTCTTTCTAGGCGCTTTACATTTGCTGCAAAGTGATACGCAATAGAATAGTAAGTAAAATCATGCTTGAAAAACAAACAAAATGAATAACATGGTTAGGGGTTACATGCACTGGGTCAGCATGCAAATGTGGTTAGTGGCAGCATGAACAGTGTCAGCACGCATAAGCACATCGAGGACGAATCACAAGGACCCACTAAATGCTGTCCTAAATAGGTATGTTTTTAAGTTTCTTTTAAATGTGGTCAGGTCAGGGGATGTTCTGATGCAGGTCGGGAGGGAGTTCCAGGCTGTGGGAGCATACGAGCTAAATGCACGGTCTCCAAAGGATTTAAGGTTTGTACGAGGTATTTCTAGACTGTTGGATTCCGAAAAGCGAGTGGTACGATGCTTTGCCTGATGGGGTAGTATCTCTGAAAGATAGGCTGGAGCCATAGAATGAAGAGACCTAAAAGTGAGCGACACAACCTTGAAGTCAATCCGTTGCTTGACTGGTAACCAGTGCAGGTCGGCGAGAAGTGGAGTAATGTGGCAACTGCGACGCTCACGACAGACAAGCCTAGCTGCAGAGTTTTGCACCTGCTGCAATCGCCTGATCGCACATGCTGGTAGGCCAGTAAGCAGTGAGTTGCAGAAGTCGAGACGAGATGTCACGAATGCATGGACCAACTTGGACGTGGTAACCTTATCTAAACAAGCCCTAATTTTAGCAATGTTATGAAGCTGAAAATAGGCTGATTTGACTGTGGAGCTGATGTGGTCGTCTAACGAGAGGTCGCTTTGGAATATGACACCTAGATTTCGAGCTGATGCAACTGGAGATATGCTGGCAGAGCCAATTTTGAAAGTCAGCCTTTCCAATTTCTGAACCACACTGTTTTGCTCATAACTAGTAAGTTAGTTTTATCATCGTTTAGTTTTAGAAAATTTGCTGCCATCCATGATCGGATGTCATGAATGCATGCAGCAAGTGAGTTGAGAGAATTTGAGGTGCTCGAAGGCTGGGAGGGATCAAAGCAAAGGTACAACTGAGTGTCATCCGCATAGAAGTGAAAGCCTAGATTGTGCTTGGCAATCACATCAGCGAGAGGGAGAGTATAAACGGTGAAAAGGACCGGACCTAGCACAGAGCCCTGAGGTACTCCATATTTTAGAGGTACTTCAGATGATCTTTGTCCATTTACGTCAACACTCTGGAGTCTCCCACTGAGATAGGACCTGAACCACTGCAGAGCAGTGCCAGTGATGCCCAGGCGAGATGAGAGGCACTCTAGAAGTACTTTGTGATCGATGGTATCAAAAGCTGCCGAAAGATCGAGCAAAACAAGAAAGAGACACTCTACCCATGTCTGCATTCCTAAGTAGGTCGTTGTATACCCGAAGCAATGCTGACTCTGTGGAGTGATTAGCTCTAAAGCCAGACTGGAACTTACTAGCAAGGTGTGAGGTTTCGATATACGAGTTCAGCTGGTCTGCCGCGACCCGTTCCAGTGTCTTTGATAGGAATGGTAGAAGGGAGACTGGGCGGTAGTTGCTTAAGTTCTCTTGGTCTAGTGTAGCTTTCTTGAGATGTGGCCTGACTACAGCTTTTTTGAAAGGTGCTGGGACCTGACCTGAGGCTAATGACATATTAATGATGTTGGTTATGCATGGCAGCAGCAGATCAATGCAACGTAGGAGCAGGACAGTGGGAATAGGGTCCAGTGGACTTGTTGTCTTCTTTGATTGAGATACGAGCTTTAGGACTATGTCACTGGTGACCTGTTTAAATGCAGACATTGAGGCGCAGCCAGGAACCGAGGAACAGCATTCTAGTGGGAAGGTTGTCATCGCAGGGATGGATTCCCTGATTTTGTCTATCTTCTGCACAAAGAATCGAGAGAAGCGATCGGCTAGATCATCACAAGGATCATCAGGTAAGGAGCTAACCTGGGAACGGTTGAGGAGATGGTTTATTGTCGACATCAGCATTTTTGGATTGTGCATCTGTGATTCAACAATGTTTCTATAGAAGCTAGACTTAGCCTTTGCTAGGATCGATTGGTACGACCTACAGTAGTCTTCATATGCCTGTCGATGGACAGTTAGTCCGGATCTTTTGTATGCCTTTTCAAGCTTTCGTTTAGTAGACTTGGCTAGTTTAATGTCTGTGGTAAACCATAGGCCGTCTGGGCTGGGGCGCACAGTGCGCTTTGTCAAAGGTGCAAACTCGTCGAGCGTGTCAGCTAGTGTCGTGTTGTAGCAATCTACCAGTGATGACAGATCGGAGGGAGGACTGAGCAGCAAAGGTGAAGCAGATATGCTCGCACGGACAGCATCGATGTCAAGGGTCTTGAGGTTTCGCGATTCACAGGTTATTTTAGAGGAGAATGTGGGCACACACTGTAGATTGAATGAGATCTGCATGTGGTCAGATAAGCAGGATTTGGTGATAACTGGTGATGACAAAGTGCAGTTATATGAGAAAATTTGGTCGAGTGTGTGACCCTTGATGTGGGTAGGGCACATGAGCCACAAGAGATAGTGAGTCTGTCAATGTACGAAATTCGGTGCTGAAAGCGTCAGATTAGTTATCAAGTGAACGTTGAAATCACCCATAACGAGGAAGGATCGATTTCTTGCACACAGAATCGAAATGAGATCGGAGAAATCTGAGATAAAGGAGGATTTGGTACCTGGTTTTGCCCCCATCCGGACTCACACAGCTCCGCCCGAGCAATGGGTGCGATGCGTACCTACTCATTAAGCACTGCAGTCGGGCAGCATCGGCTGATTAAGGCCAATTTAACTAGGAAGTGAAAGGCAGGTCATCGGAGCCTGCAAACGTAGCAGTGACCTACTTCCTGCGTGTGCATTGCCCTGTACGCAGGCAATGCCCTTTGTCTTTCTTTTCTCTCTCTCTCTCTCTCTCTCTGCCTCTCTCTCTCTGCCTCTCTCTCTCTCTCTCTCTCTCTCTCTCTCTCTCTCTCTCTCTCTCTCTCTCTCTCTCTCTCTCTCTGCCTCTCTCTCTCTCTCTCTCTCTCTCTCTCTCTCTCTCTCTCTCTCTCTCTCTCTCTCTCTCTCTCTCTCTCTCTCTCTCTCTCTCTCTCTCTCTCTCTCTCTCTCTCTCTCTCTCTCTCTCTCTCTCTCTCTCTCTCTCTCTCTCTCTCTCTCTCTCTCGCTGTCTCTCTTCGCGCCTCATACTCCGGAGCAGCATTCCTGACGGTTACTACACCAGAATGTACGCTCACCCGCCTGGTCGCCAGCGTACAATACAGCCGTCGTCGTCTCATCCACAACAAGTATGCGAGTACATCGTTCATCATTGCTGTTCGTCGCGCCCCCATCGCCGCGCAGGCGAGTCCTGCAAAGTAACCGAAATCTAGGATCGAAGTAATAGCACATGTGCTAATCCGCTGCTAGAGTTTCGCTACTCTATAATTAAACATTGGTACTGCGTGCTCAGAGAACTATCTAGGCACATGTAATGTAATGTATCTCCGTCAGTAACTCCACAAAGTCATAAAGACCATGTGGGCGTTACGCAGGAGAGTTTTGTATAGCGCACTCACAGCCTAAGCGGCTTTCGGTACGCATTCGGTAGCCATCAGACTTCGTCTCACGCAACAAAGAGAAAGTGGGAAGCATAGCAGAGTTAGGAGAGCAGTTGAGGTAGTGAGTAGCATAGAAGTAGCAGTTCAGGACCGCTGAAAAAGATGTGCCATAGTCGGCAGTTGGAGAGTAGATGTCGTTGCGTAAGAATTGTGGAAGCGAATTCCACAGTCTAGGACCTGCAGAGCTAAAGCTTCTGTCGCCAACTGTCTTTAAGCGGAGGAATGGGACAGCTAATTTATTGTCCACACAGGACCTGAGGGCGCGAACAGGCTGAAACTGATGTAGCAGTTCAGCTAGGTATGAAGGAGCCAAGCCGTGCCGGGCCTTGTGGGTCAGCGACATGACGACTGCTGGAAACGAAGCGTGTCAATTGGTTAACGATAACATGCACAGTCAGCACACATAAGCGTGAGAAGGACTGTTTGCATCGACCCAAATCCTGCGAGGAACGGTTGACGTTTTAGATTCACATAATTGTAGTCAAGAGGAGAGTGGTTGTGACGTCAGTCGAGAGTGGGCTACAGGCTCTGGCAGCACATCAACTAAACGTACGGCCTTCAAACGATTTTTTGGTTAGATGCACAGCTCAACGACATGCGTCAGAAGAGCGGTCGGTAAGATGCCTAGCCGAGCTTGGAAATAGCTCGGAAAGGTCCGCCGCAGCGAGAGAGCGGCGGGCCTGCAGCTGAGTACAAAACCTCGAAGCCGATACGCGGCTCGGTGGGGCGACTAGTGCAGGTCAAAGGTGAGAGAAGCGGCTTCGTCTGGCTACGTTCGGCCGCATCCGCGAGAGACCATTCTAGCTGCAGCATGCGGCGCCAGCTGCTAGCGCCTTTTTCGCACCTGCGAGTAGAGAGCGACAGAAGTCGGGACCGCGAAAATGCTACAAATGCCACGAGTGCCTGAGTCAGCTCAGTGACGTTGTACCCTTTCTAAGTAGGCGGCAAACTTTACAAATTGTAACTAGCTGAAGTAAGCCAGATTTTACTGTGGAGCTGATGTGGTTGTCTAATGAAAGTTCGCTTTGGTACAAGACAGCCAGACTGCGTTGAGATGCTACAGGAGCTACGGGTAGTCCTTACTTGGCATCATTTCAGTTACCTTCGGTAGAATCGCTACGAGCTCTGGCCTGCTAAATAAAAATGCTTCCTAAATCTCACCACCCTTTAATTTCTTTTACGGTGAATCTGTCAATGCCGGACTTCTTTTACAAAAAACAGCGAGTCATCCTGGTTTGATTCTACGAGCATCTAAGTACGGTAAAGGGCTAATGGTACTGTAGTCCGGCCGTTCGAATAATGGAAAGCCTCAGAAGAAATGTATGGCTACAGAGGTGCCCTGGCCAATTGATGTTAGGCATATTTTTCGTCTGATTCGTAATATTTTTTAGCAGAATGCTCAGATTAAAATTTGCTCCTTAGTTAGCGTTATGTAGCCCGAGTCTCCCACGATCAGATCGCGTTCAGGACTAGCAGCAATTTTAAGTAGGGGCCAAGCTTTAAGTGGGCCCGCGGAGAGTTGTCAGGGCAACCCAAAATGGGGGTTACCACAAGGGGTGGCCTCTAAAGATACTTTTTTTCATAAGCCTCTTCGATACAGAGATTTAGTCACCCACATTAGGTTATACGAATTTGTGTAGATGTGGTGAGCAGTCCTCGGCAGAGCTTTTTCAGCTCGATGAGTCTCTACGTATCCGAGAGTGGCTGGAATTGTTTTTAGACAAAGCTATAACAAGTTTCCTTGGAGATCGGCTACAGGGACAGACTATCAGACTCGACACTTCTGAGACGTAGAAGCTTCGAAGTGCAGCCTCAAGCGCAGCCTGCAAAACCTAAAAAGGTGCTATTAGATTATTAATAGTAGATCCTCTAATAAACTATCCCTGCGTGCAGCAAGCTTCCACGGCTCTACTGGGGAGTGAGTGTTTCAGATAGGCACGCCCCGAGCATGAGAAGGCAGTGAATTACAAGTGAGGCGATGTGAAAATCGATTCGCTGATCGATTGGGAGCTCCAGTACTGATCGAGTGATGTGTAGCAATGTGGTAGCTGCGACTTAAATGCTGAAAAGCCTGGCCGCGGAGTTTTGAAGCAGCTGTAAGCGTTTGCTTGCTGGAAAACCTGCGTGTAGAGAATTACTGGAGTCTGATGGATGTCGCAATTGAATGGGCTAACTAGGCTGCGGTGTCCTCGTCGATAAACACCAAAATCTGTAAATATCACCTACGCTGCGTTTACACGGCAGATTTTCCTCCTAAATCTCGACAGATTACGGACCAATTTTCCTCTGCTTTGGGCTACTACGTCACTACACGTCACCACATCTTGGGAATGAGCCAAGTCAGCAGACTCTCATAAAGGAGAATCTGTTTCTATTTCTTGGCTAATTGATGGTCCGCTTGACCAATCAAAACCATAAGGTTTGTTACACATATTCCGCCGCGACCAAAATATAAATGGCTGACTGGCATTCCTACGCTCGATGCTGAGGCATTCTCAGAGCAAGTCCTTAAATATAAGATGCATATGCGTTGTAGCCAAGACTTAAGCCTTTTGTTTACATAGAAGACGCCCTGCGTCTGCATATGAAATCCCCCCAACAAACTTATAACAGCGCACATTACCTCGCTTTGTACACCCACAACAGCGAGAATTACTTAGTATAGTGCACTTTCACAAAAAAGCTTTGTATCTTCCTTTTATTTATTTCCTTCTCGTGCTACAATACAATGATGACTGCAGCGGCGAACTCAAATTCTGCGGGTGATGACTTGACGTCTTTCCGGGAAAGGCCGCTTAACACACCGACCTCCAGGATTTGAGCACGAGCTGTGGGCGGGACTAAGTCGGCCTTCAACAAGGTTGTGCAAAAGTCCTGACCGGGAGGAAAGTCGGCGTCAGTCAGATGTCTGCAGTTAAACGCGTAGCTTTAGCTGAAGCTGGGAAGACGTGGTTGCTGCGCTGGGGGGCGGGCATCTGGCGAAAGCTATTCTTGTGGAACAAGGCTATCGAAGCATCCTCGGCTGCTAACGTCGCTCGCCTACTGACTGCCGGTGCTTCCTCTGGCGGCAGGCAGTGCGTCCCGTAAACGAGAATATGTCGCCCTCTCAGCTTTTCCTCCCAGCTTTTCTCAGCTTTCCTTACCTCTTCCGGAACCTTTTCGATTCGCTCGATCTTCGGAGTTGGTTTCACGCGTCGAACTAGCCAATTCCAAGCCGTTCACGTCCTTTCGAACATCCGGCGTCGCGCGCCGCAGCTACCACTCTTGCGAGCGTGCACGTTCGGTATGCTCGCTTACGTGTTAGTCGCCGACCTTTGTCTTTTGACTAGGCACCTCACAATTTACCAGAAGGTTTGGCGTGAAAAAATGTCGCGAGTTTTTGTCATGAACGGAATGCTACAACCCACCGGGGGTCACAGGACAGGCTAGCATGCACGGCGCAACGTTACGTAAACGCTGACTATTACAGCGCGACCGCTTAAGCGCGCTGTTAACCGGCAGTACTGGCAAAGGCTCAACGATGGACTGGCAGCTTAAAAACACGAGACTCGTGAAATCTGTGCGTCAATCGGAAAGTGCAGTCGACAGTTACTGCCGCTGCGGCAGCAGTTACAAAATCCGCCATTCGAAAACGGCTTCTCAGATAAGTAGGAATGGGGCCTTGAGTGAACCTCTATCACCAAGGTCGCGACCTGCGACGACCAGATATGCACGCTACAAACTGTCACAACGTAGCTGCGACAGTCGCCCTTTCTTATCTGTTGAGCAGACATCGGTCTGCTAGCAGTCGCGCTAATCTTATCTGCTGTTGCCGCTAGTGTCTGCTTCCGACTACCTTGTTTTGTTTGGCCGGTACCAGTTAAATCGCTCTCGCGTATCGCTGGGCTCAGCTCACGTGCGAGCGCTCGCCGCCTACACAATGACATCGAAGGAAAAAATGTTCTCGAACAGCCGCTTAAGCGTTGCCGCCCCCTCGAGTAACGAGGATTGCGGACAAGGGTAAGCGCTACATAGCGACCGAATGGATAAGCAGGTCCATCCGCTGCACTCGGCAGAAATCTCAAAAAACATCTGTCGCGTCCGCGGTCTAGCCGCGGACATTCGCCGAAGACGCCAAGCGGTCTTCGGTGTTCACTCGATCAGCACCTTCCTGCTCACGCCAAAAAAATGCGAAAAGCGTGGCTGAATTGGGTGGGATCGAAGGCGTAGCCAGAATTGTGGCCTGCGGCAAAACATCGAGCTTCAGGCTTGCGGCACAAGGTCACGGCCTTCTTATCGAAATGCGCCGGAAATACGCGGTGTTTAGCCCTATCAGAAGCCCAATATCCTCAGCCACTTTGTGCAAGGCTCTAGCACCGCGAACAAGGCGCGCCACCCTGCCTGCTTCTTTTGATTCAATCCCCACAGAAGACGTTGAGCCGATTGAAAGACGCTGAAGCCGAGCGCCGGAGTGGCACCACTCGGCAAGTCTCTTTAGACGCATCTAGGAAGAATCGCTTTTTCACAAGCATCTAACGCGCAATTGCACCGCTGGAGATAAAATAAGGCCTCGTCTAGAAACCGAATCTGGCTAGGCTCGCCGAAGGTGAGCCGCTCTAGTAAGCTTCGTAGTTGTACTTTTGAAAAAGCGGCAACTACCGTGCAACTGGAAAACAGCTCGAAGCCGCCACGCCCCGAAGGCGCGACGCCCCGACGAGCATCTAGCGTCGATCTCTGTGCGCGGCTGGCATCTAGCAGGCTAGCACAGCAGCCGTCTTGAAACGGCAATTGAGCTTCAAACGGGTCTATGCATCAATCGGCAGATACAAAGCACTTGGCCACACTTTGGTCGTCAGTTGGAGCAACCGGACACACCGCCAAAGAATTTATTAGACAGTAAAAAGTGTATTGGCCAATGCTGAGCTGTCTGATTCCCCAGAGGTTTAACGATTTAGCCGAAAGGTTTTCAGCCTTCTTTAGTGAAAAAATTGTGCTCATTCGTGCCTCCATAAAGCCCCCTCCGAGTAAATCAATAGTGGAATCACAAACTGTGATCTTTCTTAAAATGTTTTCCGATGTTTCTGCGTGCGATGTGGTTTAATAAGGTCTAGAAAATAAGCTCGTCTCCTGGAAACCCTATACCATCATCTCTGTGGTCTTCACTAGTAGATATACTTGACCCTGCCATGACCGAGACTTTTGGAAAAAGAAGATATACTCAAGTCCTTCTAATCGGTAGTTGTTAGATCCATACTTAGAAAGCCCGGACTAGATACAGAGGTCCTTGCAAACTATCGCAGTTTTCCATCTTACCTTCTTGTCAAAGATTCTTGAAAAAATTGTTGCTAAGCAGCTGGTTGCACATATTGAAAATTATAAAATGTCAGAAACATTTCAATCAGGGTTCAAGAGGCAGCACTCCACTGAAACTGCTCTCCTCCGTGTTAACAATGACATTCCCATGTGGCAACGATGACGGGAATTTCACTGCCCTAGCTCTGCTAGATTTGTCAGCTGCCTTTGACACCATTGATCACGATGTTCTACTTGAACGATTGAGAACAATAATCGGTCTGGCAGACGAGGCACTGGCGTGGTTCAAATCGTACTTATCTGATCTCGTTCAATCCGTGTCGTGTGGAGGTCAGGTCTCACAAGCGAGACGGGTCAACTGTGGAGTCCCTCAAGGGTCCCGTCCTCGGTCCCTTGCTGTTCTCCACTTATCCTTAACCCCTCGGAAAAGTAAGGCCCGTGGAGTAGGATATCACTTCTATGCTGCCGATGCTCAGCTGTATTTTTCATTCAAACCGTTGGAATCTGCTGTAGCAACTGATAAACTGAATGCTTGCCTTGCTGACATTAGATCCTGGATGTCGGAAAACTTCTTAAAACTAAATGACAATAAAACTGAACTGCTGCTCATAGGACACCCTAAGCGTGTGGCTGGATTAAAATGCTTTGCTCTTCTAATAGGTGATGTGCGATCATCAACACGTGCTCGAAATTTAGGTGCCGTTTTTCGGCAACTGCCTACATTGTTAAAGCTTCATTCAGAAGTCTGCATCTACAGCTAGCCATTCACGTCCGATAACTATCTAAAATTAGTAACTGTCTTCCACGGTGGCCTGCAAAAAATTAACTAGCTCTTTAGTTCTGTGTGGGCTAGATTATTGTAATTCCCTTCTGGCTGGGCTACCGTAAAAAGCATCTAGGCCTCTGCAGTTGGCTATGAATATTGCTGCAAGGCTGGTTTGAAAATTCCAGAGGTTTGACCTCGTGTCTCCATTGCTAACAGAGATGCTTAAAGATGGCTGACGGTTGAATAAATTATACAGAGCAAAGTTCTTATGCTGACCCATAAAGCCTGCAGGGGCTTGGCTCCTCCATACTTAGCTGAACTGCTGCTCTAGTTCCAGCCTCCTTGTGCCTTCAGGTCCTGTATGGACAATAAACTAGCTGTGCCATTCCTTCGCTTAAAGACCGTTGGCGACAGAAGCTTGTGCTCTGCAGGTCCTAGACTGTGGAACTTGCCTCCACCATTCTTACGCAACGACAACTACTCTCCTGCTGCCGACTATGGCTCGTCCTTTTCAGCGGTTCTGAGCTGCTACTTCCATGCTAATCACTACCTCGACTGTTATGCTGACCGTGCTATGCTTCCCACTTTCTCTTTGTTGCGTGAGATGAAGTCTGTTGGCTACCGAATGCATACCTAAAGCCGCATAGGCTGTGAGTGTGCAATACATAACTCTCCTGCATTACGTCCACATAGTCTGTATGGCTTTGCGGAGTTACAGACAGAGAAACATTACATTATGTTACATTAACACCAGCGCAGGGTAGGGGTGACATGCACAGGGTCAGCATGCATGTGTGGTTAGTGGCCAAATGCAACTGAGTCAGCACACATAAGCACATAAAGGACGAATCACAGGGACCCACTGAATACTGCGATAAATAGGTGCGTTTTTAAATTCTTTTTAAATGTGGTTAAGTCAGGAGATGTCTAGACGCAAGTGGGGGGGGAGTGAGTTCCAGGCTTTGGGAGCATACGAACTAAAGGCACGGTCTCCAAACGATTTGAGATCTGCACGGGATACAGGTAAACAGTTAGATTCCAAAAAGCGGGTTTTACGATGTTTAGCCTGGTGGGGCAGTAGATCTGATAGGTAGGCTGGAGCCAAAGATTGAAGGGACCTAAAAGTGAGCGACAAAACCTTGAAGTCGATCCGTTGCTTGAATGGGGCCAGTGCACGTCGGCGAGAAGTGGTGTGTTGTGGCAACAGTGACGCTCACGACAGACAAGCCTACCTGCAGAATTTTGCACCAGCTGCAATCGCCTGATCGCACATGCCGGTAGGCCAGTAAGCAGTGAGCTGCAGAAGTCGATACGGGATGTCACGAATGCATGGACCAACTTGGACCTGGTATTATTATCTAAACAAGCCCGAATTTTAGCAATGTTATGTAGCTGTAAGCAGGCAGACTTGATTGTGGAGCTGATTTGGTCGTCTAACAAAAGGTCACTTTTGAACATGACACCTATATTTCGTGCAGATTCAACAGTAGATATGCTGGTAGAGCCGATTTTGAGCTTTAACCTGTATCCTTTCAGAATCACAATTGGTTTTCCCATAACTGGTAAGTTAGTTTTACCATCATTTAATTTAAGAAACGTTGCTGCCATCCATACTGGGATGTCGTCAATACATGCAGCAAGGCAGTTTAGATAATTCGACGTGCTCGAAGGCTGAGAGGGATCAAAACAAAGGTACGATTGATTGTCATCCGCATAGAAGTTAAAGCTTAGATTGTTCTCAGCAATCACATCGGCTAGAGGAAGAGTATAAATCTAGAAAAGAACTGGACCAAGCACGGACCCCTGAGGTACCCCATATTTCAGAGGTTCCTCGGATAATTTTTGTCCATTCACATCAATACTTTGGAATATCCCGCTGAGATAGGACCTGAACCATTGCAATGCAGTGTCAGCGATGCCCAAGCGAGATGAGAGGCACCCAAGAATGATTTATTAATCGATATTATCGAAGGCTGCCAAAAGATCCAGAGAAACGAGCAGAGAAACCCTACCCATGTCTGCATTCCTCACTAGGTCGTTGTACACCCGAAGCAATGGTGACTCGGTGGAGTGATTAGCTCTAAAACCAGACTGGAACTTACTAGCAAGGCTTGAAGTTTCAATTTATGAGATCAGGTGGTCTGCCACGACACTTTCCAGTGTCTGATAGGAATGATAGAAAGAAGACTGGGCGGTAGTTCCTCGAGATCTCTTTGTTTTGTGTCGCTTTCTTGAGTAGTGGCCTGACTACAGCTTTTTTGAAAGGTGCTGGGACATGACCTGAGGCTAATGACATATTAATGATGTTAGTTATGCATGGCAGAAGCAGATCAATGCAGCGTAGGTGCAAGACAGAGGGAATAGGGTCCAAAGGACTTGCTCTCATCTTTTATTGGGATGTGAACTTCAGGACGAGATCACTAGTGACCTGCTTAAATGCAGACATTGAGGTGCAGCCAGGAACCGAGGAACAGCATTCTAGTGGGGATGTTGTCATCGCAGGGATGGACTCCCTGATCTTGTCTATCTTCTGGACAAAGAAGCTAGAGAAGCGATCGGCGAGATCATCACATGGATCACTAGGTAAGGTGCTAACCTGGGAGCAGTTGGGTAGATGTTTGATCGTTGGCATCAGCATTTTTGGATTGTGCATCTGTGATTTAACAATGTTTTTATTGAAGCAAAACTTGGCCGTTGACAGGATCGATTGGTACGACCTACTGTAGTCCTTGTGTGCCTGTCGATGTCAGTCCTGATCTTGCGTATGTTTTTTTCAGCTTGCACTTAGTAGACCTAGGTATTTTAATGTTTGAGGTAAACCATGGGCCGTCTGGGCGAGGGCACACAGTGTGCTTAGTCAGAGGTGCAAAATTGTCGAGCATTTCAGCTAGTGTGTTGTAGCTATCTACCAATGATGACAGGTCGGAAGGGGGACTAAGCAGCAGAGGCGAGGCAGATATTCTCGCACGGACAGCATCGATGTCAAGGTGTTTGAGGTTTCGCGATTCACGTGTGATTTTAGAAGAGAAGAAGGAGGGCACACATCGTAGACTGAACGGTATCTGCATGTGGTCAGATAAGCAGGATTTGGTAGTAATTGGTGATGACAAAGTGCAGTTGTATGAGAAAATTTGGTCGAGTATGTGACCCTTGAAATTTGGTCGAGTATGTGACCCTTGATGTGCCATGCACATGGGCCACAAGCGACAATGAGTCAGTCAGTGCACAAATTAAGTGCTGAAGGTTTCAGATAAGTTATCAAAATTAATGTTGAAATCATCCATAATCATGAAGGATCAATTTTTTGCACACAGAATTGAAATGAGATCGGAGAAATCTGAAATAAAGGAGGCCTTCTTTAGCGACTCTCAGCTCGCCTGGGTATCACTGGCACTGCATGGCAACGGTTCAGGTACTATCTCATTGGGAGACTCCATAGTATTGATGTAAATGGACAAAGATCATCCGAGGAACCTCTGAGACATAGGGTACCTAAGGGCTCCGTGCGGGGTCCTGTTCTTGTCACGATTATAAAAAAATATGTGATACTCTCCCTCTTGCCGATGTGACTGGCAATCACAATCTAGGCTTTCACCTCTATGTGGATGACACTCAGTTGTACCTTTGATTTGATCCCTGCCACCCCTCCAGTACGTCGAATTATTTCAACTCCCTTGCTGCATGTATTGATGATATCCTAATGCAGATTCCAGCAAACTTTCTTAAATTGAATGACGATCAAACTAACTTACTAGTTACGAGAAGTAACTAAAACTAACTTACGAGAGAGATGCTTAGCATGGCTCTCAGAAACACCTATTAAATTGCCATTCCCTCATTCAGGAAGAGTAAATCTCCGCGCTGAAGGAACTCTGTTGATTCGTCTTGAAAGACACTGGCTGGCCGCTGGGAGAGCCTGAAGTCGCTGAACGGCTGCAGCTTTGTTTGGGGCTTCTATGTTCCACCCCTCAGCCAAATCCACGGGCGTGCTTTTGACCCCCGCCACATCTGTAAGATAAGTCTGTGGAGTCGCCAAACCCCAGTTTGTTAGCCCACAACCCTTCACCCCTTTCGCAGGAGCACAGTTAAGTGGACAACAGCCAAGTGCGTTGGGGTACCAACCAACGACGGGTCAAAGAGAATTTCCACAATTAGCACGATGAGAGAATAATATAGTGTAATTTGTATTCGTTTGTAACGTCAAAAAGCAGTGGAGGTCAAATATTGTTAGGCGTGATAGTTTACTATAGAGTATTTGAAGCCTACGGGCCATAATAGCCAAGGAGGTGAGGTGTTCGTTCTTCACGGCCGAGGTTGCGGGTTCAAATCCTGCAGTGGGTGATCCTTTATTTCCAATTGCAAGCGGTAGTGGTAGCCGTTAAGGCTGTTCTGCCGCTACAAAAATGAGACTGTTAAATCAGCTAACATTTTTTTTAAGCGGATATCGGTGCGCACACGGTAGGAAACAGTTTCCTTCTCACGCAACAAAGAGAACGTGATAAGCATAGCTAAGTTAGAATAGTATAATGAATGAAGAAGCTCAGAACGGCTAGAAAATATGTGCCACAGTCGGCAGCCGGAGAATAGATTTTCGTCGCCAGAGGCTAGTTGGTGTGAGCTCCGCATTCCATGAACTGCAGATCAAAAGCTATTGTCGCCGACGGTCTTTAAGAGATCTTTATATCTACTCAGGCGCTTTACATACGCCCCTGGGGGGAGCCCACAACCGCGGTCATCAAAGGAGAGTATCCTTTCACGAGCCCACTCAAAACGGAATTACAATAGTCCTGCCTGCATAGAACCAGAGAGCTTATTAAACTTTAAAAACCACTATGGTTTACAGTCCCTAATCTTGGGGATGTGAAACAATGGCTCACTGTGAAAGCATCGTTTTAATGAAAATTTCTAAATGTAACCGGTTTTCAAAGAAGACAGCTAAATTTCGAGCACATGTTGACGGTCGCACTACTGCATCACAATTTAGAAGAACAAATTATCCTATTCCAGCCACATGATTGGGGGTCCTGTGAGAAGCTGTTCGGCTTAATCGTCATTAAGTTTACGGAAATGTTCCGAAATGCTGGATCAAATTCTGCAAGACCAGCAATAAGCTTGCCAGTCGCTGCAGCAGATTCCGATCTTTTAAACGACAAAGACATATTGGTAACTTCACTATATAAGTGATGATAGCCGACCCTTAGAGTCCAAATTAAATTTCTCAGACGCTCGGTATAAATAGAAAATAGTAAAGAATTTAGAACGGACCTTCGCTGAATTCCACATGTGATCGGTTTGCTGGATGACACTTAACCTCGGATTGAAGACGATACGACATAGATTAGAGACGATTTGACAAATGAAAATTGTAATCACACCAGTGCCTCGTCAGCCAGACCAATCGTTCTTCTCGATCGTACCATTAGGCTATCGTGATCAATAAGGATGAACCCAGCTGATAGGTCAAGCATGGGGAGGGCAGTGACATCGCCGTAGTAGTTGCTGCTTATGAGGTCATCGATCAGGCATACGAGAGCAGTTTCGGTGGAATGGTGTCACTTGAATCCCGATTGACAGTTCATTCACTTCAAAGTGTTCTAAAAGCGGCTTATCAACATTCCTTTCAAAAAAATTAGCTACTTTACACGTGCTAAAATGAAGTTTGGTAATTGGTTCGTGATAAAAATCATGAATTTCAGCGTGCTTATGTGGACTTCCGCATCTGGCTCACCAAGAGCCTCTCACTTGTTAGACTCGTGCAGCCTTTTCCAGTCATCGAAGTTAAAAGTGCGTTGAACTCGGAATCTGGGACACTTAAGACCTGTTTAAATGCTTTTCCGTCTGTTTTTTCCGTAACGTTTAAGAAAAATAATAGTGATGGACCTTAAACGCCATCTGAATGTGCCAGCCTTATTGCCGGCATGTGCTTCCTTGTCCATCGTCCTATCGGCAAGTGCTACCGTACCACGGTTCTGCCAGCGTGTGCCTCTCCGCGGCGAGAGCTAACCACCATTACAGCTTTGAAGATCGTTGGCAGACATACTATTCAGTCAATCTTGCAAGCATACTGTTAGTTTTCTATTGCCGTTCAAAGGTTTTTCTGGGCGCAGCTGTCTCAGCCAGTGTTCGTGAATTGGGCATCTCCCGCATGAAGTCTGGAAAAATTAAGAGGAGAATTTCCAGTATTTCAGACACTTTTAGGTCTCTGCACAATATGCACATGTTTCTCTTTCTTGTTAACCCGATGTCTATCAAAGCTAATGTTGGAGTCGAAATATTCGCCCGTTTCTTGATGAATTGTAAACCATTTGTCGTCACCTTTGAAAGACCATCGGATTTATGGTTTCGAGTCCCTCTTACCGTTACTGGCTGCTATTGGTGGCAGCCATCTATCCCCCTTGGTATAAAGATTACTTTATTTCTGATTTTCCGGTCTAATTTTAAATCTGTCTTCGATAAATAGTGCCTTGCTCATACTGGGTGATTTCAACGTTCATTGTGGTAGAAGAGCAGTTTCCAACGAATAGTTAGCTCTAAATCCCAATCGGAACCAGCAAGCAAGATCTGATCAGCTGCAGCCGTCGTTTAGCTGCAGATGTATCAATTATTCAAGAGTCCGGGATATGAATGACAAGAGGGAGAAAATATCAGTTACTTATATTACGTGATCTAGAGTCGGCTTTTTATTTGAAAAGCGGCCTGACAACACCAATTTTGAATGGGGAAGCAATTACATATTTATTATATTAGTTACGATCGTCAGCAACGGGTCTATTGAGTGAGCCGTGATGGCTCACTGGGTAAGGCGGTTGCTTTTGACGACCTTTTTCCCCGAGGTCGTTGGTTCATATCCTGTTATGAGTGATATATATTAATATGTATTCATATATATATAATTATTTTGTATAGCGACCTAAGAGAACTTAGTCACTATTCAGGCGCTTCACAGATGCCTCGGGGCTCAAGCACACGACCTCAGCCAGACCTTGGTCGGAGCGAGCACCTTAACCGCTGGACCAAACCAGCTCGTCAAAAAACTGAAGAAAATTAAGCGTCTTCCTTTATCGCCGCTGCAAGCGGCGGTGATAGCCGTAAAGGCTCTTCTGTCGCTGTACAAAAGAGGCTGCTAAATCAGCTGGTATTATTTTTTTGGCTCATAAGGAGAACTTTTGGGACAGGGTCCAGAGAACTTATTATCTTTAAGCCTATAAGAAAAATTGAGCAGCGATTTTAATAAAGTCGTGCAAGGAGGAGGAGGAGACTGGAGAATTGCATGGAGATGCTGGATTGCAGTCACCTAGGAATGGCAGTGAGGGATACAGTCCGTAATCCGTCCTCTCTTACCTGCACAGAATTTGTAGAAATGCTCTACTAAATCGCTACTGTGATCATTGGGCAGTATACTTGTTTCAAGCGGTTAAGAAGATGGTTTATTTGAACGCATTTGTCAACTAGATTAAACGCTGCTTCGGAAGAGCAGAAAGCTTAATTCAAACCTCGCCAGATCAAATAGTGAATCAGGTATTAACATGATCAGTACCAGCTGTTTTTATTAAGATATTTGTAATTGCAACGCGAATGACTGAGCGACTGAGGGAAGAAATATTGCTGCCGCTGTTAGACGAACTTCGACAGCCATTTCATGCTGTCTGAACATAAGAGCATTGTTGACATATCGTGCCCTACTTGTATGTACACAAGTTGAGAATAAAACTAACCAATTTAAGTTAAAATATGTATATGTTAACAGAAAAATTATTAATATCACCCTGGTTGCAGCAGCTGGCAATAAGGCATCGCCTTCTGCAAGACTCGAATCCGCTACCTGTGTCGTGCAGTGTGATCCTTTACTCCTGGGCAATAGACAAAGGGCGTTTTAGCGAGCTTGCACTGGGTTCTGAAAGAGGAATTATAATAATAAATACATTTGGTATATCATCCTTATAGAACTCAGTCTCTTTCTAGGCACTTAACAGTTTCTTCAAAGGAAACACGATTGAATGGGTAATGATAACATACTCAATAAACAACAAAACAAGCATGTTTAGGAGTGGCATTAACAGGGTCAACATGTAAGCATGGTTTTTGGCTGGATTCACAATGTCAACATGCATAAGCACATAAAGGACGAATCACAGGGACCCACTAAATGCTGCGATAAACAGATGCGTTTTTAGTTACTTTTTAAGTGTGGACAAGTCAGGAGATGTCGTGACGCAAGTCGGGAGTGAGTTCCAGGCTTTGGGAGCATACGAACTAAAGGCACGGTCTCCAAAAGATTTGAGGTTCGTACGAGGTATAGGTAAATGATTAGATCCGAAAAGCGGGTGGTACGATGCTTAGCCTGGTGGTGGTAGATCTCATACGTAGACTGGAGCCAAAGAATTAAGAAACAGAAAAGTGAGTGACAAAACCTTGAAGTCGATGCGTTGCTTGACTGGGAGCCAGTGCAGGTCGGCGAGAAGTGGTGAGATGTAGTGAGATGTGGCAGCTGTGACGCTCACGACAGACAAGCCTAGCTGCCGAGTTTTGCACCAGCTGTAATCGCCTGAGTGCACAGGCCGGTAGACCAGCAAGCAGTGAGTCGCATAAGTCAAGACGGGATGTCACAGGTGCCTGGACCAATTTAGATGAGGTATCCTTGTCTAAACAAGCCCGAATTTTAGATTTGTTAGACCAATTCCAAAGACGACACTTATGGTAGATAATAATATAATCGATGTACTCATACAGCATTAATTCTGAGTGAGATGAACGCATTCTTCACTCGAGAAGCGGGTCCTAAGAATAGCGTGCTATCAACGAAATCATTTAAAAATGGGTCAAGCCTAAGTAGGTAACCGCAACGAGATTGATACTATAGTAACATGTCTTGGTAGCATGTATACCAGACCCCACTAGTGTCGGTTGGTGAATACAATCTCCTTATTTAGCGAAAGCTCTCCAACTGTGTCGGAGAAATGGCAAGACGATGCACTTACGTCGGTTGACTATGACTGGTATCTATCTTCTGAAGGTCATCTGTTAATCACATGGGACTGTACTCTGTCTAAACCTGGGCGGTCATTTTTAAGTAATCATCGATAATGTGATACAAATTCGGCCTACGCTACGGTCAAAAAGTCAAGGTTCGCTGATTCAGTAGCATCATTTATATTTCGCCGGAGGAGCTTTTCCGGCTAAAACTAAACTTGAAGCAGGCAATAAAAGATTTCTGCTGCCGGACTCGGACCAACAATCTAGTCGAATGATTGCAAAGACCTTACCCTAACGCTAAGACCAGGCGTACATTTTCGGTAGATGATGAGGCTCCACGTGCCAAATAATCGCGTCGTCCTGAGCAAGCATGAGTATACTAGGGCTGGAACATCAAGACGACGGCATTCCAGAGTCTAAACTCCCACTTCAGCTTAAATTTATCGTAGAGCGGCATACTTCGCTAAGAAATGGTTACAACCCTGACCTCCAGCTGCCCTTTAACAGGATGATAATATCTGGCACCCAAGAAAATGACTAAAGTCCAAAAGTTGTTCTAGAATTGCTTGTCATCAAAATGCCTGATATAATAATAATAACTTGACTTGACTTGACAAAGCACCGTCAGAGAACTATATCTCTCTCTCTCTCTAGGTGCTTTACATTTGCTGCAAAGGAAACGCGATAGGAGGGTTAGCTGTAGCGAGCTCGACAAACAACCAGGATAACGCAGTGACGGGGTGACATGCACAGGGTCAGCAAGCAAGTTTGGTTAGTGGCAGCATGCACAGTGTCAGCACGCATAAGCACATAAAGGAAGAACCACAGGGACCCACTGAATACTGCGATAAATAGGTGCGTTTTTAATTTCTTTTTAAATGTGGTTAAGTCAGGAGATGTCTAGACGCAAGTCGGGAGTGAGTTCCAGGCTTTGGGAGCATACCAACTAAAGGCACGGTCTCCAAACGATTTGAGATCTGCACGGCGTACGGGTAAACAGTTAGATTCCAAAAAGCGGGTTTTACAATACTTAGCCTGGTGGGGCAATAGATCTGAGAGATAGGCTGGAGCCAAAGAATGAAGGGACCTAAAAGTGAGCGACAAAACCTTGAAGTCGATCCGTTGCTTGAATGGGGCCAGTGCACGTCGGCGAGAAGTGGTGTGTTGTGGCAACAGCGACGCTCACGACAGACAAGCCTACCTGCAGAGTTTTGCACCAGCTGCAATCGCCTGATCGCACATGCTGGTAGGCCAGCGAGCAGTGAGTTGCAGAAGTCGAGACGGGATGTCACGAATGCATGGACCATTTCTGACGTGGTATCCTTCTCTAAAAGGGCCCGAATTTTAGCAATGTTATGAAGCTGAAAATAGGCAGATTTGACTGTGGAGCTGATGTGGTTGTCTAACGAAAGGTCACTTTGGAACATGACACCTACATTTCGAGCTGATTCAACTGAGGATATGCTGGCAGAGGCAATTTTGAGGGTCAGCCTTTTCAATTTCTGAATCACGCAGGTTTTGCACATAACTAGTAAGTTAGTTTTATCATCGTTTAGTTTTAGAAAATTTGCTGCCATCCATGTGCGGATGTCCTGAATACATGCAGCAAGTGAGTTAAGAGAATTTGAGGTGATCGAAGGCTGGGAGGGATCAAAGCAAAGGTACAACTGAGTGTCATCCGCATAGAAGTGAAAGCCTAGATTGTGCTTGGCAATCACATCAGCAAGAGGGAGATTATAAACCGTGAAAAGAACCGGACTTAGCACGGAACCCTGAGGTAGCCCATATTTCAGAGGTACCTCGGATGATTATGTCCATTCACGTCAATACTCTGGAGTCTCCCTCTGAGATAGGACCTGAACCACTGCAGACCAGTGCCAGTGATGCCCAGGCGAGATGAGAGGCGCTCTATAAGAGCTTTGTGATCGATAGTATCAAAAGCTGTCGAAAGATCGAGCAAAACAAGCAGAGATACTACACCCATGTCTGCATTGCTAAGTAAGTCGTTGTATACCCTAAGCAATGCTGACTCTGTGGAGTGATTAGCTCTACAGCCAGACTGGAACTTACAAGCAAGGTGTGCGGTTTTGATATATGAGTTCAGCAGGTCTGCCACGACCCGTTCCAGTGTCTTTTATAGGAATGGTAGAAGGGAGACTGGGCGGTAGTTGCTCAAGTTCTCTTGGTCTAGTGTGGCTTTCTTGAGAAGTGGCCTGACTACAGCTTTTTTGAAAGGTGCTGGGACATGACCTGAGGCTAATGACATATTGATGATGTTAGTTATGCATGGCAGCAGCAGATCAATGCAACGTAGGAGCAGGACAGTAGGAATAGGTTCCAGAGGACTTGTTGTCTTATTTGATTGGGATACGAACTTCAGGACGAGATCACTAGTGACCTGCTTAAATTTAGACATTGAGGTGCAGCCAGGAATCGGAGAACAGCATTATAGGGGTATGTTGTCATCGCAGGGATGGACTCCCTGATCTTGTCTATCTTTTGCACAAGGAATCTAGAGAAGCGATCGGCTAGATCATCGCAAGGATCATCAGGTAAGGAGCTAAACTGGGAGCCGTTGAGGAGATGGTTGATCGTCGACATCAACACTTTTGGATTGTGCATCTGGGATTCAACAATGTTTTTATAGAAGCTAGACTTGGCCTTTGCTAGGATCGATTGGTACGACGTACAGTAGTCTTTATATGCCTGTCGACAGAGTAATGCCAATCACTGTAAAATATAAGCAAATCAAATGCATCTGATAAGAGCATCGAGTTAGGCAATCTCCAAACAGACGATTTTCAATGTGTAGGTATTCGCCTAGGAGGTCGTTTTCATTAAAGTTGCTGCCTACTGAATTTGTTTTCCCCACAGTCGTTGCTCGCTCCTTTTCACTATTTCTAATATCTATTATATATTTTTATTATGTATTATTTATTATTATTTTATTAATATTTATTATTGTCTATTATCTATTATATATGTATATATATATATTATTATGTTATCAGTCAGTTTAGCTTTATAGACCAGCATCGCCCTTCTGTATTGATTCTAGATAGTGACCAGGGAGACAAGGGGTCCTAGAGGACGATAAAACATTATTTAACGTACTCGCTACCCTCAAGAAAGACAGGCGAAGCCTTTCTCTTTTACTTTGGCAGTTCATTTGCTCTTGCTCCCTGTTCTTTTAATACTACTGATTTTTTTAAATCCCTGATCCCGGAGGTGTTCCTATGAAATACTGTCTTGCCATTGAAACGTATCGTGCATAGAAGCCTAAGGGATTGTATGGATGGGTTACAACACACTACAGGATTGGATTAATTTTACTCATCATTGAAAACACATCGCACCTCGTTCATCTCTTTATTTTCAAAATCCCAATTGTAAATTTAGTCAAATAGATTACTTTTGTATGCAGAGCTCTTCCTTTTATTGCTAGACCCGGAAGTCTCTCTCGCTTCATTTTTTCTCTCCGTATATTTAAATTCAGTGCCCATTAATGAGCAGCTTTAAAGTTAAAACGCGTTGCATTAGAATATGCATTACAGTGTGCGTACAATACACGTGTCGTTACCGCGAACGCAGAGTAATAATTGTCTATAGTCAGAGAGAAGACACAGCTGCTGCCTGGCATGGCGCCTATCAGTTCCACAGGCAGCACATCACTTGTAGCATCTGTACGAAATATGGATGTCCTTTTCTAAAGTGACCATTCGCTGGACCACAACATCAGCTCCACAGTCAAGTTTGACTGATTTCGCTATGTAACACTGCAAAATTTCAAGCTTGCTTAGACAGGGTTACCACATCCACTTTGGTCCTGGCATTTGTGACACCATATCTCGACTTATGTAACTCAGTACTTCCGTAAGTTGCCGAAGCTGAGTGTCGTCGTCCTAGAAATGAAACTCCTGCGTGCGCTTGGCGATGACGCCGGCAAAATGAGAGCCTCTATTGAGCAATTGACGAACGCAAATCCTTTGGGGAGGGACACTTTATTATTAGCCAAAGACTCGCTGCATGATTAATGGCGCGAGATTGCGACGAACTCTGAAATATTCCTCAAAGATAGGATCCGAACCGCTGCATTGCAATACCCTCGACGCCCAGGCGATTCGCCGGAGGCCGTCAAGAAGGACGTCGGTCCGGCTTACCGATCTGAAAAATGTACTCCTTAAAACTTCCTCTCGTAATAATCGCCCCTTTGATTGCGGTCGTTTTCCTTCTCTGCCTGTAAATATAGCCTGCGACCTGAAAACTTTTGGTGAGTTGTGCCTTCGGCTCCATGCACTCATCGCGAGCTCGTTTTGTACATCTAAAAGGAGGAGAGTATAGAATGCCGAAAAAGCATATTCGATCTAGATTACAGATACCTGGATATTTTCTAGTACTTTAAAACGCTCGCTTGATGGACATTGAAATCTACTCTCTGTCATCTCCGAATAAGATACAACCTAAACCATTGCAAAGATGCCCTGGCGATTTAATAGGCACTCAAGATGGACTTAGTGCACAGTGTTATCCGATGCTGTCGCTCTTTCATTATACGAAGTATAGAGACTCTACCTGAATCAGCATTCCTAATAATGTCGCTATACGCTACCAGTGGGGCTAATTATGTCAATTAATCAGCTCTAAAACGTGGATAGAACCGGTGCTAGTTTTGATATTTTGATAGGGTTGAAGAGTTTAGCTGATCAGAAACTACCCTTTCCAGTGTCTTTGATAGGAATGGTGATCGAGTGACCAGGCGGAAGTTACTACTAAAGTTCTCTTGATCTAATTCCGACTTTTCAATACGCATCCTGACAATGGTCTTTTTGAAAAATGATGGAACAATGCCTGAGCCTCGCGACACAGTTACTTTCTTAGTTATGCTGCGGAGCAGTAAATTAATGTGGTGAACAGTGAGAAGAGGAAGGTACGAAGGGTAAAGACTATAGGGAGGATATCACTTTGTGGGTGGAATATCTTATTTCTTTCTTATATGGAGGATATCACTTTGTGGGTGGAATATCTTATTTCTTTCTTATATGGAGGATATCACTCTGTGGGTGGAATATCTTATTTCTTTCTATCTTAATAACAAAAGAGCTTGAAAAATAAAACTACCAACAATAGGACCCGAGGATTGTTAGGCATGGTGGTCGGCTTGGGTATGATTAATGAGACGGTTGATGTCGGCATCGACATTTTATAGCTGTGCATAGCTGCAAACCATAGGCTATTTTGGCGCGGGCGCATAGCCTGCTTATCCAGAGGAGCAAACTCGTCTACAACATCGGCAAGCGTCTTGTTGTAGCATTCCACCATAAAGCAGGAGTGGAAGGGAGGTATTTTTTGAGAACAGCTTCAATATAAGGGTTCTCATGGTTTCACGATTTCCAAACAACTGTTCATATCGGAAAGGATCATCTCACAGTGGAATAGTGATCCGAAATTGGGCAGATTCGCAAAAAGTGGTAGTTCGAGTTGACTTCGCAATTCATACAAAACCAAAATACTAGTTAAAGGCAAAGCAAGCGAGACTCGGAAACTGGAAACACTATCGCTCAAAATTCAGCTCCGCCAGCACATCTCCTGTTGCATCTGCACGCAATTTTGGTGTCCTGTTCTAAAGTAATGTTTTCCCCGATGAAAACATCTGCTCCATGGTAAATTATGCCTTCTTCTAGCTGCATAAATTTGCTCAAATTCCGGCTTGCTTACACAGGGATACTACATCCAAATTAGTCCATACATTTGTAACATTTCGTCTCGACTTCTGCAACTCACTGCTTGCTTGTCTACCGGCTTGTACAGTTAGGCGTTTACATTCGGCGAAAAACTCTGCAGCTAGGCTTGTCTATCGTGAGCGTTAGATGTGATAAAGCTGACCGCTACTCGCTGACCTGTACTTACTCCGAATCAAGCAACGCATCGAATTCAATGTCCTTTCACTTACTTTTACGTCCCTTCATTTTCTGGCTCCAGCCTACCTGTCAGAAATACTCTGCTACCAGGCCAGGCATCGTACCACCCTCTGTTCTGAGTCAAATCGTTTAGTTATATCTCATATTAACTTTCAACACCTTTGGAGGCCGTGCCTTTAGTTCATACGCTCCCCAAGCCTCGAACTCAATCCCGACTGTCTTCGGGACTTCCCCTGATATGACGGCATTTAAAAAGATGCTTAAAACACACCTGTTTATTGCATAATGTAGTGGGTCCCAGTGATTCATCCGTCGTGTGTTTATTCGTGCTGAAACTTCGCCTGGTGTTGCTAACTATATTTACACGTTGACCCTATGCATTTCAATTATAACAATGTTACGTTTCATGGCACTGCGGATGTCACTATTAATCATTTGGTCATGCTTACTTTACAACATCTGCAAAGTGCCTACAAAGAGACTGAGTTCTCTAAGGGTGCTATATAAATGCATTATTATTATTATTACACCAAAGCTAGTTCATGCGTTGGCGACATCGCGTTTAGACTAATTGCAAGTTCTATTCAATCGGGGCTTCTTACCTGTGCTCTACATTGTCTACAACTCGTGCAAGCAAACTTCTAGCATCTCATCTGGTCAGTTGCGTCAGCTGCCTAGCCATCGCAACACACCAGCTCTGTCTCATCCTCCCTGTCTTCATATCGATCATCGAATTGACTTGAAGATCCTCTACCTTTACTAGTTACGGGCAAACTAAGTGTGATTCAGAGATGGGAAAGATTAACGCTCACAATCGGCTGTGCCAGCATATCTCCTGTTGAATCTGCACGAAATCTAGGTGTCATGCTCCAAAGTGAGCTTTTATTAGACCACCACATCAGCTCCACAATCAAGTCTGCCTACTTTCAGCTACATAACATTGCTAAAATTTGGGCTTGTTTAGGCAGGGATACGACATTTAAGTTGGTCCATGCATTTGTGACATCCCGTCTTGACTTCTGTAACTCTCTGCTTGCTGGTCTACCAGCCTGTGAAATCAGGCGCTTACAGCTGGTGCAAAACTCTGCAGCTAGGTTTGTATGTCGTGAGCGACGCAGTTATCACATCACACACCACTTTTCACCGATCTGCACCGGCTACCAGTCAAGCAACGCATCGACTTTAAGGTTTTGTCACTTTCTTTTTGGTTCCTTCAATCTTTGGCTCCAGTCTGCGTATCAGATCTACTCCCCGCCAGGCTAGGCATCGTACCACCTGCTTTTCGGAATCTAATCGTTTACTTACACCTCGTACAACCCTCGAATTCTTTGGAGACCGCGCCTTCAGTTTGTATGTTCCCAAAGCCTGGAACTCACTCCCGACTTGCGTCATGACATCTCCTGACTTGACCACATTTAAAAAGAAACACGTAGGACAGCATTTAGTGGGTCCCTGTGATTCGTCCTTGATGTGCTTATGCGTGCTAAGCACTGTGCATGCTGCCACTAACCACATTTGCATGCTGACCCTGTGCATGTCACGCCTAACCATATTATTCATTTCGTTTGTTTTTTCAAGCATGATTTTACTTACCATTGAATTGCATTTCACTTTACAGCAAATGTAAAGCGCCTAGAGAGAGATTAAGTTCTCTGAGGGCGCTTTATCAAGTGAATTATTATTATTATTGTCTATTTATCAGAGCATTTAGTGGGTCCCTGCGGTTCGACCGTTATGTGCTTGTGCGTGCTGACACTGTGCATATTGCCACTAACCATAGTTATATGCTGACCCTGTGCATGTCACACCCAACCATGTTATTCCTGTTGTATATTGAGCATGTCACCACTAACCATTCGATCGTGCTTCCTCTGCAGCAAATTTAAAGTACCTGGAAAGAGATTGAGTTCTCTGAGGCCTATCATATGTTTTACTATTATTATTATTGTTATTATTATTATTACCTGGCTTGCATGCCACTTCACTTGCTGGCACTAGCTTACTAACCGCATCTCCTTACTCTTCCAGCGAGCTCTCGCACCACTCGCTCCTTGGTTTCCGGCAGTCTCGCCGATCCTCGCACTACGTTGAGTCCTTTTAGCATCCGGGCCTTCCGCTTGACTGCGTTGGAAGTCTTAAGCTGGATTTCGGCTTTTGTCACCACCTGCACTGAGTTTGTTTCGTCTAAGTGTTAGCTAATGATATGTTGTCTGTTTCACTACATTGTCGCTGTGCCCCACTGAACTTGTCTTTTCGTTCCTGTTTGCTGTGCCTGCTTAGCCGTGCATGATTCAGTGCATGCTACCATGCAGATGTCTTATTAACCAGCTATCCTGAGTGTCTTCTTGCTTGCTTTGGCTTGGTTGTCAATTACGATACCTTGCTTATCATTAAAATTTGTTGCTTTTTTAACTGTTTTGAGCTTTAAAGCGCCTTCATAGAGAGCTGGTTCTTCTATAGCGCTTCACTAAAGATTGCTATTCTGGAGGATGAATTTTATATTTTAGAGTGATTGAAACGGGCTATCAGGGTCTCTAGTCACGCCCTTAAGCAAGTTTCTTCCTTACCTAGGAGGTACACTGCAATGCACCCCTCGTCCACACTAGACAACGTTATCCGCTTTGCTATTTCTGGAGTGTACCGAAGTGTAGCTCTTGATCTATTGACCTTGGTTCCACTATCGCGTTACGTAGCTCCACACAGGTCAACAAGGTCCATGATCTGCTAGAGCTGGAGGTACAGCAAGAATGCTTAAGGTTCAGCCGCTTAGGCTCGTCGTTGGACGGAAACGTAACATCGGCACATCTGTTCAAGCATTCATTACTAGCAACTCCTCTCCAGATGATCGGCGTTGATTAAAATTAAGATCTTCTCGATTTATGGCAGCCTAGTACTTATACGTGCAGTCTAACTCACGATATAGACTATTTTCTGTTTAGTTCTAGATCTGCGATCCCATAAGAAGACCCCGGGACTCGTCAGCTGATCCTGAATAGGGCTTCGAGCAGAGGCTTTGTACACTAGTGCTGAATCGGAGCTGCGGATAGGGGCCAGATTTCCCGAACCAAAGACTGCCTGCAGCTACCTTTGCGGTGGCCGCGTGAGTACCACTTGAAAATGGTAAGCAAGCTTTAAATATTTTAGCAGTCCAACCCAGGCGAGACTAAATAGAATTAGCCGAGCCACATCGGTACAGTCTTAGCCACCGCTGCCGGTGCTCGCGGCTTTATAAAGGCCGTTACCCTTCGACCTATCCCCTCACCCTTCGTCGTGATACCTGAGATCATTGGTCAGCTCGTGGTGAGGGACAAAGACCGCTGTGTCAACGCAGCACCCTGTCTTCCAGGCAGCAACCTGTCAGTTCGGATGGTGCCTGTGGTCGGGCAGAAATAATAAACATTGGTCAAGAATCGCAAGGGGTGTGGCAGTTGGCTTCCTGGTGCGATTGGTTCAGCCCTACGGCACTCGCGTGAGCTGGCACGCTGCTGCGAAGTTAGGATCGGTACAAAGCGGTCAGTATAGAGGTCCCAGCAGCGAAAGCGAAACTCATACGACTTTCCCCGGAGTTTATGTCATCGCGGCAGAGAGTTGGGGGATCTTATTAAATCCCAGAAGTTCGGCCCATTGCATTCAACTGTTGCAGCCTTGACTTGATGTACTGCGAATGCGACGACGAGTATGCGAAGATTTAGCATTGAAAAAGAAGTCAAATTGGGAAATGGCAGCAATGTAGGAGAATATCCTGTTTATCCAGGTAAGGATAGCGTTCAGTGAAATAGCATTCTATGCGATAAAGAAACCTTGAAAACATGGCTGGATTTTTATGGGGAAGAATTAATGGAGAGACTACCTAAGATGCGTAACTGACGAGTCACCAATGGTATCACCTACTTGGATAGTGTGCAGAAGAATAGCGTCACCATCAGCAAGCTGGAGCACTTTTGAAAAGTCATTACAAGCAATCTGTTTATAGGGATTGTATGATAACTACATTGGTCTAACTTAATCCACCAATCATCTGGTGCTGGACTTGATTTATGGTTCCTTCGATATCCGGTCTGAGCGAAACTCAAATTATCTTAGAAAAATTCTTGAACTTTAAGACATCGCTTGTATTTCTCCATGACATGTTGTTTGTATTCAGCGAGCATCTCATCTGAGAAATGAACTGGCCAGCAAAGGCGTACGCAGTATTGAGCCAACGATCGGCTACAATACCACTGCGTACCAGTAGACAATTACATAAGTGCTTCGGGCCAGCCATGATCAAGGTTTAGCCCCCTCGTAATCTCCTGGAGTAGCATGCGTTCGTCTGTCTAGATTTCATGCTTATTGTTACGAAATTATAGACTGTTTTAACGATGCTATTCTCGTGGAAAGTAAGTACTTCTGTGCTGAAACTTGCTGCAGCTTAATAATAATAATAATTATAATAATGCACTTGATAAAGCGCCCTCAGAGAACTCAATCTCTCTCTAGGCGCTTTACATTTGCTGCAAAGGGAAATGCAATTGAATGGTGAGTAATATCATGCTTGATAAACAAATAAAATGAATAACATGCTTAGGGGTTACATGCACAGGGTCAGCATGCAAATGTGGTTAGTGGCAGCATGCACAGTGTCAGCACGCATAAGCACATCAAGGACGAATCATAGGGACCCACTAAATGCTGTCCTAAATAGGTGTGTTTATAAGTTCTTTTTAAATGTGGTCAAGTCAGGGAATATTCTGATGCAAGTCGCTCTCATATACCGTGTGCCACGTTGTTACTTGGTACCGCCTGCTTATGGTTAGCATATATGGATTAGCTAAGGATCCTACAGTCAGCAAGGAATCATACCCGAGACCTCAGGCACAAGATTCTATGACACTAGCCACTAAGCCAGTTGGAATGCCCACGGACAGATGGAAGTGCAAGTTTCTCCTCGAGGCTCGACTAGGGCATCTAATTTGCCTAATTCACTAACGACTCCAATTATTTTTTTAGTTCGTTTAACTACTGAAAATTAAATTAAGTTCGTGCAGGTCGTTTAAGCTCCAATAAAAGAATGTTAAGGCATTTTATTTTTGCGGAGAGCTTTTAAAACAAGAGTTGAAATGCTCTTATCAATATACATGTACAGCACTCATCTATTTACCGTGCGAAGTAACTCTATTATTTCGTGAAGACTTAGTCAGGGCTGCATCAAAGATTTCTTGACTGTTGTGTTCTAGCTGATTTCTGGCCGGGTTACTGCCACTAAACGCTCAACTGCCCTTGTTTCCTTCCCAACCACAGTAAAAAGTGACGAACTGAAAATTTTGAAGGTTTGCGGCGCGGCAGAAAAAGCAGAGAGATCTAATTAAAAATAAGAGCCAATAGGCGTAGGAGCATAAATTCTTGTTGAACGAAATAGGCGATTGTAAACTCTTCTTCCAAGGATTTTTATAAGAGATTATCATAAATTTTTGAGCCGGTAATTTATTGTCGTATTAGTTCTTGGATTGACAAGGAACTCAGTATTTTGGATTACAGTAATTGGTTAGAACACTCGACTAGAGGTAATCCTGTGGTTGTGGGATCGCTCTCTGCTTGATGCGAAACTCTTTTCGAAATTCAGTCCCACGGCAGAGACCCTCTTTTAGCTCAGTATTTTAAGTTTAAAATGGCCGTGAATCATGAACCGAATGACCCATGACCCGAGGCAAACTCACAGAGTCAATAAATGTTATTGAAAATATTAATTAACTATAATTGCCTTTTTTGCAGGTGACGAAGTTTTGCGTTGACCTGTAGCCGGAGGATAGAATTTTGGGGGGGGCAATCCAGGTTGCCGTTTTTCCTTTAAGTATCACGTTGCACTGGGGACAGCCGCTTACTGGAAGAGTATCACTTTAACTGGGAGGGGGAATTCAGTGACCAATGCGGTTTGAACCCGGAATCCAATGCTGCAGAATCCGCGACCTTAACCCCACCCTCATCGGCCCAGCACTATTGCGAAAAGTTTCTTGAATGCGCTGCTCGAATGATTTTGCTGCTGCAATCTTTCAACTAAGGCACTTACAGCGAATACTAATAGTTCAGGCCGGTCGGATTCAAGAGCTATTAATATTCCTCGCCGATAAATTGGGGCAAGAACCTCGCGACTTTTTAAAAGATGACGAACGCGGCGACTGCCACAGTTGAAAAATGATCATCTACAGGTATTTATCAAACACCAGAGTGGTTGTATTGCGAGCACTTTGTGGGCCATATTATTGCTCGGCTAAAATAAGCACATTAAATCGCCGTTGTATGACGGCGATGTCTTTTAATAATTATAAGTTCGGTTTGGGCTATGTCTTCTCTGAGAATGTCAGTCAAAGCATACAACTTATTAAAAGCATTTCAAAATGCATGCATTTTTACCGAAACAAACACGGCCGTTTTGGGGGACTTTGCGGACACTGGAGCTAGAGCCGTATGCGTGCGAGTGGAAGCCGGTCACGTGGTTCTGTATGACTATCTCCTGCAAGGCGCGAATCAAAGATGGAGAATGGAAATAAATGGTAATTCTTGCACTGCCGAAAGTTTAGCGGGTGAGTTCACTGAAGGAGCACATGAGAGCACAACGAACACCGTTGTCAGACGCTATTTGCTATCTGACAGCAAGCTGATATTCAAAGAAACTTAAGGCAAACTCATACCCGTTAATTATAAGGCTTTGCCCGGTCGGGGGACATTCGAGACTGCATAGATAGTGAAACAGCCTGTCAAATTTTGCTTAGGGGTACTTATAGTAAACATGTCAACAGCCTGTGGTAACAGCACATATGTCAGAAAGCTCAACTGTCCTTTCACGACAGTGAGCCAGTCAGTGGATGTTAAAGGTGGCATTATTACACCACGCTAGCTATCTTTCCTAGAGCCAAAAAAATTTACTCGACCCTGTCATTCTAAAGCATTTTTTGTTTGTTATCTCATTTTTAAGTCATTGACTTCTCTCTGAAAAGGAAGGATTCAAAAACTCGTAGTAAAGGTCCAGAGAAAAAGTAGTTCATTCTTCGGGCTGAGGCGAATTTCCACAATCCAACAAAATCCACTCTGTCCAATCAGAATTTGGCGAAATAGGCACCGAACTGACAAACTCATTTTGAGTGCACATTAAGGTAAAATATCTTTCAAATATAGCCAAAGGATTTCACGCTATTTCGCAGGTACGTTCTCCTGCAAATGGAAGGCAAAGACTATTACCGCACTCCACTTTAATTCCCTACAAATCCACCAGAAATTGGCTGTGCAAAGATCAAGCGTGGATTGCATTTTAATTTTATAGTTCAGTTTGATCCAAAAAATTCCAAACCGTTTCTTACTTTTACTGAAACGCAATTCCCTGCAATCGATTGCATTAGACCCGGCCAATACCGCAATCTACTGCAATCGGCTGAAAATTACTCAAAAATTGAATTCGCTGTGCATCAGCTTAGACTTTGATTTACACTACGCTGACTGCAAAATGCACCCACAAACTTTCAGATCACTTCGCATCGCATTCTCAGACAATTTACAGCAATTGACTGCAAAGGCTAAGCCCAATATTGCAATCCTCCTCAAATTGAATGGAAAACTATCGGGTCGATTTTCAATGGATATAAGTATTATTTTGGTAGGTAGAGGTTTATTACATTGTATTGTGGCGGAATGCCATCTATTTGCATGAAAACGCGCTTAACCAATCGAATAACTTTTCTTGGTGCATTTCGAAAGATGGTTTTCTGTGATATGCCCTTAAAATTCGAGCTTCATGCAGCTAATTTTCTCTCAGTGTTTGCTTAATTACGGTAGATTTGGGTAGATTTTTGGAAATTTGCCTCACTCTTTTCTTCAAGCCGCGGAAGCTGTTGTGAACCAAAGCGGTAGTAGCAGTGTGACTTTGCTAGAATTTACGCGAGATTCAATTTCATCTTGTTTCCCTTTTTATCTCGATGTGTGCCGTGCAAAGGCCAGAAACAATCGTGAGACTGTGTTGGCTAAGGATGGGACGTTTCAGTCTACTGCTAGGTCACACACAAACACACACACAAACACACACACACACACACACACACACACACATACACACACACACACACACACACACACACACACTACTTGGCTATGTAGGTTGGCTTCATTCTTCAGTGCTGCCATTACCCGAGTAACATCTATGTGGTCCTCTAGCCATGCTGGATTCGTATTTCCTACGTTTCCTCTTATATTAAAACCTATGGGAACCGTATTGTTCATGATCAATAGTCTAGAAAGTATAGCTGGAAATCGGACAAAATAGTTATTGAGATTTGGACTTTCAACAACAGACTTGCACGCTATTGCCAGTGCTTTAAAGATGTAGCCTCTCTATGGCTTTTAAATAGACTGCTCTACTCTAACAACATTGACTTGGTATATTCCGTCATAATAATAATACAGTTGATAAAGCTTCATCAGAGAACTCTATATATACTCTAATCTCTCTCTATGCGCTTTACATTTGCTGCAAACGAAACGCGATCGAATGGTCAATGGTAGCATGCTCAATAAACAACAAGAATAATATGGTTAGGGGTGACATTCGCAGGGTCAGCATGCAAGTACGGTTAGTGGCAGCATGCAGGGTCAGCACGCATAAGCACATAAAGGACGAATCACGGGGACTTAATTAATTCACTTGATGCTGTCATTAATAAGTGCGTTTTTAATTTCTGTTTAAATGTGGTCAAGTCAGGAGATGTCGTGACGCAAATCGGGAGTGAGTTCCAGGCTTTGGGAGCATACGAATTAAATGCACGGTCTCCAAAGGATTTGAGGTTCGTACGAGGTATAGGTAACAGTTAGATTCCGAAAAGCGTGTGGAACGATGCATAGCCTAGTTGGGGAGTAGATCTAATAGGTAGGCTGCAGCCAACGAATGAAGGGACCAAAAAGTGAGTGACAAAACCTTGAAGTCGATGCATTGCTTTACTGGGAGCCAGTGCAGGTCGGCAAGAAGTGGTGTGATGTGGCAACTGCGACGCTCACGACAGACAAGTCGAGCTGCAGAGTTTTGCACCAGCTGTAAGCGTCTGATTGCACAGGCCGGTAGACTAGCAAGCAGTGAGTTACAGAAGTCAAGATAGGATGTCACAAATGCATGGACCAACTTAAATGTGGTATCTCTGTCAAAACAAGCCCAAATTTTAGCAATGTTATGGAGTTGAAAGTGGGCAGGCTTGCTTGTCGACCTGATGTGGTCGTCCAATGAAAGGTCACTTTGGAAAAGGACACCTAGATTTCGTGCAGACTCAACAGGACATGGACTGGCAGAGCCGATTGTGACCATTAACCTAACCAATTTCTTAATCACACTTTGTTTGTTCATTACTATTAAGTTGGTTTTATCAGCGTTCAATTTAAGTAAGTTTGCTTCCATCCATGTACGGACGTCATCAATACATGTAGCAAGGGAGTTAAGAGAATTCGTCGTGTTCGGTGGTTTGTGAGGGATCATAGCAAAGGTACAGCTGAGTGTCATCTGCATAGAAGTTAAACCTAGATTGTGCCTGGCAATCACAACGGCAAGAGGGAGAGTATAAACCGTGAAAAGAACGGGACCAAGCACACACCTCTGTGACATCTCCTACTTCAGAGGCTCCTCAAATGATCTGTTGTTAATTTTATCAGCCGCAATTTACAATTAAAGTCGCCACATAAGTACGAAGCATGAAATAAAAATCAAACAAGTACTAAAAGGATTTGGGTGCTGCAAAAAGTAGTTCTTCTGGCCTATCCAATGACAAACTGACAGACGGTGCAAAATTATGCCGCCAGGCTCGTCTGTCTTCAAGTCGCAACTGCTGAACTAAGCTATTTCTCACGGATCTGCATTAGCTATTCGTTAAGACTTGAAGGCTGTGTCACTTGTTGCTCCCTGTATCCCGTTGCTATGGCCTGCCTACCTGGTCTGAAACACCTGCTAATTCAGGCTTTTCATCGTTCGCTCCGCTTCGTGCCTTCCGTCGCTTCAAATCCTTCGGAGACCGTGCTTTCCATTCCAGAGCAGTAAAGTCTGGTGCTCACTACCGACCTACGTAAGTACATTCCCAGACTAAATGCTGTGATGAACAGATTTTTATTGTATCTTCTGTCTAAATGTTGTTGTTAAGTCAATGGCGCCAGTCTGGAGTGGATTCGAGGCTTTTTGGAGCATACGAAGTACACTTCGAGAGATTTAAGGTTGGTTCGAGGAATAGCTCACGACTTGACACAGTAGAGTACGTGCTAAGGTTTTTCGCCTGATTTGGAAGTAATTCGGATGGGTGGGCTGGCGAAAGAGAATCAAGGAGCCTAAAATTGAGTGGCGAAACCTTGCAATCGATTCGCTGCTTGGGCCAGTGCACGAATGGTGAGTTTCGTAATTTGGCAACTACCGGGCTCATGACAGACAAGCCTAGCCATGGAGTTTCGCACCAATTGAGGCGCCTTATTGCACAGGCAAGGAGACCTGTAATAAGTTCGAGGAGTCGAGGAAATGTCCCAAATGCATGGACCAACTTATATGATGGATCCCTGACCAACCACACAGGAATGTGTGCAGAGCTACAAAGCTGAAAGTAGGCAGACTTGACTGTGGAGCATCATGCGGTCGTCTAGTGAAAGGCCACTTTGGAACAGAATTTCGTGTAGATCCAAGAGGAAAGATATTGTACGAGCCCATGTTGAGGTATAGGTTTTCGTATTTCTGAGTAACAGTAAAATGCCCATCGCTAGTAAGTTTGTTTTCTCGTAATTCAATTTGCGAAAGTGTTGTCGTCTTATTCCAAATGTCAGCAATACGTGCTGCAAGAGAGTTGGGAGATCTTGACGTCCAGGAAGTCAGGCAGAGTTCAGAGCTCAGGAACAACAGCGTACCATCTGCATAGAAAGGAAAGTCTGGATTGTGTTTGACAATTGCATCGGTAAGAGGGATAGTGTAAATTTTGAAGAAAAAAGGTGGACCCAATAGAGCACCGGCGTATCCCGTACTTTACAGGCTCCGAAGACGATCGTGGCCAGCCGACATCGACGCCAGCTGGTGCTATGTGCTGCCAAACATTCCTAGAATGGATTCCAGGTCGACTGTCAAGGTCGACTGGCAAGTTTAACTGTCTAATTCCCACTGGGTGGGCTCCTCGCGCTGTCGAAACGATTCGCCAGTTCAGCATTGCTCCTAGGTCGTTTTGGTACGAGCAGCGAACTGTTCTAGAAGAAAAGCCCGGGCAAGTCGGTACGAAAATACTGACAGTTAATTCTTGGAGTCCTAATTCAGCTTTAATACGGCAGCTGCCCCGTTTTTAGTGTCGGCCTCAATAGACTCGACCGAGATCACGCGAGATCCAGGTGCCAGCGCCAGCTTTGAGCCCCGCCTCTTCAATCTGTCGGCGACGCTAGAGCATTCTAATTGCCCTCCTCAGCTCGGTTGGAGAGAGGCAGGCCGCCGCCGCCGAGCCGCCATAACTCGCCCGGTCTGGCTCAACATGAGTGGGCCGCCGCTGCCGCTACCACGGCGAGCTCTGGGCTTCGAGCTCGTCAGAGCAGGCCTCAGTAAACACCGAACGCTCGGCTCGGCTGTTGACACAAAAGCTTTAGCTGGCCGTCTCGTGCAGCCTCGTGCGGCGCTGGTCAGACGGTTTATTCTTTATTCTGTCACCGAGTCGCGGGTCAGCTGCTGCTGCCTCCCTCCCCTTGCTTTGTCTACGCTCGGCTGCAGTACAGCCGCTGCCGCTGCCGCCGGCTGCCCTGCCCCTCTGACTCGTCACCCCCGACCTGCTTAGCGAATTCGCACATCGCGGGCCGCCTTCCTCCTGGATGGTTGCACCACAGTACTTCCGAACGAAAGCCGAACACGACTGGCCGCCATGTGGGAACCGACGGGCAGACGACGACAGCCTCGACCCAGGCCAGCTGCTGCTGGCCGACAAATATCTAGTGCCGAAGAAAACACCACAAGCGTTAATTAATGGCCAACGTGCCTCGGGGTTGACACTTAGTCGGTCACCTTCAGCAAGGATGCAGCTGCAGTGCTGCCATGCAAGTGACAGGCGCCACTCGTGGCAGGCAGCTAGTGCTAGAGAGTTCGTGCGAGTGCTTCGGGCGGGCGTGGAAAATACAATGCATCGGCACTCACCGTTTAATCTGGGAAGAGTTTCGGCAAGCATGCCTGCGTTGTGCACAAATGGTCAGTCAGCCGTATACTTCGAGGAGGCTGCCTGGAAATAAGTGGAGAGCTCCAGACACCGAGCCCCAAATCCCACGGATAGAGCTAGAAAATTCCTTTAAGATCCGGGGCGGGGCGAGCAAATCAATACAGTGGGTTGCAGATGGGAGCATATGGTCGCAGGCCACGACCAAGCCGGCTACCAGCGTGAGGGGGACAGAGAAGCAGAAGAAAACTGCAGTGCAGATACGATACGTAGAATTGGCTGAAGTAAGAAAGCACCAGCTGAGAAGCTAGCCGGGGCAAAGTGACTAAGCTGTAGAAAAAGCTCAACCCGCCGGGAGGCCAAAGCGCCTAGAAAGAGATTGAGTTCTCTCAGGGCGCTTTATCAAGTGCATTATTATTATCATCATTATCATTATTAAGGCATGAAAAAGTGGTTCGAGGGGGAAAAGGCCACGGCACTTGGGCTGGGGCAATAGCAGTCGGACTGTCACCGTGTCACACGATCGAAGCCCTCCCATCTTCACCGTGCGTTAGTTTGATGAGAGAAACCTATGTAATACTTCGGATTAGGCAAGTGAATCTAGGAGGTACAGCCGCCCAGTGCCAAAGACGTGAAGTGTTCTTCTCCAACTCCAATCACCTAAAGAAGGAACAGCCAACCCAGAGTGCACCAACGTTGAGAAGAAGTAGAGACAATGATTGCGACAGAAATTGAGAAACAGGTGGAGAGAGCACATGCGAGGCAGTCACGAGGAACCAAGGTGGTACAGACGGCGATGTAATATTGGCAGGCCAGCGGTGCAGCATGCCAATAGTGCAGCCTGGTCTGAGAGACTGCCAGTCTACATGCTCCCCCTCTAGACCTGTTCCAATCATGTTGTGCCACACAGTACGACACAGGAGCAAAGTTATATCAACGTGCTGCCTCTGCTCTCTGTTGGGTATGGTTCGAGATGGCAACTACTCAATCATTTATCGATGTATTAGCTAGTTCAGCTGCCCTAGCGTAGGCACATTCGCAGTTCTACCCATCGCAATGCTCTGCCTGCAGAAGCTGATCAGTGGCCTTGACTTGCAGTGATGACTAGCAGTGACTTGTTGCTGACCTATCTGGCGGGTCTCCTTACGTCGACCATTAGAATTTTCCATTTAGCAAGTTTTTGTATCTCAATAGGAGCCAAAGGCAATGTGGCCAAGCACATCAAACTGCTTGTCCTCAAGATACTTCGATGGACTACGTCCGGCGCATTTGGACTTGCACAAGTTAGGCTACCACCGGACCCGTGTGTGTAGGTGTGAACTGTACGCACTGCTATGATATTACTCACCATCCATTCAACTGTGCGCACATGATATTACTCACCATTCAATGGCATTTCCCTTTGCAGCAAATGTAAAGCGCCTAGAGAGAGATTGAGTTCTCTGAGGGCGCTTTATCAAGTGCATTATTGTTATTATTACTGTGCAGCCGGTGCCAGCTGCAAGCATCCGTTTCCGCGGTGCTGGCTTGAGCCACGTTTCAGACTACACGACGGCAGTGGCCTGCTGCAACTCCATGATTTGAAATTCCTTCTCGGCTGCCATGAGATATGCCCACTCTACGATCTGTGCTCTCGATCTCGATCGAGCCTAGTGCCATGCTGCAGCCGGTGCAAGAGCTGTGAGCACCTCGGTGAGCTAACTACTCGCCTGCCCATCGAGTGCGTTTGCTCTAGCTATGGTTAGTCTCTAAGGGCCAACTACAGTCAGGCTACAAGTAGATAATACTGATCTTGTGTTTCTCCCTTGGACAGGTCGTCAGGAGTCGCGCCAACAGCTCTGCTCCCGCGCTAGGTCAAATTTGTCGATCAGCTAAAAGTGGGCATTATTGTACGTCGGCCTTCCATTTTGTATCCACATGTCAAGACCCGCGTGCTCCTTATTAAGACGTGCTTCTGAATCTTCAGCAGCCGCATGTAACAGGGCTACAGAAATCTAGCTGTTCTTCACAGTAAACTAGAATTCAGCTCTGCAAACCAGAAACCTTTCACTTTTCTTCCTTCGACAGAACAGCCATTGGTTTACGATCAATGTTTTAGACGGCTTCACAGAAAATTATTCATGGACAGTTTATTTATGAGCATGGATATCCAGAAAACAATTGGAAACTCGTTCGACATGTGTATATATATATATGTGTGTGTGTGTGTGTGTGTGTGTGTGTGTGTGTGTGTGTGTATATATATAATTCATTTGTACAGCGCCCTACTGGAACCTAATGGAACCAATCTCTGTTCAGGTGCTTCACATGTGCCGTGGGGCTCGAGTCCATGACATTGGTAACTGCATTCACTTTGACCTAGGTCGGGGCTAGCACCTTAGCGATCGGCGTTAGGTTCTTTGTCCGTGACTCCAAGCCACCAGCCATCATTTTCTTGCTCACGTGAGACTGAAAACAGTAGTTCGGGCCATTGTAACTCGTGATCATGGTCTAATGCAGACAAGTAATTTTTAGGTTATTCGTTAACGTACGACTCTGTAGGAGAGTCTTGGGCCGACCATCCATTGGCAGCCTGTAGGAAATTGCTAAAGTATTGACCCATATATACAGTAACGTAGTTAATGCCCATCAATTCTTCTGAAGTGGCTGTCTCTTGCAGAGGCCCTTGCATCAGTTGCAGCTGTCCACAAGGGTGCTCAGCGAACAGGACCTAGCCCTCGGGCAACGTGCACCGTGAGCAAGAGACACATACAGCGAACAAGCAGCTGGTGCGACTTCGTGGCTCACGTGGTCTTCACGAGCAGCAGCATGAGACTATTCGCATAAACTCCTGTGAATACAAATTGTCAACTCAACTAGTCTCAGCTCCTAATCGTGATGGTTCTTGCAGATGCTGTGTCTACTTGACTATCACGTTAGCCGAATGATCTACTTGGCAGGATTGAATTTAAGCTTTGCCTCTGCCTTTAAAAAGTTATGAGCCTTCGAAAATAATATCACCATCTAGTTTTCCAAATATAATAGAATCAATTACTGAATATCGTCGATTTGAGCGCCCCTAGACTTTTGATCGCTGCTTAGCGGAACTGCTGGAGACACGCAGAATGGCTGCTGCTGTTCCTTGCAGCACCCTGTAGCCGCCGCGGTGGCCGGAACCGCCAGCTTAGACGCTGCTCGTTTGGTATTCCTAGCATTGTCTCGAACCGCTTAGCACGCTCCCCCGCATGCGTCACTGTAAATCTCTCAAACTTAGTGGTCATCAGGCCTGTTGTAACCCAATCGGCCAGACTTAACGCTTGCCTTTGGAATCCTCGCTCAATGTGCAATAAACCTCTAGTAATAAACGACCTTATTTCTGAAAATGGTATCGACCTGCTCGCCCTAACTGAAACTTGGCTGAAATCGATAAACTGCCCGACAATTAAAGACGCTACTCCATCTGGTTTCACGTTCTTTCACACCCCTAGATCAATCAAAACTGGAGGTGGAGTTGCTATGATCGTGCGCTCGAAATTCAACTTCAAGCCATTTGCGGTACCCTCGAAGCAGTCTTTTGAATCAATTGTCCTGGTCTCACCCGAAAACAAGCTACCGATAGTGGCAGTAGTCTATCGCCCACCAGGTACCAAATCCTCCTTTATCTCAGATTTCTCCGATCTCATTTCGATTCTGTGTGCAAGAAATCGATCCTTCCTCGTTATGGGTGATTTCAACGTTCACTTTGATAACTTATCTGACGCTTTCAGCACCGAATTTCGTACATTGACAGACTCATTATCTCTTGTGACTCATGTGCATGGCCCTACCCACATCAAGGGTCACACACTCGACCAAATTTTTTCTCATATAACTGCACTTTGTCATCACCAGTTATCACCAAATCCTGCTTATCTGACCACATGCAGATCTCATTCAATCTACAGTGTGTGCCCACATTCTCCTCTAAAATAACCTGTGAATCGCGAAACCTCAAGACCCTTGACATCGATGCTGTCCGTGCGAGCATATCTGCTTCACCTTTGCTGCTCAGTCCTCCCTCCGATCTGTCATCACTGGTAGATTGCTACAACACGACACTAGCTGACACGCTCGACGAGTTTGCACCTTTGACAAAGCGCACTGTGCGCCCCCGCCCAGACGGCCTATGGTTTACCACAGACATTAAACTAGCCAAGTCTACTAAACGAAAGCTTGAAAAGGCATACAAAAGATCCGGACTAACTGTCCATCGACAGGCATATGAAGACTACTGTAGGTCGTACCAATCGATCCTAGCAAAGGCCAAGTCTAGCTTCTATAGAAACATTGTTGAATCACAGATGCACAATCCAAAAATGCTTATGTTGACAATAAACCATCTCCTCAACCGTTCCCAGATTAGCTCCTTACCTGATGATCCTAATGATGATCTAGCCGATCGCTTCTCTCGATTCTTTGTGCAGAAGATAGACAAAATCAGGGAATCCATCCCTGCGATGACAACCTCCCCACTAGAATGCTGTTCCTCGGTTCCTGGCTGCGCCTCAATGTCTGCATTTAAACAGGTCACTAGTGATGTAGTCCTAAAGCTCGTATCTCAATCAAAGAAGACAACAAGTCCACTGGACCCTATTCCCACTGTCCTGCTCCTACGTTGCATTGATCTGCTGCTGCCATGCATAACCAACATCATTAATATGTCATTAGCCTCAGGTCAGGTCCCAGCACCTTTCAAAAAAGCTGTAGTCAGGCCACTTCTCAAGAAGGCTACACTAGACCAAGAGAACTTAAGCAACTACCGCCCAGTCTCCCTTCTACCATTCCTATCAAAGACACTGGAACGGGTCGTGGCAGACCAGCTGAACTCGTATATCGAAACCTCACACCTTGCTAGTAAGTTCCAGTCTGGCTTTAGAGCTAATCACTCCACAGAGTCAGCATTGCTTCGGGTATACAACGACCTACTTAGGAATGCAGACATGGGTAGAGTGTCTCTTCTTGTTTTGCTCGATCTTTTGGCAGCTTTTGATACCATCGATCACAAAGTACTTCTAGAGCGCCTCTCATCTCGCCTGGGCATCACTGGCACTGCTCTGCAGTGGTTCAGGTCCTATCTCAGTGGGAGACTCCAGAGTGTTGACGTGAATGGACAAAGATCATCTGAAGTACCTCTAAAATATGGAGTACCTCAGGGCTCTGTGCTAGGTCCGGTCCTTTTCACCGTTTATACTCTCCCTCTCGCTGATGTGATTGCCAAGCACAATCTAGGCTTTCACTTCTATGCGGATGACACTCAGTTGTACCTTTGCTTTGATCCCTCCCAGCCTTCGAGCACCTCAAATTCTCTCAACTCACTTGCTGCATGCATTGATGACATCCGATCATGGATGGCAGCAAATTTTCTAAAACTAAACGATGATAAAACTAACTTACTAGTTATGGGCAAACCTAGTGTTATTCAGAAATTGGAAAGGCTGACTTTCAAAATTGGCTCTGCCAGCATATCTCCAGTTGCATCAGCTCGAAATCTAGGTGTCATATTCCAAAGCGACCTCTCGTTAGACGACCACATCAGCTCCACAGTCAAATCAGCCTATTTTCAGCTTCATAACATTGCTAAAATTAGGGCTTGTTTAGATAAGGATACCACGTCCAAGTTGGTCCATGCATTCGTGACATCTCGTCTCGACTTCTGCAACTCACTGCTTACTGGCCTACCAGCATGTACGATCAGGCGATTGCAGCTGGTGCAAAACTCTGCAGCTAGGCTTGTCTGTCGTGAGCGTCGCAGTTGCCACATTACTCCACTTCTCGCCGACCTGCACTGGTTACCAGTCAAGCAACGGATTGACTTCAAGGTTTTGTCGCTCACTTTTAGGTCTCTTCATTCTATGGCTCCAGCCTATCTTTCAGATATACTACCCCATCAGGCAAAGCATCGTACCACTCGCTTTTCGGAATCCAACAGTCTAGAAATACCTCGTACAAACCTTAAATCCTTTGGAGACCGTGCATTTAGCTCGTATGCTCCCACAGCCTGGAACTCCCTCCCGACCTGCATCAGAACATCCCCTGACCTGACCACATTTAAAAGAAACTTAAAAACATACCTATTTAGGACAGCATTTAGTGGGTCCTTGTGATTCGTCCTCGATGTGCTTATGCATGCTGACACTGTTCATGCTGCCACTAACCACATTTGCATGCTGACCAATGTAACCCCTAACCATGTTATTCATTTTGTTTGTTTTTCAAGCATGATTTTACTTACTATTCTATTGCGTATCACTTTGCGGCAAATGTAAAGCGCCTAGAAAGAGATTAAGTTCTCTGAGGGCGCTTTATCAAGTGCAATATTATTATTATTATTATTATTCCTTCTCTGCTAAAGCAGACCAACACGAATCTGCTCCTGCGATGGCTTCTGCTTCTTCTCCTCAAAAGTTCTCGATAACTGCTATAAGGAATATTTTTGTTTGGGCCATAATCGGATAGCAGTTGCATCACTTTTCCCCACTTTGCAGTCTGCAGGTGCCAATGGAAATTTATTGTGACATTAAAACAGGAATGTACTATCCTAACTTCAGTGGTTGAAGCAGCTGTCATTGCGTTAGTCGCAGGATGATTGGGGCGACGTGGCACGCAATCGGCAATTGCTACAAACATCAAGGCAAAGAAAGTAATTTGTGTGCACGAGCCTGCTGTACTGAACCAAGGATAGTTCAAGGTCAGGTTATAGTTCTCAGGATCCTTGACGGAGATCCCCTTGGATCTTCTCTGCGTCGATCAACATGTGTGAAAGATCTCAAAATAAAAATATCCTTTGAGTGTCACCTGATTGAAGTTTGAGTCAGCACTGTGGGACACATTTAGGCATGAACTGCCATCACTTTCTCCTCCTCCTGCTCCTCCTCCTCCTTCTGCCCCTCTTCTCCTACTCTTCTCTCTCTCTCTCTCTCTCTCTCTCTCTCTCTCTCTCTCTCTCTCTCTCTCTCTCTCTCTCTCTCTCTCTCTCTCTCTCGCTCGCTCCTCTATTTCTTTACTTATTGAGCTTACTGTGTGTCGCCACTCTGCTTTTCTAGCATTTGCTACAACTTTGACATCTACTTCCTCAAGCCATCTGTAGCTTCAGCACATCTTCCAGATCTGCATCTGACGTGTGCATCACCAGCCGTTCAGCCATCGTTGAGATGTTGCTTGGGCTTTATGGCTATAGCAATAATGAAATGACCAGCAATTACGACCTTTGAGCTTGGAAGCTGACGTTTAACTGACAACCAACTATGAAATTGTTCACGATAATCAAGTTCGAAGCAGTGTGAGATTCAACTATAATCAGGTTTTTCTAATGACTTCTAACCGGGCTACTGTGTACAAAGATGACTTCATCCGAAGCCTCTTTTATGGCAAAAGTCTGCCTACGGGTGAGTTGGCTCACCGAGACTTTTGCTGCTACCGTTGACTTGTAATAAGTCTGCCAGGGTCACCAGCCCTGTTAACTGTAATATATGCTCAATTCTTTGTACTTTTCTAGAGCAGTGTGGTTTATAGTACTGCTTGCTTACACTCTGCCTAACCTTTCGGGGGGGGGTGGTGGCAGGTCTTTGCAAATTGCAAATATTGGGCCGCTATCTGAAACAATAAGCATTGTGCAGACTTACTAGTAATGATTAGAATCGACAGCATCTGTATTTATCACTGCAGAACTTTAATCATACGTCTCATTGGTATTTTCTCTTCCCCCTACCTTACAACGAGAGCATCATTGCAAGTGCCAGAGGCATCGACCACGGCTGCACTCTGAAAAGAGGAGTAACTAATTGCAGTTATGGCCTCTGAACGTGGTCGACCTCCGATTATGAAGCTGCTTAGCCCTTCGCCGATTACTAGGGCTTGTGGCAAAGGTTCTCGCTCACTGACTTCGACTCACACAGTTTCATGATTTCCTGGCTGAGGCTTGAACATGGTGTGCCTATACAGGCAGCTCGTCTCTTCCTTGTCCCAGCACCCCAGTGGCATGGTCTTGCTTAGACTCGGGCTAGGTTCCATTGCTCCAAGGTGGGGCCGGCCACCTGCCATTGGCGCTGGGCCTTATTAGCAAAGCGCATGCTGAGCAAACATGTCAGTCAGCGTCCAACGAGCAGCTTACGTTCCGAGTGGCATGAATCCGGCTTATGTCCCTAAACTTGGCAGCCTCGTGAGCAATCCAGTGGAAATTCGATGCTAAGGACACTGTCAACCCTGAGTACCACCAGCTTCCTTCTAAATTCGGGCTCGAACTTGCATTGGGACGGAAGCCTGGCAGCTCTGTCCACTCTCTATTCTGAGCTGGGCGAACTGAATATGGCCAAGTATACGCTTCTTGCTTGCTGCTTGCGACAGCTGCAGATTCGACCAAACGTTATTTGCAGACTTTTGAGTTGCCCTTGACTTTAACCGAAAATGAAAATGCTAACCACCAAAATACTGGCAGTTGAGAACAGTTGGCCATTAGTTAAAACACTACTGGTATCGTTCACTAATGGCTGTCTCTGCACACGCGAAAAACAACTAGGCAATTTAGATATGTCAAGCAGCTGAGCAGCTACTGTTCGCTAATTCTTTAGGTTGAGCTCAACTGCTCCTGCCCTAGAATGAGCTTTCTCCCTGGGTCACTATCTTGACACTTTCCTTCCGACTCATTCAAAAAGCATTTGCCATTACCTGTCACAGCCTTCTAATACTGAAGCTTTCATGGTGGAGTAGAGATTCACATCGTCAAGGTTAATCGTTAGCGACTTTTCTGTCTAGTAATGCCAGCCTGATCGTACTGTGCAGCCGGTGGGGTGAGCTACATGCAGGTTTGACCAACTGGGAATGAGCAATGCACATCCGGTTCATCTGGTCAATGTAACACTGTCATTGTAACTAAAGATCGTCAGTACCTAAGAATTAGCTTTCTATTTTCTCTCCCCTTGCTAATGGAACAAATTTTGTTGATCATGCAACAAAAAAACTGTCTGCAAAGTTATGCTCTTTCAATTGCTGCACTCGTGCTACCCAAATCTTGGCCAAGGAAATCTGAGAAGCCAAGCTCTTCGGTCGAACTGCATGTGCATTGTTCTAATCAGATGCCTAGAGTTTAACTTACAATTACACTGCCTACGATATCTGACTGACGTGGATGTCCGGTTGAGAAGACTACTTTTCTCCTTTAAGCATAACCAATGAAGCTGATTGTATGCCTGCTTTCCGAAGTACTGCCATAATTTTACCTTTGTTCATCAAACGCATATATGCAGTGCAAAACGTAAGCCAATAGATTAAAAATGGGAGTAAATGTGAAGGACTCCGGAGTTACAATACGGCAACATATACTGTATTCAGAGTCATGGAATCTACAACCAAGTCTGCAGTCGTACTCTCATGAGGATGACCATGGTAAC
>WPIO01000007.1:3575000-3595000 GCA_009760855.2 Cristatella mucedo
GCGGCTGACCCAAATTGGCTAGCTACACAGCTTGGCCTCTCAGCTGCTCGGACCAGCTCCTCTTGCAAGCTGCTCTGAGCTGGCTGGCTTCTCACAGCTGCCTCTAAGAGTTGAAAGAGCCGGCATCAACCAGCTTGCCTTCAAATACAGTACTTCGGCTACGGCTGCAGTAGGCAGCTACAGGTGCAGCTGCCTACTGCTGCTGCTCGCTGCCAGCTTCAACAGTCGAAGCAGCAGCCACGGAATGTGGTACCAGCACCGGCAGCCACAGCAGTGCAGCAGCAGGCTGTAGACGGCTATGCTGCCTATTTGCTGTCCTCAACCGCTGCAGGAGCGCAAGATGAAGCAGTAAAAGCTGCTGCAGCTGGTGATACAGAGCTCGTGGCACCTTCTTGAACCCAGCTGCTCAGAGGGACTGGTGGCTGCGGTTAAGGCAATAGCAGCAGCAGCAGCCATCTTTGGCAAGCCCTGGCTCCTGCTAAGTCGCCATCGCCAGCCAGCCAGCCAGTCGGGCTTGTTTGCCGTGGCCGTCGTAATCCTCGCACGAGTGTTTGCGCGCTCTGCTGAGCGATTGCATCCTGTGCGCATTGCCGCCGAGCCAGCATAAGCCTATCGCAAGTGCTGCTGCCTCAGTCGCTGCCTTTGATAGCCACGAATACCTTTAGAGTGGTCATTCCTAATGCCGTGGGTGCATACTGCTTCGGTCAGTGTGTCCGCAGAAAGAAAAGAACGGCCTTGCAGCTGTGTAGACAGGCATGCATATCAGGATGCCTGACTTACTAGTGTGTCCTTTGTGCCCATTGGACGAACCAAGCTGCTGGCCAAGTGTATTAGTTGAGAAATGGGCTCGACAGCCGCTGTGTCTGGCACAGGCAAACAAAGTCAGCAGAACATCACGTGTCAGCATCGCGTGTCGAAGAATCTGCTATGGGCCCCACTCTATTGTTGCACTGCTGCATGTATTGACACATATAAAACACTGTAAATCCTCAAAAAGCCCCGAAGGCTAAGTGTTTCTCTTCGGCTGGAACAGTGTTCTATGGTGCCATCGAAAGTCTAAGCAGCTTTTGATACTCTTACAATAGACGCCAGACTTTCTCTCGTGCGCAAAAAAAGATCTCGAGAAGCATGGCTTAGTCAAAAGGACTGCAGAGAAGGAGTAAGTGGTGTAGAGGTCGTAGGCTCCCAGCATCGTTCCCCTCCCGTCGGGACTGTTAAACTCCCGCCTGCACTTCAGCTGGTCTTTTGGCCTGTTTGGCGAGTTCAGAAACAGCCAGCCAAATGACGTCCAGACCATCCTTCAGTGCTGCGGCAACAGTAACAGGAAACTGGCATCGAGAACAGAACTAGTTTTTCACACCTGCGTTTTATGGTTGCATTGCACCTCAGAAACATTGCCTCGAAAGACCTTGAATGCCCAGCTTACGTGCCGCCTGGCAACTCCCACCCGTCCGAGGCTCTGCAGCCCTGGCTCTGATCAGTGTGATCGCTTTGCACACTAACGGGCTGCATGCAAGCGTTTCAGTGCTTCCCGGCTCCGGAGCAGCAGCAGCAGCAGGAGCGATGCTTACATGTTGCTGCCACATCGCACTGCTATCATACTCAGCTGACGGTACAACAATGGCGTTGCACTGTTATACCGGTCGCCTAAACTGCCAGGCAATAAACAAACACTCGATGGCATTTGCTCTTCCAAACCAGTTACTATCGGCGGCCGTTTTTTCATTTCGCCGGCGGCTGGGCTGCAAAGGCATGCGCTACAATGGCCGCGGTCTTTGCAGTATGCTTTTGTAGCCACCTCAGAGCACCACACGCTCTACGAGCGCGTAAACAGTACTAATGCTACCCACGAGAAGTGGTTCTGCCTATTATGCAGCCTGTTTGTTATAAACCCGAGTGCGTGAATTGGGCCGGTGCTTACGCAAGACTGGAACACTCAAGCCCGGCCTGATGAGGGGACATTTCATCGCCTGGTGCCAGTACCAAACTGACACAACAATAAGGGCAAATTAGTAATAATAATAATAATAATAATAATAATTCACTTGATAAAGCGCCCTCAGAGAACTTAATCTTTTTCTAGGTGCTTTACATTTGCTGTAAAGTGAAATGCAATTGAATGGTAAGTAAAATCATGCTTGAAAAACAAACGAAATGAATAATATGGTTAGGGGTGACATGCACAGGGTCAGCATGCAAATGTGGTTAGTGGCAGCATGCACAGTGTCAGCACGCATAAGCACATCAAGGACGAATCACAGGGACCCACTAAATGCAATAATGAACACTGATAAAGCTGTGGCAGCTAGTCAATCAGCTGTACATAAGTATCCAACTGTGTGGTATTTTTAGCGATCATGCTTAGCTACATTGACAGTTTATCACGAAAATTGATATGATTGCTTGCGACCTTCATTAGACTACCATCGTGAAAACATGACTGATTAATACCGATTACGACAGCTAGCAACGATCCCCACACAGTGGCTGCATTCTGAGATGAGTAGGGATTTTACTTTTCCGACAAAGTTGGCTAGCGTACTCTTGGCTGCGTTATGGCTCTTCCGGTCGACGTGTCACTTGCAGTGTTACCACATACTCACCTTCATACTTAAGACCACTCTGAACTATGGTGAAGGACCTATCTTCATTGCAAAGTATGGCATATAACGATGCTTTTGGTGTTGGTTGAACGAAACATACCTTGAAAGCCTGTGATTGTAGGATATAGATTATCAATATATAGTCTCCCACTTTCTGATGGGCTCGCCTTGCACAATCTATCCAAGCTTTCATTTTTTGTGGATCACTCACAGCTGTACCTGTGCTTTGATCTTTCCCGTGCAGCATATAGATAGAGCTGATTGTTTTCAAATTGTCAGAAAATTGGTAAAATTCAATGATAGTAAAGTCAGCTTGGTAGGTTTGACCAAACCTTGAGATACTAATAAATAGGAAAGCCTGAGCCTCAAAATGAGCTTGGTCTGCATAGGCATCCAGTAGTCCCCTGCACGGATTGGGGTGGGCATCTTAAATTCAGGTGACCATCCGGAATTATTCCTTAAGATTGATGTGTGGTTGTTCAGTTTGACCACCAAACACTGTTGTCTTGTCCTTTCATTTGTGTTGCCAAGGCAATGCCCAAAGCTTAGAACTCACTACTAAATGACGTCGAGTTACCTGATTAACCACATTCAACTGGAGGCTAAAACCACCTGTTCCTCAAAGCATTTGCTCTGAGATTGGGCATGTTGATTGCAACGACCCGTGAGCAGGGACTCCCGTAGATTGCATGCTTCACTGATTTTGTGACGCAATGCTGAAAATTCGCTTGTTCCTGACTTTGCCTGTCTTCTGTCGCTCGTGACCAGAGCACTGTATTCAGTTAACTTTCTGTGCATGTATCTACACTCACACTCACATTGTCTCCTGCTTGCGGATGCTAGCACCAATAATTTGGAATTGCTTTATATACAACATCTGTAAAGTGCCTAGAAAGAGATTCAGTTCTGCGGTGGTGCTATAACACGAATGTGTTATTATCATTTTATGTGATACTCTCATAGACGTCCCGAGTGCTATTAGTATTGATGATGCACACGTGACGTTGCAGTCGTAGGATGTGTGCAGGGTGTGTTCAAGTGCCGTGTTCAAGTGCAGCTGGACGAAAGTCAAAACGAGCTCTGGTTTCACTCACTCTTGCCAGGCCAGCCATGGGAGGGTCGCAAGCACTACTTCCAATCAGATTGGGCAGTCATCATAGGTGCAGGGAAAAATAAACAGGCAAAGCTGGGCTGATTCGACAGCCTCCTTTAAATAGCCGTTGAAGAGCCTGGAATGTGGCTATCGACCCATTTGCTGAGGCAATAAAGAATTGCTTACTGCAGGGCTCGATCCAGCCCGGCTCCATGTTCGCATGTTTGGCAAATTGTAGGTTGCTGAGTGTGACCAAACTCTGATGCGTTCCAATGAGCTGGTCACGCCAAAGATCGTGTGCATGCACCCCGTCGGCTGTTCTATCTTCTCTAAACGGAACCTCTTGTTGCCACCTTCACGATAAAGCCACGAGTGGCCTTGAAAAGCAACGACGCTTACGAGAATCCGACGCATTGCGTGGCCAGTGCTGCAAGCAAAGTAATTGCACTCTGCGTCTGCCGTCGCTACACGTAACACATCCTACAGTTCCTCTTGAACACTTGGCTCTGCGATTCCGTAATCTGGATACTTATATTGAGCATGGCAAAGCTGTACGAAACACGTAACGTTACAAACGTGCCTCGACGGCTTCTCCACTCATGTCCTTAGGCCGCAAACACGGCGCTCGGGAGCCGACGCCGGAAGCCGAAGCCAGACGGGGTAGCGGCAGTGAGGTCCTGAAGGCTTGACGACGTTTGACGGCTAGGGAATTACGGTGCAGCATCGATGTGTGTGCAGGTACACTGACGGTATCGGAACACGGAAGGGCAAATGAAGAGAGCTCATACCTTAAGATAGCGAGTCCGTATCGATAGCGAAAAGAAGCCTATTCGACACCGCCGCAGCAGGCCGCAGCGTGTGCAGCAGCAGCAGGCACAGCTTACAGAACGACTTTCGAACCGCAATTCGACCGCCTGGCTTAAAGTTTGGTGCAAAACTCAAACTCGCTGCGCCACTCGAGGTCAAGAGCCAAACTGAGCGCCTATTACATGACTTGGTCTCTTACGTCGCCTGACCGTAGATTACGACACACACAATTTCTGGTAACTTTAATTCAAGAGCCGCGAAGGATATCTCGGCATCGCCATCTGGCCGACGTAGCGTGCCAACTCCGCCTATCGCCCGTAGGCCTGCCAGACATTAATAAGAGGCATTAGCATACTCGGACCGCGGCTCAAGCCGATTAACAAAGACGTGCCCTGCGGCAGGAAAGCCTTTCCGGCACAAAGGGGCAGAGGCTCTGCTTCAGACAGGAAGCCTCTTTTGCCCGACGACAGCTGGACTGCCAAGGCTACACCGCGGCGTTGGCAGCGGCACGTGATCACTGTATTCCCTAGCGGGCGCCCTATTTCTAAGAGCTGCCCGGAGTGCTGCTAACTGCTCGCCGTTCGGTGGGCTTCAATGGATCTGTCCAAAAAGAACGCACCTGAGCGACGACTCAATAAATGCTGGCGCCCCCGTGCAGAATAAGGATAGCCTCTCTGTCAACTGACCCCAATTGTGTGTGCGCCGCCAAGTCCGAAGTAAAATTCCTTTTAGCGCCACCTAAGAAGAATGGTAGATTCTTTGTTGAGAAACAATTCGATCTACGCCCGACGAACCTCAAGAATAATAATAATGCTGCCTTTGAATAGCGCCACCATCGGAGAACCAAATCTCTGTCAAGGTACTTTGTATATGATATAAAAGGAATCCCATCAATGTGGTTAGTGAACAGTTCTACAAGCCCGGTTGCCTATCCACGTAAGCCCAGTAGTCATTGGAAAAGGGCTACGGGTCCTCGTAATAGGGAGAGGGTAAGGAGTAATTGTGACAAATGTGGGAGAATCGAATGGCTGGACTTTGATTGGAGCAGCCCAGCCCGACGACCACTTCAGCCAGACCAACGGGAGGGCGTAGATACGCCGTCACTCGCTCAGGGCAGCCCCTTTTCGCTAGAACTGATAAGTACGGTACGTCTCTCGATACTCCGCGTTGCTATTAATGCACCTGACGCTAAGAAAGTAGTTTTGAGAGCCTGCTATTCTGTACGTCTCACTTCTCTGGCAATAAAGAGGCAGCGCCCAAAAATAATATATAGTTATGTTGCATAGCGCCCTAAGAGAACTTGATCTCCATTCAGGCGCTTCACATACGCCACGGCGCTCGAGCCCACGACCTCGGTCATCAAATGCATGCACCTTGACCTAGGTCGAGGCGAGCACCTTAACCACTGGGCCAAGGTCGTTGGCGCTCTTGCTGTGTGATAATAATGATACATGCGTAGAGCACTTTCAGAGAGCTTGATCTCTTTGTAGACACTTTACAGATGCTGTAAAGGATGCATGGTCAAATGGTTAGAGATAACATGCACATTGTCAAAATGTAAATAAGTTTGGTAACATGCACACTGTCAGCACGACTAAGCATAAAAAGGACAAATGGCAAGGACCCACTAAATGCTTCGTGAAACAGGTGCATTTTTAGCTTAAAATCTCGCCAAGTAAGGGAATGTTGTGACGTCAGTCGGGAGTGAGTTCCAGGCTTTGGGGGCATACGTACTAAAGGCGTGGTCTCCAAAGGCTTTGAGGTTAGATAGAGGCAGAACTAGGCGATTTGAGTCAGAACAACGGGCGGTACACCCTAGGCTGGTTTGGGAGTAGTTCTGATAGATGGTGCTGGTGCCAGAGAAAACTGAGACCTAAAAGTGAGTGCCGGAACCGCGAAGTCGATTCCCTGCTTGATTGGACGACAGTGCACGACGTCGGCGAGAAGCGGTGCGGTGTGGCAATTGCGACGCTCACGACAGACAAGCCTGGCTGCAGACTTTCGCATCAACCGTAGATCGAGGTTGCTTCGCGCTAGTGTTGCTTTATCGTTTATACCGAAAGATCGGGACGATCAGCCGGTGACTTCGGTCACTCTGACAGATCACCCTTCCGAATGTAACTAAAAGTCACGTGCCTAACGTTTACGCAAACTTACTCTCTGTGGTGAGGCCCGTACGGACGTACCCACGCCGAAAGTTTATTCTTCCCCATCCTCTTGTACACAATCAATTTTGCTGTCAAACAAGCCAATACTGCATGGCTATGCCAGCAAGTGGTCGCGTTCTTCCGGCGACCGACTACGCGGTCGATCTGCCACTGCCTCCTTCGCCCCCCCCCCGCCGGCCGTCGGCAAGCCGCCAGGCACCCGAAAAAGCGACACCGGCGCCGAATGGTGATTTTTCGCGCAAGATGAGTTTCTGCGTGGCGAGCCGCTGCCCAACCAACGAGTCCTGGCGGCCACCATTTCCATTTCGGCGCAGATCGCGTGCTCCGAGCGCGGTCGCTCGTCCTCCTCGCAATAGTAGATGCCGTCGTCGCCGCCCCGGTTCTGCCTGGGGGGTTAGGCGCGCTCGCCTTTATGACCGGGGTCGTGGGTTCGAGCCCCTGCGGTAAATGTAAAGAGCCTCGATAGAGGGTAGGTTCTCCTATAGCACGATACAAATGAATTATATATACATATATATTATAATGTATATATATATATATATGTGTGTGTGTGTGTGTGTGTGTGTGCGTGCGTGCGTGCGTGCGTGCGTGCGTGTGTGTGTGTATTTATGTGTATGTGTGTGCGTGTGTGTGTGTGTATTTATGTGTATGTATGTGCGTGTGTGTGCGTTCGTTCGTGCGTGCGTGCGTGCGTGCGTGTGTGTGTGTGTGTGTGTGTGTGTGCGTGTGTATTCGACGGATAAAAAGCAGCGGCGGCTCGATGTTACTTCAGTTTTGTTGACAAGATTACGAGCAGTCCCCGGCCGTAGTTGAGAATGATTTTTAGCGGGCACTATCTTGGGGGGGCAACGCACGCTCAGCCGATTCGGTGGCAAATTTATTTAAGATGGGTTCAGCGCAGCGGCAATTATGAAAGTGTCGCACTCATGGTCGTCCCGCCAACTGCGTGCGCGCGCGGTCGCGAGCCGGAAGCGAGCGCTGAGCCTTTGGGCGTCTAGCGTCACACGTCACGGAGGAAAAGGCGCGGCCAGTCACCGGCGCCGCCCCCGTCCCGGCCGCGCGTCTCGATCAGCGTACGTCTCCTCTCTCATTCGATCGCTTCGTGGCGCCATAAGGACTCAGCGGCGTCGGCGGTGGCCTGAGACTTGCTTTCGAGCGAGCGAAATTACAATTTCGCGGAATTCTTGCGAGCATGCTCGCTGGAGCAGTCACCGGTACGAGCTGTTGGAAGTACGAGAGAGGATATGCCGCACGCGGCCGAAGGCCCTTCGAAGAGAGGCGAAGCGAGCGCCGGTGCAGCCGCCTACGCCGCCACCGCAGCCGCCGCCGCCGCCGCCGCTCGGGAATCTGCACAGCAACGGCTGCTTCGGACCGGCGGCCTATTGGCAGACTGATTGGAACGAACGCTCCAATGTGGATCCATTGAGAGCACTGGTTATAAGAGAATAGAAAAAACTAGCTCGTGATCTTGAAAGATCGCGGGAAATGTTAACGCTCCATTGCAGTGCGGGCCAGAGCGTGCGCCGATCTAGTGGAAAGCCCAACCTAGATGGCGAGCCCGGCCTACTATCGGGCACGGACTACATACCACGTGACCTGTGTCGTAAAGTGCTCGAATCTTACCGTCAATCTCTTTCTACATTTGACCCGGTCATAAGTGAGGCGTTTGAGCTTTGACTACGCGAAGCACATGTGCTTCTTAATCGCTCCCTTTCTTTTGTAGAGTTCGTCGTAAGCGACGTATCTATCGAGTTGTGGCACCGAGTAGCCTGCGAAAGGTGCTTATTTCTGTACTTGCTGACTGCAATAGTTTTGCTTATGTTGTGCTCGCATTGCATCTAACTCATTAACAAAAATAACAATACATTTCCTGTGGGGCCCTCAGAGAACTCAATCTATTTCCCGCGATTCCATTTAGTGGGTCCCTGTGATTCGTCCTTGATGTGCTTATGCGTGCTGACACTGTGCATGCTGCCACTAACCACATTTGCATGCTGACCCTGTGCACGTCACCCCTAACCATGTTATTCATGTTTATCGAGCATGATATTTCTCACCATTCAATCGCGCTTCCCTTTGCAGCAGTTGTGAAGCGCCTAGAAAGAGATTGAGTTATCTGAGGGCGCTTTATCAAGTGCATTATTAATATTATTATTATTAGTTCTAGGCGCTTACATTTGCTGCAAAGGAAGGAAGCACGATCGAATGGTTAGTGGTAGCATGCTCAATAAGCAACACGAATAACATGGTTAGGGTTGACGTGCACAGGGTCAGCATGCAAATGTGGTTAGTGGCAGCATGCACTGTGTCAGCACGCATTAGCACATCAAGGACGAATCACAGGGACCCACTAAATGCTGTCCTAAATAGGCGCTTGTAAGTTCTTTTTAAAATGTGGTCGGGAAAAAAACGTACACAATATCAGGACTGTCCATCGACAGGCATGCAAGGACTACTTTAGATCGAAGTCTGTTGGTTACAGAATGCGTACCGAAAGCCGCTTAGACTGTAAGTTCGCTATACAAAACTCTGCTGCTTAATACCCACATATTCTCTATGGCTTTGTGAAGTTACAGACGGAGATACATTACATTAGATCGTAACAATCGATCCTACCAAAGGCCAAGTTTAGCTTATATAAAACATTGTTGAATCACAAGTGCACAATCCAAAAATGCCAACGTCGGCGATCAACCATCTTCTTAACCACTCCCATGTTAGCTCCTTACCTAGTGATCCATGTGATGATCTAGCTGATTTCTTCTCTAGCATCTTTATCGACAAGATCAGGGAGACCATCCCTAAGATGGCAGCATCCTCCCCGGAATCCCGTCCCTCAATTCCACGTAACACTTCAATATCTACATTCAATGAGATCCTGAATGTCGGAAAACTTCTTGAAATTAAATGACCTTAAAACCGAAGTGCTGTTCACAGGAAGTTCACCCAAAGCGTGTGATTGGATTAGGCTTTCCTCTTCTAACGGTGATGTGCTGTTGTGCATCCCTCACAGCATGCTCTAAATTTAGGTGCTGTTTTCGACAGCTACCTTGATTTTAAAAGCTTTCAGAAGACTGCTTCTACAGCTTGCCATCACGTCCGATCTCTATCTAAGATTAGGAGCTGTCTTTCACAGTGGCTTGCAAAACATTTAACATGCTCCTTTGTTCTGTCTCGGCTTGATTATTGTAATTCCCATTTGGCTGGGCTACCACAGAAAGCAACTAGGCCACTGCAGCTGACTATGAACATGGCTGCAAGGCTAGTTTTCAAGTCCCTGAGGTTTGACCACGTGTCTCCTTTGCTAAAAGAGCCAGGATGGCTGCCGGCTGATCAACGAATACAGAGCAAATTCTTACGATGACCCACAAGGCCCGCCACGGCTTGGCTCCTCCATACCTAGCTGAACTGCTGCAACAGTTTCAGCTTCCCCGTGCCTTCAGGTCTTGTATGGACAGTAAAGTAGCTGTTCCATTCCTCCGCTTAAAGACCGTTGGCGACAGAAGCTTTAGCTCTGCAGGTCCTAGAATGTGGAACTCGCCTCCACAATTCTTAGGTGCAACGACAACTACTCTCCTGCTGCCGACTATGGCTCATCCTTTTGAGCGGTCCTGAGCTGCTACTTCCATGCTGCTCACTACCTCAACAGTTCTCCTGACTCTGCTATGTTTCCCACTTTCTCTTTGTCGCGTGAGATGAAGTCTGTTGGTTACCGAATGCCCACCGAAAGCCGCGTAGGCTGTGAGTTCGCTATACAAAACTCTCCTGGAAAACACCCACATATTCTTTGTGGATTTGTGGAGTTAAAGACGGAGATACATTACATTACATGACAACACTAGTGACCTCGTCCTGAAGCTCGTATCCCATTCAAAGAAGACAACTAGTCCACTGCACCCAATTCCCACTGTCCTGCTTCTACGATGCATTGATCTGCCGCTGCCATGCATGACTAACATCAAAAATATGTCATTAGCTTCAGGTCATGTACCAGCACCTTTCAAAAAGGCTGTAGTCAGACCTCTACCCAATAAAGCCACAATAAACCAAGAGAACTTAAGCAACTTCAGCCCAATCTCCTTTCTACCGTTCCTATAAAAGACGCTAGAACGAGTCGTGGCAGACCAGCTGAACTCATATATTGAAACTTCAAACTTTGCTAGTAAGTTCCAGTCTGATTTTAGGGCGAATCACTCCACGGAGTCAACATTGCTTCGGGTGTATAACGACCTACTTAGGAATGCAGACTTAGGCAGAGTATATAATAATAATAATAATAATGCACTTGATAAAGCGCCCTCAGAGAACTCAATCTCTCTCTCTAGGCGCTTTACATTTGCTGCAAAGGGAAATGCAATTGAATGGTGAGTAATATCATGCTTGATAAACAAACAACATGAATAACATGGTTAGGGGGAAATCTGCTTGCTTTGCTCGATCTTTCGGCAGCTTTTGATAGCATCGACCATGAAGTCCTTTTTGAGCGCTTCTCATCTCACCTGGACATTACTGGCACTGCGTTGCAATGGTTCAGGTCCAATCTCAGTGGGAGACTCCAAAGTATTGATGTGAACGGACAAAGATCGTCCGAGGAACCTCAGAAATATGGGGCACCTCAGGGATCTGTGCTTGGTCCCGTTCTTTTGACGGCTTATACTCTCGCTCTTACCGATGTGATTGGCAAGCACAATTCAGACTTTCACTTCTATGCAGATGACACTCTGGTGTATCTTCGCTTTGATCCCTGCCAGCTCTCCAGCACGTCTAATTCTCTCAACTCACCTTCTGCATTTTAAATTGAATGATGATAAAAACAACTTACTAGTTATGGGCAAACCAAGTGTGATTCAGAAATTAGAAAGGGCTAGCGTTAAAAATCGGCTCTGCCAGCCTATCTCCGGTTGAATCTGGACGAAATCTAGATGTCATCTTCGAAAGTGACCTTTTATTAGACAACTACATCAGCTTCACAGTCAAGTCACCTATTTTCAGCTACATAACATTGCTGAAATTCGGGCTTGTTTAGACAGGGTTACCACACATAAGTTGGTTCTTGCATTCGTGACATCCCGCTTTGACTTCTGTAACTCACTACTTACTGGTCTACCAGCCGGTGCACTCAAGCACTTACAGCTGGTGCAAAACTCCGAAGCTAGGCTTGCCTGTCATTCTTTGCCTTCACAACTCGCCGGCCAAACAATTGTCGGCGTCAATCGCAGCCCTGTGAAGAAGATTATGCTTGTCCACCGCTTACCAAGGGCGAGTGCTGTACTACTTCCGGTCGGCCACGCTCACTCTGGCAGCTTTCCAATTCGCCAACTCAACAGGTCCAAGTGGAAACATAACAAAATCGCCAGTCGCTAATTCGAGCCACAGCAGAGGGGTTCGTAGTGCAGAGCCTAACACCTTCCAGACACTCGATCTTGTCGACACAGGTCTGTTGGCTATCGAATTCGTACCGAAAGTCGCTTAGGCTGTGAGCGCCTTGCAAAACTCTGCTGCGTAACACCCACGTAGTCTTCGCGGCCTTGTGTAGTCTCAGATGGAGACTACATACATACTTGACACTGGAATGCCTTGACCATCTTTTGAAAGTCTTATACTTTCACAGTACTGTGAAGTTGTCGCATTTGTATGTTCAATATCGACAACGAAAGTGCACGTTGAAAAAAATACGTGTGCAAATCATAACGTTATCTCCCCTGTTTGACATCAACATTGCTCAATGCAATTTGCCTGCTATAAAATCACGACTCAATTTAAACGTGACGCCGAGGACAGACTAAACAATTAAAAAGTTAGCAAACCTTGATTATCATGGGATAGATCACTAGAAGAGGAAATAATTTTGTAAGCCGGCGTGAGTAGGACAGTCTTAGGATAGATAAGGTTCGCGTTAGCTATGATAGCTCAAGTACGAGTCATAACAATTTGTGTTCAAACATGATAGCGACGGGACACATTTAGGCGCGTTAGGCCTTGCGGAAAGCGCTCGCGATCATCTCGCTATAAACAAATCCCAGCTGCTTTAACAGCCTCTTTTTGTATAGCGACAGAAGAGCCTTTAAGGCCATCACCACCGCTTGCAGTGGCGATAAAGGATCGCCCACCGCAGGAATCGAACCCGCGACCTCGGAACCGAGGTCGTGAAAGCGACCGCCTTACCTAGTGTGCCATCACGGCTCACCACGGATGTCGTCGCGGTTTTCGAGCTATGCTGTTAAGAAAAATGTAATACAAAATACGTAATGAAACAGCTCGCTTCTTGATTCTTGGATGTTGATCAAGTCTATGTTAAACGTGCTCATAAACTTTGATCCTAGATCCACGATTGATGCCCCTCGATGTTAGATCCATGATTGATGCCCCCCCCCCGATGCTCGATCCATGCTCTTAGATTTAGGAGCGCTGCAGTCAACGTCTCACATATAATTCCTTCGGATAATTGTTATCAGTATTCCGAGTTGCTATAGATAGATATTCATAAATATAAATATTCATTTGATAACTAACTATAGATATTCATTTGATCGGTGGCTTTGTTTACAGCTTGCTGTTGTGCATTTTTTTATGCCCGCTAAGTGAATATACCGGATTGAGCTGATCAGCGTTATTTTAGATTTACTTCCGATAGATATAAAGCATAATGATAATCTCTTGCAGCAAGTTTCAATGTTTTGCTTTCTGGCCTGACTACGTGTCTCGCCAACACGATGATGTGGGGTATTCAATCCAAGATTGATTTGATTACAATAGGATTGTTGTATTATGGATCTGGCCAACTTCTTTGCCAGCTGTCAGATTTAGCGTTGAAAAGTGATTGCCGTGATCATGCTTTGAACAGGCAATCTATATGGTTGTCGGCCTGTTCGATAGAATTTGTGTCAGCCCGCTCGATTGCTATACGTGGGTTTCTTACTTTACCCGTCTCGAAATGGTAGGGTTGAGAGTGGCTCATATGTATTTTTTTGTAAATGGCCCGTGCGAGATAAGTCTTGAGTCCAGTCATTTCGAGTGGCTCTTGTAGGGTTTCGCTTGTATTGTAGAATACTTTGTTTATTTTCCCCTTGAGCCATTCCGCTATGACCGGAAATAGCAATGTTTTTTTAAACGAAGAAAGAAAATAAATAAATGTGCCGCTCTTGCTCCGCCTTGAGCACGGCAGCTATGGGATGTGTGTGCACGTGCACGAGTTTGGAGTCGGCCGCTCGGGGCTCCTTCCTGAGCGAATTCCTGGTGTCGCTTGAGATGTCGTTCTCGTTAGTCATTCGCATCGTTGAAACTGCAGTCACACGTGAGATTACATGACTCGCATTGGCGGTAGCTTGTAGAAAAATGAATAGCCCTTCGTTAGCTAGGCGGCTAGGCAAGATTCTATGAATGACGAATACCGCGACAGTCTTGATAAGAAATTGACGACGCTATCACTTCATTGACGGGCGTGGTCAGGATCTTGACCGACATCCGGTCAACAGGGGGCCCTTCTTTCGTCAGTTGCCGGGAAAGATTGCCCGGCAGCTTTCAGGCAGGCCGTCGGCCCGCCCTCAGCGCGCGGACCCAGATCTGCGTGCGCCGCCTACCGCCTGGTGCCTCAGCTCGTTCGCGACGGCTTCGACAGCGTCCGACTGCCGACGGACGGCCGCGATACCGCATCCGTCGGGAGCCGTAGCCGGCGAGTCATGCGTAAGCGGCATTTAGGAGTCGCGCGCGGCGAACCTCCAGCCTCCAGCCGCCGCCGTCGCCGCCGCCGCCAGGTGCACCGAGCTCATCTGCGGGCGATCGTGTGCTGCGTCTCGTTAAGAGCAGCTATACCCGGGATACCACGCTGCCGCGACAGGCATCGATGAGAGGCACGACGCCGTTCTGACGACTCCGGCGGGCTGCCCGGGCTGTCGACAGCCCGGAGACGACGGCGTCTCCGGGCTGTCGACTGCTCAGCGCGCACAACGCGCCAGCGCCGACTTGCTGGGCTGAAATTAATTAAATAAACATTTTCGGAAGCCTACCGCAGCGGCGGCAGCGGCGGATGCCTGACAGCTGATGTGTCAGGCATCCGCCGGCATCGACGGAGCGAGTAAGCAGAGCGGCGCGTACGCTCGGGTCCGCGACGCGTCGCAGCAGTTATGCTCGAATTAGACAGCAACCAGATGGCGCCGGCTGGCGACAGGAGCGTTTGGACTGCTCGGCGACGCGACGCTCTTGCAGCTGGCGACTGCATGAGCCGCCGCAGTCGGCGTAGCTGCTTCGTCGTGAAGCACGTCGCTGGCGTCGGGTTCGCACGCCAAATGCCGTCGTCAATGACTCCGTCTACTGTCTCCGCATCGGGTACGACCTGACGGTCTGCATCGCCTTGGCCCACTAAGCGAAGCTCTCCGCGAAGGAATCCTATCTATTATTTCCATGCTACTGGGTGGATATCTAGGTAGGTAGGTAGGCAGGCATTTCGGCATGTACGTAGATAGATAGATAGATAGGTGTGTAGGTAGATACAGACAGAAACAGCCAGCCGGATGGACAGGTAGCCAGAAAGATAGACAGACAGACAAACAGAGAGACACAGAGAGGGAGAGAGACAAGACAGACGGACAGACAGACAGACAGACAGACGGACAGGCAGACAAACAGACAGACAGAGACAGATAGACAAGAGATAGGCAGAGACAGAGAGATAATCAGAGACAGAGAGAGATGATGCCTGTAGGTGCACGGTCTTACAATTCTCCCACATAAAGCTCGGGACGATGCCGAAATCTCGCCAGCGGCCCTTCGCGGTGCGCACGTGACTCGAGACCTGCCATCGTCAACGTAAATACGCTGCCGGATAGGGTCAATGACGAACGAGCCGCGCTCACCGCCTACGTCGAGTGCAGACGGCGGCTTGCGAGCGAGCGCCTACCGCTGCAGCACTAAAAAACCACGCCTCCGCCGTCGGCCCCAAGCGAAAGGTAAGCGCAGAGGATGCAGCGCAAGAAGCGGTCACGTCGAGAGCCGGAGCGAGCGAGATCGAGAGAGAGAGAGAGAGAGAGAGAGAGAGCGCTCTACTTCCTTTTCGCCTCTTCGGGCGCTCGCCCGACGGCGCCGTAACGTTACTCCGCCGACCGCCGACGCTATCGTGCCGCGATGGCGTCGGATATTCACGCTAAGTCTGCGACGGTCGTTCGAGTCCCGGACGGAAAGCTGTGCGACTGCCGAAATCTCGAGAGAGAGAGCCCGAGGTGCGGCCGTTGGAGACGCTGTCGCGGGTGGACGCGTCCGCCGATGCCGCGGCTCGTTCATATAGCCTGGCGGCGGCCGGCTAAAAGGCGGTCGGCGGCAATTTATGCCTACGTTTCGCTCTCGGTACTGCCGACGCTTTGTTTTCCGCTGTCTCTCTCTCTCCCTCTCCCTCTCTCTTTCTGAAGCTGCAGCGGCATTTGGTCAGTTCCGCCGTAAGCGAGTCGGCGGCCGGCAGTAAAAACAAACAAGCTCACGCAGAAACCGCTCGGCTGCGGCCGCGATTACCAGGAAGGCGGCCGCAGGGCGGCTGGCTCGATGACACGCGGCGACGGGCGCTGCGCTGCGGCGGCGGCGGCTTACGGCCGGGGAGATTAGTGACCTCTGCGCGCTCATTAAACTAGGAGATTGTGCGGCCGCACAATGGCGCCCTCGCGAGTCATTCACGGACACAAAGAGCCGAGCGCTGGCCATAAACAGAGTGCAAGTGATTGTCAGCGCCGGGGCTTCTCCAGCCACCGCCGCCCTATTCACACTAACCCCGCGCTGTTTGCTGTGCGCAGGGTTTAAGGTAACTCGAAAGATTTCGCCCGATCCGCGATTGGAAGTTTCCCGCGTGCGAACCTCTTCGGAGAGGCGGCGCTTAGGGCCGGGTAAACAAACGGGCAGCAGCCGCGAGCCTCGAGAGGAGGCGGAGCCGCCGCCGCCGCAGCCGCTCGAGTGCCGCGAGGCGGCGGAGGAGGCGACGTTCGAGTGCCGCGAGGCGGCGGAGGAGGCGACGCGCGCGGCGAGCGCGCGGCGAGCCGGCAAGCAGCCTCCGCGGCAGCCGCCGAAGCGGCGTCACCACCACCAACCTCCCCCCCCCCGCCGCCGCCGCTGCAGCCGCACCGTTGACCAGCCGCCGGACGCGGGCTAGGCAGACGGGAAGGAGGAGCGGCCTGGCTGGCGCGCACGCGCGCGCAGCCGCGCCCCTAGCGAGCGAGGGTTAGTGACGTCGCTAATCGCGTTGTTTGGCCAATTATCATACCATTAGCTTGACTGACACGTTACATCATGTGTCAATAGGTTGACACGCGGGAGTGACAGCTGAGCATCGCCCCCCCTCATACCAGCGGCACTTCGGTGCGCACGCCTCGTCGAACGAAAAGCGCGGCCGACGCGTCTGCGTCCGCTCAGTTGCTCTCGGCGCTCGGAGGCGAGCGGCAGCGGCGGTCTAGCGAGCCGTCGGCTGCTCTTTACCGCGGCCGCCGGAAGCCACAGTCGGAGGCGGAGGCAGCAGCAAAGCGGCAGAGATCCGTCGCTCGGTCGGACTGTCGGACGGAGGTAGCGGGCCAGGGCCAGCAGCTGACCAGAAGGCCGCGGTCGGCCAGCGCCGCCCCGGGCAGCGGCGAGAGCCAGACGCCTTGCGAAGCGGCGTGGTCGCGGAGCAACAGAGGCGGCGGCGGTGGCACGGATTGAACCGGCCCGATCGGATCCGGCTGGGAGTGCGTACGTACGTAGCAGCCGCCCGCGCGCGGCCGCTCGGACGCGCGCGGCGCCGCGCGACACGTCGTCGCCGGCCGTAGCGTCGATGCTTGTGTCGAGCCGAGCCGGCAGCAAGCACGACGTCGATCATGGGCCGCCAGCGCCTCCTGCCCGCCGCTCTCACGCGTCGAGCGCTGGGCGCCCTCCTGTGCGCCCAGTGCGCCCTCGCTTCCGTCGCCGCGTTCGGCGGCGGCTCCGACCGCCACCAGCAGCCGCGGCAGTGCCAAGAGGTTACCATACCGATGTGCAAGGGCATCGGCTATAACATGACGTACATGCCGAACCAGTTCAACCACGACACGCAGGAGGAGGCCGGTCTCGAGGCGCACCAGTTCTATCCGCTCGTCGAGATCCAGTGCTCACCCGACCTCAAGTTCTTCCTGTGCAGCATGTACGCGCCGATATGCGTCAGCAACTACCACGGTGCCCTGCCGGCCTGCCGCAGCGTCTGCGAACGCGCCCGGGCCGGCTGCGCGCCGCTCATGCGCCAGTACGGCTTCGCCTGGCCGGAACGCATGCGCTGTGAGGACCTGCCCGAGTTCGGCGACAAGACGAACCTGTGCATGGATTCCAACACGTCGGTCGCTTCATCCGGCGGCGGCAAGCCACGACCGACCAGCGGCGGCCGCCTGGCGAAACCGAGCGGCAGAAGCGACGCTGCCACCGCCGCCGACTCGCCGCGGCGAGTTTGGCCGCCGACGAACGCCGCCGAACCGCAACGGCCGCCCGTACCGGCCTCGTCGAAGGCAGACGCCGACTCGGCCCACGCCTCCGCCGCCGAGACGGCGCCGGGCGGCGGCGGAGCAGCGGCGGTGGGCTCGGGGGTCCGCGACTGCCGCTGCCACTGCCGCAATCCGCTGTACACGATCGCGGACGAGTCGAGCCGCTACTACAACCGCGTGTCGACCGGCGGCGAGAGGAACTGCGCGCAGAGCTGCGACGGCGCCGCCTACTTCACGGCCGAGGAGCGCGCGTTCGCCGCGTTCTGGGTCGGCCTGTGGAGCGCCCTGTGCTGCGCGTCGACGCTGGCGACCGTCACCACGTTCCTGATCGACGCGCGCCGCTTCGAGTACCCGGCGCGGCCCATTATCTTCCTCAGCGGCTGCTACTTCATGGTGAGCGTCGGCTACATCGTCCGCCTCGTCGCCGGCCACGAGGCGGTTGCCTGCGACGGCGGCATCTTGCGCTACGGCGGCGCCGCGGCGGGGCCGGCCGCGTGCACGGTCGTGTTCCTGCTCGTCTACTTCTTCGGCATGGCCTCGTCCATCTGGTGGGTGGTGCTGACGTTCACCTGGTTCCTCGCCGCCGGCCTCAAGTGGGGCCAGGAGGCCATAGCGCGCCACTCGCAGTACTTCCACCTCGTCGCCTGGCTCGTGCCGTCGGTCAAGTCGATCGCCGCCCTGGCGCTGAGCAGCGTCGACGGCGACGCGGTGAGCGGCATCTGCTACGTGGGCAACCAGGACGTGAGCAGCCTGCGCTGGTTCGTGCTCGGCCCGCTCTGCGCCTACCTGCTCGCCGGCACCACGTTCCTGCTCGCCGGCTTCGTCAGCCTCTTCCGCATCCGGAACGACGTCATCCGCCGCCAGGGCCGGCAGAAGGCCGACAAGCTGGAGAAGCTGATGATACGCATCGGCGTCTACTCGGTGCTGTACACGGTGCCCGCCACGATCGTCATCGCGTGCTACTTTTACGAGCAGCACTATCGGCCGCAGTGGGAGGCGGCCATCACGTGCCCGTGCGCGGCGACGACGGCGACGCGCGCGCGGCCCGACAGCACCGTGTTCATGCTCAAGTACTTCATGTGCCTCGTCGTCGGCATCACGTCCGGCTTCTGGACGTGGTCGGCCAAGACGCTCGAGTCGTGGCGCAACTTTTGGGCGAAGCTGGTGCGCCGCGGTAGCGGCAGCACGGCGTTGGGCCGCCGCCGCGCCGCCGGGGACGGAGGCAAGTATGCCACCGTCGCCTACAGCATCCAGACCGCAAAAGCCGGCGGCGGCGACTGCCTAGAGCGAGTCTGAGAGCGGGCGAACGGTTGGCGAGACAGTCGCCCAGTGTTCGGTCTTCTCTTTTTCTTTATTTTTTATGCGGTCCGTCTATTTATTGCTCACCGGGCAGCCGCTCGCCGACGCCACATGGCGGCGGCGGCCTCGACGGCGGCGGAAGTCAGTCGCGCTCTACATTTCTCGGCATTCCCGCTCAGCTCGGCGGCTCGCGCCGCGGCGCAAGCGCCGGCTGCGAGATCGTGCCTCGCGCGAGGAGGGCCGACGCCGCCGCCTCTGAGATTCCCTCGGCGTCAGCCGGCGGAAAGAGATGGCGAGTGTCTATTTTTGATTTGCGTGTCACTTGAATACACGAACGTACGTACACACCGCGTGGCTGTGGCAGTCGCAGTGGCGCTGCTATCAATCAGAGCGCCGATGCGGCGGCGGTCGTATGTGACGTAGCAAGCGTATACTGCGCCGCGAGCGGTCGCATCGCGGCGCCCCGCTGTTTGTCATGCCCGCTGTCAAACTGCATCTCACCCTTCCCCTCCCCACCGCTAGAGCCGGCGGCAGTTTTTCGGGGCCTCGTCCGAGCCGGCCACGGTGTCAG